>VDFB02274729.1:0-153085 GCA_007258455.2 Sequoia sempervirens
GTTTAAACAATGAGAGATTATAATTGGAAAGATTTCAGCAACATCTATTATATAGCTCATATAACATTAATTCAATTGAATACCTAATACTTATTAGAGCTGAATTTCTATACAAAATTTTGAGAATGAATGGTAATGGCATACCTACCACATGGGCGTTCGTGTACGTATCATCAAATGGTTGTGTGCTTGTGAACTTTATATTACAGTTTCAAAGAACAATCACCTATTAAATTTGGCACACCTTGTAACACTCCTCCATATGTTACTAGAAACCTATCCAAAAACCAAACTTGTTTTATAAAATTCTATTAGTCACACCTTGTTAACAATTGAAATCACTTGTATACGCTCTTTTTAATTTCCTTAGGCATAAATAATTAGAGATCAAATTCTTAGAACTATTCATTTCTTTGTTCTCCCTAAGTTAATTGAAAGGCTTTAATATTCTGGATTTTGCTTTCTATGCCACACAAGAAGACCTATCCATGACTCTCGACATTGGTCACCACACCAGGGGCAAGCACCCATGAAATCCAATATTTTATTGTGAACTTGGGAAGCCCACATATTTAATTCTCACATAGTGACCTCGATTTAGATTTTGTTTGGAAAATCTTATTACCTTTTAGCATGGTTTGATAAACCTAGGTTATTTTTCAACCAAACAACTAACTTTGGTTAATTTTGTGGTAATATCTTTTAGTGGCTAATACATCCTCAGAGCTGAATTTAAATGCAAGGAAGCATCTAGAAGCAAAATTGTTATTTATTCAAGTTTGATTGATATTTACTAGCCTAGTAATGTTGCTCCTTTTTAGAACCTAATAGATGATAAATTAATTGATTGTGGTTTTATCACATGCCTCAATCAATCAAAAGCTTGAACTTCAGATAAGAGTGTTTTGGATATGAGGGTCCATAACTCTAGACATTGGTCACTGCACCAGCTGTTGCCACCCACGAAATCGAATATTTCATTGCAAACCCAAGAGTTCTACATATTTGATTCTCAAATAGGGACTTCAACTTAGATTTTGTTTGGAAAACCCGATTCCCTTTTACCTTGGTTCGACAAACCTAGATTATTTGTCAATCAAGCAACTAACTCTGGTTAATTGTGTTGTGATTTCCATCAGTGGCTAATACATCCTCAGAGCTCAATTTCAATGTGAGAAAGCATCTAGAGGTGAAATTGTTATTTATTCCTATTTGATTGATATTTACAATATTAGTTATGTTGCCCCTTTTTACAACTTGATTGACATGATAAATTAATTAATTCTAGTTTTATCACATGCTTCAATTAATCAAAAGCTTGAACTTCAGATAAGAGTGCTTTGAGCATGAGGGTACTTACTAAATTAGGATTTGAAAATATGGATCATGTTTGCATGAAAATTTGACATGACTTCTCAAGGTCAGTCTAAAGCAAGCCAAAAAAAAAAGAAGACTCAAACCAAGGTTCTATGGCTGAGGTTGGTTAGGTTGTTTCCTTTGGTTCTAGGCACCTTGGTATGAATAGTCCAATAGGTGCTTTCTTCTTGAACCTATTTGTCGAGAGAGGCAATTTGAACAATCAACAATGGTGGTATATGAGTGGATGTAAAAGTTAACCTCCTAAGCTGTAAGTTTAATTTGGACTATGTATCACCAATTTGATGTTGCTTAGCTCTAGTTAACTTACTAGCATTTTGTGGTTGGTTTTCTCTAGACAGAGTCATGTGATTGTTTTTAGTTGTGTTTGAAAGTAGGAAGAGAGCAGGATTTACCTATTTTTCTTGGAAAGTTAATGAAACTAAAGTATACTGAAATAAATGTTCTTATTTTTGACTTGTGAATAAAAATGCGAGCAACAAACTACTTCAAAAAATAAGACTAAAAAAATGCTTGAAAATTTGTTAGTGTTTTAATTTGCACCTTTCAATGTAACACAAAATGGAACAATCATGCAGTAGAAGTGCTCTTGGAACTAGAAAGGAAGGCTTCTTGTAAGGTAAAAAGTTAAAACTAATCTACTATGAACAATATGTACTTGCAGTTTACAATCTTTACAATGTTTTTTTGGGGATGTGTTGATGTGTTTTTCGTGACCGCACCAACGCAGAATAAAGTTGCCAAAGGCTTCCCCATTCTCTCTTGATCAAAGTATTCCGCACGCTAAGATTGCAAGAAAGTTCGTGCGTTCAACTCCAAGGTTCCTTTAATGCGAATAGGCTCAGTTTGGCTCGATGTGATTTGCTGGTATTTCAAGGGGACTTACAGAATTGTTCGGCGGTTGACAGCAGACAGCTGACTAAGGGTTTTCATGTAATTCGAATGATTTGGCAGGTGAACACAGGATTCCTAATACTAATCGGAAATGTGCGGAAAGTAAAAGGGGTTTAGGGCCTAAGAAACTAACATTCTATTCTAAATGCAGGATATGTGGAGCTTCGTTTCAATAGACTTCAACCGGATTTCACCTAGCCTCCGTCGGACAGCCTCAGCAAAATCGGTGCAATCTTCAAGGGAAATAGCGAAAGATGTTCAAGTTATGACTTAACATGCATACACCATCACAACAACGCATATAAGCATATAAATCACAACCGAAGTTAAACACAAAATAATGTCCAGTTGACCACACAAGGCGAACTTATCATCAACAAGCCGCTAGTGGTATGGAGTAAAGCGAAGCTATCTCAATGAAACACCACACATCAAAGTAAGCTACTTACATGAATTTAAACTACTTGATACCTAAAGGAAACAGTCCTTGCTAGCATTCTCATGACAAGACTAATTTCATCATCAATGAAAAGATCTATTATCATAAAAATGTGTTACACAATACCCTTCAAAAAAGTTTTCAAGCAGGGAAACTTTCTCTCCAAATTATGCAAAAATGCTCTTACAATGCTAAGAACACTATTTAATTTAACATAATACTTTCAATGTCTACCGCTTCACTATCTAATGAGATTACAAATGAGGGGGACTCCCCTTTATATAGCTAGCCAAGTCCCAAAAGACGGCTAGGTTACAATCAATAGAGTGGCCAGAATCGTGCCACCTCAGCCCTAAATAATATTGCCCTAAAACCGCCACAGAGGAGAGGGGTAATAAATGCGCCATAATGTCCACCATCATCCTTCTAGAAGATTCCATTTGTAGATGCGTTCACACTGTTCTCGATCTTCTTTCTTGGCGTTGTTCTTTGATTTCTTCCACTTGAGGGTTTTCATCTTCGTCACTTCGAGTTATACTAAGTCTATTTCTTGCAACTTTTTCTTTCTTCATGTGAAACTCATCTTCATCGTGCTTCACCACTTCAAGTCATCGTGTTCGCCTCGCTAACATTTCTCCTCCTCGCGAAAACAAGCAAGGAGAGGGTATTAGAATTATCTATAATATAAACTTAACTCTCACTCTCACCTAACTCACGCCCAACTTTCAAGCTGCTCATCACAATCCTTATGCTCAAGTTCATGCCTTTTAGACAAACTTCATCTTTTGAGAAATACCCATTTCACTCACCGGAGCTCACAACATCGGGATTTTATTCATCGCTCAAGTAAACTATCTTCAATGTAAGGATTAAAGCAAATCCACTAGGTAGCTTTTCTAAATTCACCAATTGGAGAATTTCACCTTGAAAACATGTTTTCTTCACATTTGTCTTTAGAAAATTTTGCAATTTCCTTTAGGAAATTCTACTCAACTTACCAATTTAAAATCTTCATCCTAAAAATTTCTACAAGTCGTAGAAGACTCAAAATCAACTCTCATCGTATAAACTGCTACCTGTACAGTACCCTCCGTAACGTCAATCTATGGGTACCCAAATCCATCGGGTTCATATTTAATTTTCTTGAATTTTGAACCTTAGAAAAATATTCTCCTTTCATCAAATTTATTCTCGCTTCTATCCCCTCCTCACTGAGAATTTTGTTCACTTGGAAATTTTTTATTAATCCTGTGTAGCTGGCATTCACTGACTTCACCTCAGGCGACTCATCTGTGCTTCAAGAAAAATTCCATCACCTCTCCAGACTTAGGCGTTTTTCCCAAGGAAGAAAATATTTTGTGCCTTAGAATTTTTTTTTTTTAAATCATCTCTTCGGAAAATTTTGCCTTAAAAATTCTATATCCAGCTCGATCCACTTTGCCTGTGAAAATACCAACTTCACTTAGAAAATTTTATTCACAGAGATGCCTGGCACATTTTATTTTTACTCCACACTTTCAAGGTAATTTATTTGAAGTCCCAATGCCTAGGCAAATTCTCCAACATTTAGAAAATATTTCATTTTCAACTGAGGCGCCTAGCACTTGAAGAGGTGATTAAAAAAATCACGCCTTAGCACATATCCCTTCACCACGCCCTAGAAAATATTCCTAACACTCTCCACTTTAGGCGCATAACACTTGATAAAAAAAAAACGCCTAGCACACCACCCTTTACCACGCCTAGGAGTATCTTCACTTACTTGTTACCTTACTTACCACTCTTATTTACCTTTTACACTTCAATGTGGGCGCATTTGAGCATGTCAAGAGGATGAAACTTTCTCCAACGCCTTATGTGACTTTTCAACTTCCATTTTTGTCCTCACTTGAGCTAGCTTGGGCGCATTTCTATGTGGATGAAGGATAACAATGTTTGACTTTGTTGACTCTTTCCTACCTTGAGCGCATTTTTGATGTGGAGGAGGACAAAACATTTCAAACGCCTTGGAGTGACCCTTCATCTCCCACGTTTTGTCTTCACATGCCCTCTTTTGGGCGCATTTTGCCTATAGTGGAGGATGGAAACATTTGACTTGTTTGACCAGCTTCTAACTTAGGCGCATTTGCTACTTGATGGAGGAAAAACGCCTTTATGTGACTCTTGAACTTCTAGTTTTTGTCTTTACATGGCCCATTTTGGGCGCATTTTGCCCATGGAGGAGGACGAGATTCTTTGACCCCTTTGACCCGCTTGTTGTTGGGCGCATTTTGAAGGGGGTGGAGGATAAACCTTGACACTTAGAAATTTTCCATGCTATCAACATCCCTTGGGCACATTTTGGCATAGCAACAGGATGAAAATCACTGACCTGTTTGACTTTCTTAAGATGGGCGCATTTGAGGCCTCTAGGAGGATGAACTTCATACTTAGAAAATTTTTGAATGCTGCTGGCTTGCATGTGGGCGCATTTTCCATGTGATGAAGGACGAAAACATTTTCTTGACTTCCAGCCTGATGAGGGCGCATTTAGCTGTGTGCAGGATGAAATTCTTTGACTTTCTTTGACCACTTGTGCCTTGGGCGCATTTTGCCCCTGGAGAAGGACGAGCTTGACTCTTAGAAAATTTTCATGCCTCCTCACTAGTTGGGCGCATTTTGCCATAGCTGCAGGATTGAAGTTCCAGACTTAGAACTTTTTCATCGTTTTTTTGCCAGCTTCTCATACCCTGCTATTTATAGTAAACCCTCTCATTTTTGCACTTCTGAAGATTGGATCAACTTGAAATTTTGAACGTAGCATCCTCATAGCTCTATTGTCCTGTCGACACTGCCATTTTTAGCTGACCTGCTATTTTTAGCATGTTTCTGAAGGTGGTTTACTATAAATAGTAACCTCATGTTTCTGATAGCTCCATTGCTCCGATCGAGTTGAAATTTTAATGAGACGCTCCTCACCACGTGACCTTACTGCCGACACTGACGCATGCAACTGATTTACTATTTTTAGCATGTTTCCAATTTGACTTACTATAAATAGTGAGTGCTCCGTTTGACCTGAAATTTCACCAGCAGATAGCCTGAAGAACGCTGATCGCAGTGGTTTACATCGGTTTTCGAAGATTTTGACTTTTGATGCCTATTTTTAGACTCCGAAGCTGGAAACCCTAATTTGCGTTGCATGTGTATCAAAAGATCTCCGTTTGCTTTCGTTTCTGCAACACTGTGATCAGCTCGTGAATCTGAACTGCTGGGTGGCGGCTGCCGGGACATACCTGCTAAAAATAGCAAGTTCCTTACTGAGTGGGAATCTCTGTTTGCATGTCACACCATCGCGAAGCTCTTGAAAAACCCATCAGGAATCACCTGACATGCACAAGAAACCTCGACATGCAAACCCTAAAAATAGCCTCGGAAGGCTGAATTCTGAAAGTAGTCATCTCGACTTGCATGTTACATCGTCGCGAAGGTCTCGAAAAACCCAGAAGGAATATCCAGACATGCAAAGAAAATCTCTGCATCTGGACCCTGAAATTCGTGCCGGAAGCCGGACTGCTAAAAATAGTAAGTTATCCGTTTTCGCTCAAATTTGGTATGCAAGCAGTCTGATATACTCTGAATGCTGTGTGATGATCGGAATTTCAAAATAGCTGAGGAACTGCCCTGAATTGCAGACTTACTAAAAATAGTAAGTACCTTGGAATTTGATGAAACTTGGCTGAGAGCTGCTGGAAGCACACTGACAACAATGTTAAGCTCAATTTTCAATTTTCTCACTTTACTCAACCCTGAACTGACCAACAGACCAAAACCCTAATTCCAAACCTGGCCAAATTTAATGTTAAAGCTCACAGACGAGAACGTCCCCGAAAAGACAGACAAAACGAGAGAGAGACAACAGCAAAAACAAACCAACACCAAACCAAAAGCAAAGCCAAAATTAGGGGGTCCCCATTTGCAATGGGGCGATGTGTGAAAAACATCACAACAGGATGTCATGTTCAGGTTGAATAAACTTTAAATGTTTATCTTTTTGGGTTTGTCTTGGGTAAAAGGCTGAGATGCTCTTTCAACACAATGCAAAGAATTTTATGCTTTTTTGAATGAAAATAAATCCAAATATTAGATGCTTGTGCTATTCAGTTAAAAGTATAGACCAAAGAATGCAAGTACACATGGATTGGATAGGTTCAAGCACATACACATGATGGTGCACATTAAAACATGACAGTTGCATGCGAAGCTATAACTGTTGATATAAAATCTATTACAATAGAAAGTTTTCAGTAATTATTAAGTTTTCACTCAAAGCACAATAACACATCAACAGTAAATTAGAAGTAAAATATTTGTACCAAATACTCTTGAATAAACACTAAATTTTGGAATTACAATCATGAATATTTAGTGAATAGAAACTTTATCAATATGTAAGCATTAGAATTACCATTATCATTTAAGTGCAAAATATCACTTATTTTTGCTGTTTACCGAGTTCTGCATGAAAATAAATGAAATAAATTTAGACTTCTATAACTGATCCCAAGAAAGGGGTGAATAATCGATCCCTGGTTGCTTTCATGGGATTATTTCCTTGATTAAGAGAGGCTCATGCACATCAAAGGCATTTCAATCTGACCACAAAAGGAAATTTCCAGATTTTTATTTATGTACCGGTTACAATGATATATCCCCTTATTGTAACTTTCAATTCTAGTATTTTTCTATGTTCGAATGTAGTTTCTAGTATTTGTATTACTGTTTATTTTTGGCAATATTTTTGATGACGCAGTGAGTTGAAAATGCTTATTTGATTGTAACACAGCCCTTTCCCCTCTCCACACAGTCTCTCTATGATATGGGAAAGACTTTGATGTAAAAGTTCCATATATAAATACAGCTTTGGTTTTCTATTTTTCAAGAATAATAATAAATTTCAACCAAAAAAAAGTTCAAGTATGAAAATGAAGTGGAAAATTGTTGTTAAATGCAGTGAGATAAGTGCTTTCTAGTCTGTTAACCTAAACTCACAATGTTTGAGAGATATACTGATCATAAAATACTTGTGTACAAATGTTATAAAATATATTGTAGAGCAGAAGATTTCTAAAGAAATGAGAAGAATTGATATGTATCAGATGTTTATATTGACCAAAAGGAATGGAGGCTATGTTCCATTCTGTAGTTTTGGTATTGTTGTTTATTTTTGGCAATATATTTGATGAAACAGTGAGTTGAAAATGTTTATGTGATTGAAACACAGCCCTTTTTCCTCTCCATATAGTCTTTTTATGAGGGGAGAGACTTGATGTAATAATTCCACAAATGAACAGAACTGCAGTTTTCTCTTTTTCAACTAACAAAAAATGTTTAATTTGAAAATGAAGTGGTTACCCTTAAAAGAATCCTTCTAAGGTCTTTGAAAATATGTGGCACATGGAAACATTGTTGTTAAATGCAGTGGGATCAAGAAGGCTTCCCAGTTCGTTAACCTAAACTCACAATGTTCCAGAGATATATTGATGGTAACAAAACTTGTGTACAGATGTTTTAAATATAATGTAGAGCAGATTTCTTAAGAATTGAGAACAATTGATATGTAATTGATGTTTATATTTGGCCAAAATGAATGAAGGCCATGTTCCCTGCTGAAGTCCACCATCTTCATTTTAGTTGGCAATCAGTTATTTACATATATCACCTTGAGTATATGGCCAAATTTGACTGCCACTATTATGTTGGTTAATGCACATTAGACAATTTTACGTTTTAAGTTTGAATCTTCTAAGATGTGATGTTTTCAGATGTGATAAGAATCATAAGATGTTCTTCTCAATCTTGTTGTAGTTTTCATCTGACATCAATCCTTTATCTTCAAATAAATTTTACCTACTTATTGCTTTCAATCTTATTCTGCCAATTTTTATCTTAGACATATGTGTCTTCTTGCAGGGTCCAGATCATTTCCTGCAATGGTTGTTGCTTGGTCATTTTGGGAAAGGTTGGGAGTGGAGAAAGAGAGGTGTATGTATCTTCTTGGGTGGAGATCAGTTGTTTGCAGTGAGTTCAGAAGAAAGATTAGGCTATGTATTAAAGATCTGATTTTAATCTACTTTAATAAGCTTAACTAATATATTTATTCTCCTCAAATTCTTTATCCATCAAGAACATTGCCAGGTCCATGTTATTTATTTCCATATTTTACTTATTTATTCATCCAATTCTAAAATTTGGCAACAGAGCTTTAGAACTTTCTTTGGATATAGAATATAACAGCGAGCCAGCTACACTCACATAGCTTTAATAAAAGGGCATTTTCTATCTACAGATATAAAAGAGAGAACATTCTATGCTATCATCTGGAAGATAGACCTAGTAAAATAGAATCCAGATCATGATCTGCATTACTTTTTGATAAAGAGATAAAAATTAGTCACCATTGAAGCATTATATAACTCACATTGCTTCATTGGTTACTGCGAATAAAGAAGAAAAAGAGTTTTATAGTCATTCCACGGATGAACTTAGAACAGCAAATGGCACAAGTGGAAATCAACAAATTTCAGAATGCATGCAAGTTTGTGTTAGAAACTCCTATGTAAGCATTTATGACTAAATGTCTAATGCCGATAAAAATAGTAATAATGGAGGATGGTTGCATGCGTGCCTATGCAGACCTTCCAAAGATACTATTGCATGTAGAGTGGCCATTGAAATAAAAAGATGATTGTATTGGTGAAGAAAGTAGATATTTGAGAACTGCTTTCAATCTAGGCACTATGATAGCTGTTTCTACTGTTTAAATGAATATCTTTTAATGGGAGGTTGGAGAAGGTTCATATGCCTACTTTCCAAGGATGTTTAAGAGTCGATAGTGTTCTAAATATTTCAATCATTTCTTGATCAATTTAGATGGTTTGAGTATAAGAGTGCAACAAGTCTAGAGCATAATTTGGTTGTCATAGTAAACACCATAATAAGATAATTCAGATAAATAAATGACAAAAAATGTCATCATATGACTGCGATATGCTTTACCTCAATTTGAGCTAATTAATTTTTTAGTTATAAGAATGGTGAATGTTGTGATTGGTGAGGCCAACTGCTAAACCTACATTTGCTTTTTTGATATGTATGCTTTGTCTTGTTCTGTTTGAGGATCTCAATCATGTTTCAATTGTCAGAGCATATGTGAGTCACGATTACATCTGCAGACCATGCACATCGTGTTCATATATATCAATAAAGACATTATTCTTCAACTTCATGTGGTTGCTTATAAATGCGATGATGACCATGTTTAAGTTGCAGATGTTGAAGATATCCTCCATTCTTTGGACGCCCTTCTACAGGTTGATTATAGCATATTCCATTCAACACCATTATAACAAAATCAGATTGGAACCTTCATACATCCTTCTGATCAGTACTAGCTTGTTCTTGTGAGGACACTATGGCCTCCTCATTGGCAGCACCACCTCCAACCAGTCCAAACTACACGTTTTCAATGAACCTGCACATAAAAATTGAGAAGATCTTAGAAATGTCTGCAATTTCACTCTCAGAACAGTATCACAAGGCCCTGTTTCTGTTAGATTCTGCACATAAGCAAGATGTATCCAAGACCTATGCAAGAAATAAACCAAATTAAACTGTTTATACAGATGATCCTAGAATCCAAATAGCAAAACAGAGTTAGAACCTGATAGATATGAGAGATTTGCAAAATAGCATAAGGAAAGCACACTTTCCTTCTGATCATTAGATATGAGAGAAGAATGTTGTATATATAGCAATAAGAGAGGCAAATACAACCAATAGGATTTACCCCAGCCACCAAAAGTATATAGGAGTTACATCTACTTGGAATATGCCAAGTTATTGGTTACATCTATCTAGAAGAAGACAAACAAGTGGTTATAAGAGGTGGCTATTACATCCAAGAGAGGGAGTAACTCCAACTACTCAAGAATATGTGGGAGTTACAAATATGTCACCCATGGAAGGACCTGCAAACCCTCATAATTACTGTCTAATAACCTAAGCAAGCTTAATAATATGTGTAGGAGAAAGAATTATCCCCGAGTATAAAAGAAAATAAAAAACCTACACTAACACCCTTAAGCATTGCTTAGGTGGTTGAAAAGATGGGTCTTGGTAGATGAAACTTGATGAGGTACCCATGTACATAAAAATCTCCCCAAAGAGAAGCCCCCCACCTACTCCACTAAAGAAGAAAGCGAATAGCACCCTTTCCGACCACTAACTGTTTGCTCCTTGCAAATAGAGAGAGAAAGATGGAAAAGAAGACTAGCCAGGCCCCTAAGATGTAGCCTCCTGCAACCCTAGCAAAGCTCATAAATGAAGAAACTTGGTTTCAATGAAGGGTTTGGTGAAGATGTCATCCACAACTACATTCCTTTTCCCTATGACATATTCAATATCTAGGTCATAGGCTTGCAATTTTTTAGCCCATCTTTGCTGCCTTTCATTTAGATCTCTTTGGTTGAGGAAATATTTTAAGCTATAATGATTTGTCCTTACCACAAATTTACTTCCCACCAAGTATTGCTTGAATTTAGCCAATGTGTACATGATGGCTAACATCTTCTTATCATAAATGGAGAAGCTCTTCTATGTTTCCTTGAGCTTCTTACTTTCAAAGGCTATAGAATGTTTATTCTATGCTAGGACAGCTCCAATGCCCTCACCAAAAGCCTCACATTCTAGCACAAAGGGCTGAGTGAAATCTGACAATGCTAATACTGAACAAGAACTCATGACCTCCTTGAGATTGCCGAAGGCTCATTGTGCTGCCTCTATCCACACAAAAATCCTTTCTTGGTCAAATTTGTTAAGGGTTTTTCCAACTAAGAAAAACCCCTAATGAATCTCTTGTAGTAACTGCATAACCCAAAGAATCCTTTGAGTTGTGTTAGTATCTTAGGTGGTGGCCAATCTAGGATAGCTTGGATCTTCTCTTGGTCCACTTTGACTCCCTTGACACATCACATGTCCCAAATATAAAATATTTTTCATCCCAAACTCACACTTGGATGCATTAGCATATAGTGATTGCACTTCCATAATTCCTAAGACCTCATTAATGTGTTTGAGGTGTTCCTCCCGAGTCTTGTATATAAGAATATCATCGAAGAAGATGCACAAACTTTTGCAATTGCTTATTAAATATCTAATTTATGCATGATTGGAAGGTAGCAGGTGCATTGGTCAATCCAAAAGGTATGGCTAGGAACTCATAGTGCCCATAATGGCACCTAAAAACAGTCTTATGTATATCTTCTTTAACCCTAATTTGATGGTATCTAAATCGAAGGTCAATTTTTGAGAAATACACTACCCCATGCAACTCGTCAATTAGCTCATCAATCTTGGGGATAGGATACTTGTTCTTTATTGTCTTTTTATTGAGATACCTATAGTCAATGCACATCCTCATGGTCACATCCTTCTTAACCAATACCACTGAAGAAGCAAACAGATTGGAACTAGGTCTAATGTAACCCATATGAATTAGCTCTTTGATGGATTTCTCTATTTCTTCCTTATGCATTTTTGGATTCCCATAAGGAGTCGTGATGATGGGCTTGCTCTAACGCAATAGCATGCTCAAAGCTATTTTTGATGGCCTACTGGGAGGAATGTCGCCAAACACTAGACTATGCTTATCTAACAGAGATTGAATGTCAACATGATATGCTCTCTTATCTTTTGAAGAAGCTTTGGTAAAAATAAGACATTGGGCTGCCCATGCAAACTTCTCTATGTCAAAAAAGAGCCTCCATCCTCTTTGTAGTGACTATCCTAGGAACTCTATTTAACATACGTCTAAGCACTGCCTTTTTCCATCTACTCTGACTTTTAGCTCCATAGTCTGAAAATTATGAAAGTAATTCTTAAGAGAGTGTAACCATTGTACTGTAACTAATTATCCTGATTAGTGTAACTATCCTGAGGAGATTGTACCTTCTTTTTGCTAATACTTTCCTCGTATGGCCTTCTGCACTTGTGAGTTTGTATGACATTGCTATGATAGGGTGGCACGTCCTCGTCTCCCTGTAATCGTACGAAACTACTCTTTTGAATTCATATGACCTTTTTATTTGTGCCTTTTAACCTGTACGGGCTCTCTTCACATCGTACGACTTCTTTTATGTTCCTTTTGATGCGTATGTTTAAACTCCTTTTTACTTGTGCGGCCTGTTTAATCTTTTGAGATTGTATGACAATTCCTTCTCTGTACAGACTCCTGGCACCACGTATGACTCACTTGATTTTAATAAGTCTTGTGACACTAGTAGCAATCCTTAACCCGTACAAGTATGTTGCTGTACTTGGTACGACCTCTTTACACTTTGTTGGCGTAAAATCTAACACCTCTGGAGTGCAGGTTTGTACGGACAGCTATGTACACTACGCAATGAGTGCTCTTCAAATTAGGAGGGGAAGCTCCCTCGTTGTGCTGGAATGCATGGAAAAGAAAAATAATCTAAAAGTCCTATCTTTTTTGTT
Source organism: Sequoia sempervirens (assembly GCA_007258455.2). Classification (NCBI taxonomy): domain Eukaryota; kingdom Viridiplantae; phylum Streptophyta; class Pinopsida; order Cupressales; family Cupressaceae; genus Sequoia; species Sequoia sempervirens. The sequence goes on from VDFB02274729.1 coordinate 13,244, forward strand.
CTCAAGCGGAAGAGGCACAAGGTTAAAGCAAACGTTTTAAAGTTTTCTGGTTTGTGAGATCATTAACTACAACTAAGCTAACTACTTTAAATCTATCCAGTTTCCTCAAGAAAACAGAGCATGAGGAAATGGAGCAGGGATTGACTATCGGACGATAAACGAGTTTAGACTCTCTACTTGAAGGAAAGGTGGCACAACTATCATCTCAATCTAAACAAGCTTATTGGGCACAACAGATTTAAGAATTCACTAAGACGATCTTATGGAACCCTGTGTGGCATAACACTCGATCGAAACAGCAAAGCCTTCACAAAACAGCCTTTATCTTTATAATCTCACGAAACCCTATGTGGCATAACCTTCGATTATATTGATAAAGATTCACAAAACAGATTTATCACTGCAACTTCTCGAAACCCTATGTGGCATAACGATCGATCACAATGGTAAATTAACACAAAACAGCCTTATCACCTCAATCTCTTGGAACCCTATGTGGCATAACAATTGATTTCAATGATAAAGATGCTCAAACAGATCTAACTATGGGAGGAATTTACCGCGCCAATCTTATGGAACCCTATGTGGCATAACACTTGATTGAAAGTAGTAAAGACTTCACAAAACGATTTTATCATCACAATCTCACGAAACCCTATGTGGCATAACACTTGATTGAAATGATAAAAGATTCACAAGACAGAAAGAATCCACCATCACAATTGCATGAAACCCTATGTGGCATAACAATTAATTGCAATAGCGAAGACACATGAACCAATACAAAAAGAGCAATATTGAGGGCAAGGTAGGCGCAGCATATATTTCTCTCAAGCAAAAGTTATTTACAAATGAGCAAAAGCTCTTATTTATATACATCAAGGTGTAGGGAACCCTAAAATCACCTTGTGTCATCTATAGTTCCTGCAATGCATGCAAGCAATGCGCCAAACCCTAATTAAGTAAACTATACAGTCAACTGGGAAACTACCCTCAGTTTGACTGAAACATCTAATCTAAAATGGACAATTGTGCGAGCATGCACGTCCTTATTGAAAACAAGTTAGCGGAAGACTAACATGGGTTAGCGTAAAACCCTAAATAAAACTCTAGTGTGAAGAAGCTGAATCTCCGGAATAGATATGCATGTGATGACAACTTGAGTTAGCGGAAAAGGTTAGCAGCCAAAGTTAACTCACATGTATAATGTCTATCACGAGAGGTGGGAAGCTGAAGTCTATTAGTGCGATCTCAAACAATCAACCCCTCAGCGAGGCATCCCTTCCTTCGATATCACGATATCAACAACTTGAGTAAATGTGACAATCTTTGCATACTCAAACTGGCATTTCAGCGGTGGCAACTTTGGCTCCGTAAGCTGAAGTGATGGCCATTATCTCTTCTGCTGACTTGATACAAATCGGTCGGCTTTTTTCTTGAAATCATGAATTAAGACCCGATTTGGTCTTGAAATCCGATTTGTGTCTTGTACTATGAAAAACTACTTTGTTAGTGAACGGCTATAATGCGACAACCTTTACGGAAGCTAAAAATATGCTTCTTGAGGGTAAATAGCCTATCAAAGTGAATTTTCAGCGAAAAAGTCGAGATATAGGTTTTGTCGAAAAAGATTCTAAGACAACCCCGAGCGTCAGAAATGCGAAATATGAAGCTTCCTACTCGACCATGCAAGACTTTTGGGTTGAGGGTGAAACTTCGAAAGAGCAGATGATACGAGAAGTTAAAATTCACGAGAAATCAAACCTGCGATTTTAATTGAGGAAGCTATGAAAATGATCAGGATGTTGAGACTTGTCGAATTTTGCCAATTTCAGGAACATGCGAATTGAAATTTGAGAGAAATCTGAGATTGAAGGATGAAAAAGATGTTTTTATGATGCTCTTTTTCTGTGAAAATCGCCCTTGAATTCTTCAAATTGCTGGGAACTGTGAACTTTAACCTGCAAAAGAATGTGATTGGAGAAATCGCCTTTGCAAATAGATGAGAAATCTGCCTTTGTTTGAGAAATACGAATCTCCCTTGAAAATACGCCTTGTGAATGAAGAAAAGCGAATTTTGCTTGAAAATACGCCTTTGCCTTGAAGAAAAACGAATTTTGCTTCAAAATTATGAATTTCCTTTGACAAAATTTGCCTTTGAGAATTACGATTTTCCTTTTGAAGAAAATATGAATCTCCTTGAAAAATACGAATTCTCTTGAAAATATGAATGATAAATGAAGAAGGCGCCATGCTTAAAGAAGATGAAATTCGCATTAATCTGACAACTGCAAGAATTCAAAACCCTGACAATAATAGAAGTCCTCTGATTGGTTGCCCTTCAATTGCACTGCCACTGACTGGAAGCTCAAATAATAATAAAATATTTATTATCATGCAATTAGCAAGGGTGCTAAAAATAGAAAATTGCTATTTATAAATAAGCAAATTTGGAACTTCAGTTGACAACCCGGGTGAAGCTCTGAGATTCATCGTGAGACTTCAACGATTCCGAAAAGTTATCTTTTGAGCTCATAGGCGTTCATTTGCTCAAGATACTGCACTTTTTATTAACTTCCTATTTTATAGCTGACGACAAAGTCACGACTGGCCAACTTCGACACTGATTTCCGGATGACCGGATGATGCTGAGACTGTTCTGAAGAATCCATCGGAAAACCTACTGAACAAGGAAGAAATGTCTGCTGGGAGACACAACTGCAAAATCCATCGTTTAACCCCTTGAAAATTAGGCCCACGATTAAATTGCTTTTCTGGGTTCGGACTTGGCCATTTCAAAGCTGCCATCGGCGCTTCAAGCGGCTGGCGGCGGTGAGCGGTGAACTAGCGTCTGAATGAAGCTCACGGCTGCATTTGGAGATATTACGCATCCGATGGTTGTTCACCACGAGAATTAAAAGGCTGTGTTAAGGGCCTCAAAAGCGCCCCTGGCTCATGGTTGCACTTTTGACATTTTGACGAAAATCAAACGTCATCAAAATACCCTACTTTGACAGTTGATATCTGGAGCTGGGATGACCCGATTCAGGCATTATCTGTTTTAACGGACAACCAGGAGGGCCCTTAAGAGAAGTCACTGGAGGTATTGAGGCAAGAAAACTGCTTCTAAGACCTCAAAAACTCCAGTGCGTATTTTATTTATGTTTACCGCTCCCAGACTTAGCCATTTTCCGAACATCTTCACTTTGCAATATTACACTAAAGACCTCGCACGCACGAGCGACTGCCAAATGCTGAAGGCTGACGGCTATGCTCGTTGGAAAGATAAATTGATTACGCTCAATAGTCGTGAAGACTTCGAACGCGAACGGGCTCATCTGACCAGCCTAAAGGCTAGGCGCCTTAAGACTATGAAAATGCACTGAAAACCATTTGTTGGTCCGCCCGTAAAATTACGTGCTCGGTAGAATCTCTGCCACGACCACCAGGAACGTCGGATCGACAAGCTGAATGATGCGTCGCGGAGCTAGGCTAGAATACTACTGATGTTGTGAAGACTCTGTCTACGAATTCTAACATCTGGAGGGTCCTTTAAGCCAGCGCCCCTGGGCTGTACTTGCACTGGGCATAAACGGAGAAGCTCAGAAACATGAAAACTCCATTTTAAGCTGATCTTTGGATGACTGCCGCTTGGAATCTGAGAGTCGGATGACTGTACTTGATATCTCATCGGATAAGCAGACCAGTTGTGAACGGATTGACTGCATCCGGCAACGAAACTGTAAAGATTTACCCCTTCCTTGAGATGGGCGCCCTCAGGCTAGAGGCGCGCTTTTGCCTGAAAAGAGCAAATTCCTCGCATCCTAAAATTTAGGGATTTTAACTTCTGTCGCTATTTGCCAGAGCTGTGGGTCTCGGAACGCCTCGCTGGATAGCTCGACGGATAGCCAGACTGATTCTGAAGAGATTGACTGTATGCTTGAGCACTTTCAGCAAGATCTTAACCTCCAACAAGTTGGGCGCCCCTGAGCTATACTTGCTCTTTGTGAATTTTCCTTTGAAAAATCTTCGTATTTTGACCACTGAAAACTCCGTTTCGATCATTGAAACGACCGTGTACAATGTGAAATGCCGTCGTGAGATGCTCCTCCATTGTGAAAAGCTCCATCCTGAGTCTCTGCTTCAGGTTCTGATCAATATAACTGACTTTGACCGACAAAATATTGACAAAAACTCCATGCTTGACATTGCCCAAAACTGTGTTTTACATCAAATTAGCAAGGTTTAGACTTTTAAATGCAAAATGCCTTGATGAAGCAAAAAATTTGGTTTGGGTACAACACACTTCGTACGAAACTCCCTCCACTGGCCGTACGTGTTTCTTCTTGTCTCTTTTCCTTTTGCTCTTAAGCCCGTACGGACCCTCCTGTTGGTGTACGATACTCTCCTCAGCAACTCATTCAACCCTTGCATCCTCCTGCCATACGATGTACAAATTTATAAGTTCTCACCAAGTTATTTTTTTCCTCATCACATCTTCATGTGGTCGTACAACCTTTTTAATAGTTGGCATCTTTAATGTTTTTAATTTGAATAGTTTGAGGCTCCTTAATTTTCTCTTATTTTCTCCTTTGTCTCCTTTTTCTCCCTCTTCATCTCTTTTTTCTCTCTCATCTCTTTTATCGCTCTCCTCTATTGTTGAATTTTTGAATTGTTCTACTTAATTTTTTTCATTTTTTCCAACTTCTAACTTTTCCTTTATTTTTTCAATTTTTTCATTTTTTGGCTCCGACACAATTTCTTCACCTCATACTTGTTTGGACTTGTGGGTTGGTGTATTTTCCAGTTTTGATACTCTTTTCTTGTCCTCTCCGTACTCGATCAAGAATGTTTGGCTAGACGTGCCCTTCTTTGCTTCTCCTTCTTTGTACTCGTCATACTCGATCGAAAATGTCTGGTTGGATGTGCCCTTCTCTTATTCCTGGGTTTCTTCGATTTGTAGGATGTTACACTCTAGGTGGAACATCTCATAGTCTTCCATCTGCCAATGAAATAGGCCATTTTGCGAGCTTGTCTCATCCTTCGAGCAACTCTCAAGTTTCAGTATGCTCTCGTCGTTCGGCTCCATGGCCTTTCGTCCTTTGTCCACATTTGACTCTTCCCTGTCTGATTTTGATCCGGAGGAAGCCAATTCTTCGCTCACAACTTGGCTTTTCAAGTCAATGACATACTTCCGTTCGTTGCTCTCGAGCGAGAGTGTGTTCCTCTTCCAATTATGATCCGCCTTGGCGACAATCAACCATCCTCGTCCCAGCAGTGCGTCGTACTCCTTCTGTAGTGGGATGACAACGAAGTTTAGTAGGAATGGTTGTGTTCTGATTATTACCTTTTGCGCCATCAATGTGACCAACAACTTGATGTCATGTTGATCGACACCCACTAATAAGAATGTCGGTGGCCAGAGTGTAGGCTTCTCGAGACTGTTCCATGTGTCTTCGGGTAGGATGTTGACTTTCGATCCTCCATCAACGATAGTGTTTGTCAGGATTTTCCCTTTGATCTCCATTTGTACAACCACTGGCATCTTCTTGATGTTTTCCGTCAGCATCATTGGGTTGATGGTTTGTTCACCATATAGTAGTGGTTCCGCTATTAATTTTTTCCTTTGGCTTTCCTGTCATTGATGTTGGTCATTGCCGACGACATTCGTGATCGCCAGTTCCAACTGCGGCATAGTTTGGAGAAGGTCAGTCACCTTTATGGGTATGGTGGTCTGTAGTACTTGCTGTATGATGTTTTCCGCCTCCGACTGCCACCAATCGCCAAGAGGTGTTTGGATTCTCTAGAGGTGTTTTGTGTTCCTTCGCCATCGCTAGTTCCACTTTTGATTTTTTTTCCTTCATTCTTTGTTTCTCTGTATGTGGATCTAGGTAGGTGGCCTTCTTTGTTTGCGCTCTAGTAATCGCCTGTACCTCTTGCTTTTCCACATCTAACATATGGATGCCTTTCTGCTTGGGGCATTCGTTGCCTTCATGATCATCTGGTCCACACCACTTGCATAGTCTTCCCCTTGAACCTTGACTGTTCTTGAATTCCCTGGCAAAGTGGCCCCATTCGTTGCACTTCTGGCATTGTATCATGGGCCTTCCTTTACCATCGTACTGTATCTTGCTTCTTGGACTTCTGTTGCTTCGGTAACCTCCAGGGGATGCATTGCTATTGTTTTAGGAATTCAATGGTGTATTTGGCGGCGTTGACGGTTCTCCCTGAGTGAAGAGTACTTGCGTACCCCTTGCTTTCAGATTGTATGGGCATTCCTTGATGGAATGTCCCATCACTTGGTAGATATCACAGAACATCTTCGGGCAGTTTGCCTTTGTGTGATCTCCCCCCTTGCAATTTGTACACCACAGTTCTTTGGCTTCACTCGTACTCTCCTTGTCGGCCTTCAATTCTTTCATCATTCTCATCATGTCCTTCCTCAGTGCTTGTATGATCTTGGACTCATCGTCGCTGCTGTCGTCTATACTCTCCTCGTCATCCGTCTTCCTTTTCCCTCGGGAGGATGTTTTATTTTCACTCTCTATATCCATCGCCTGATTGTACACTTCCTTGTACGTCAACGGAGGCACGAATTTCATTTTCTTTCTCAGCGATGGGAGTAACCCTTCGATGAACTATAGCTTCTTTAGCTTGTCGGTTAGTTGAGTCTCTAGTTTTCCCAACAATTCTTTGAGTCTCTGGTTGTAGGTGCATGCGTTCTCGTGCTTCCCTTGCTTCGTATTGTAGATTTCCGCTACAATTTCACTGTCATCCTCAAGAGTTTGAATTCATCTTGGAATGCCTTATTGAGTAATCTCCATGATGCCCTATGTACTTGGTCCAACTCTGTGTACTAGTCGATGGCACCATCTCTTAGCGTCGTTGGAAATGCTTTTAGCCACTAGTCCACATCATCTTGCCTGTTGGCTATCCAAATCATCTCGCACGTCTTGTAGTGTTGTACTGGATCTTCTGATTTGTTCCCTGTGAATTTTGGCAGCTTCTACCTCTTGGCTAGTGGAGTCACCATCCTTCCCGATGCCCTCCTTATGCGTTGGACTTGACTAGATTGGTTCTCCTGCAACGTCCCGGTGCGTCACTTGCACTCTCGGCCATGTTCAAGTCTTCCTCGCATCCTTTGTTGGCGTCCTCTATGCCTCGAGTCTCCCGGGGTTCGCTTTGGTACTCCATTTGCCCTGGGGTCTTAGGCTCAAATCTTCCAACTCTCAGCCCTTCGTCGTCCGATGTGGATAGTTCTCTCATATGACGTATGCTGTTTTCAATCTCTTCTGTCACTTCATTTTCATTTTCATTTATTTTATATTTTTCTCTATTTATTACTGATGGTGTTTTGAAGTTCCCCTTGTTAGTTTCTCCACCAGGGTGGACAATATTTTGGTTTATTTCGTTCTAGTCTTCATCTACTCCTTTGGTGGTTTGTTTTAATTTTCTCCATCGGTTCTCTTGTTCTTTGAGTCTTAATGATCTTTGTACTTGTTCCTCGGCAATTTCTTTCCCTTTTGGTACTTGGTTTTTGTCTTTGTTGAGGCGTACGGGCATTAATTAACTGCGGCCGACTATGACCAAGTACGACTTTGACCGACTATGACCGACAACCGACTATGACCGACTACATGTAACCCCAAGAATGCATATGTTTCTCCAATGCCTACTACATAAAAGATAGTAGTTACTTGGTGATTACCTAACATAATGTTCAGCTAGGAATCTTTTTAGTGCATGACATCGTGAAACCATTTGCACCCGTAACTCTTAATCCATTAGTCTTCTACCTCAAGCCCTCTCTTTACACTAGGCCTTCATCAATGAAGTTGTGGGTTGCCCCACTATCTACCAGTGCTATCACTCTCTATCCCTACAATACTCCTCTAACCCAAAATGGAGTGTACTTGGGTGTATATGTTAGAGTTGAGCAAGTTCCTTGAAATGCAACTCCACATCCTTCTTATCAAATCTATCAATGAGCCTTTAACTAAATTCTGTATATGAATCTACAAGGCTATGTCCCTATCTTACCATCCAATGGTACCACCATTCATGGCATCTCCCTCTAGGTGAAGTGTGGGATATTTTATGGCATTGTTTTCAAACATGGGATTTAGTGAGAAACAGGTATCATGTTTTTGAAATCCATGCACATGTTGTACATGTGCGAAGCCATCAAATGTAGGAATAGATAATTTACTCATTTTTCTTTGCAAATCCTAATTAAGTGTGCCTCTTTCTTTCTTGGGTTTGTTCCTCATTTTAAGCTAACAAAAATTGGTCAAGGACATGGCTGCATGGAACACATCTCCTAGTGATTGATACTCATGCAAGCAGTCCACAAAACTTTCACCATCATTGTTTTGTCCACCATTGCCTTCTTGTTGGCATTTCAATTCACACCTCTGGTGTGCGGATTGGAAACGGACAACTATGCACAATTAGACTACTGTTCAAATTAGGAGGGGAAGCTCCCTCTTTTGCTGATTATGCATAAAAAGAAAAAGTAAACTAAATTCCTATCTTTTTATCTCAGCTGTGAGCACAAGGTTTATAAAACTCTTTGCGTTGCAGCTGAGGTTTTCTTTGGTTTCATAACTTAAACTACAACTAGGGCTAAACTTAATAACGCTTTTATCTCCTCGAGTAAATTCAGAGCAAGAGGATTTAGAAGTAACGGGGAATGATTTTGGTTTACACAAAACTTAGACAAACTTGTCTCCAAAACACATCCGAAGGCTCATTGCTCTTTCAGATGTATGCTGAAATAAAGTTTATGAAAGTAAAACATCAAACAATAATCTCAATCTCAGAATTCCCTCAAAGGCTCATTGCTCTTTTGAAGTGTAGGCTGAAATAAGGATTATAAACACATAACACTAAACGATAAACTCGCTTTCAAAATTCCCTCAAAGGCTCATTGCTCTTTTGAGGTGTAGATCGAAATAAAGATTATGAAAACAACAATATTACGAAAAGATCTTGAGAATTTGGATCAAAGCAAGTGTGGGCATATGATTTATTTCCTCAAAACTTTCCAACAACAATTACACGTTTTGGGACAGCAAATTGTATGAAGAAGACAAACATACAACATACGATCAACCAAAATACACTGAACAAAGTGAACAGATATTGACTAGCAAAGCTTGAAGGCACAAAGGCTCAACAATTTTGTTATAGTAATAACAGTTAAAATACAATGAGCAAGGTTGCTTTTATTTATAGACAAACACAGGAGTAGGTAACCCTAAAATCTCCTTGTATTAACAATCAGTTCTTGCCAATCAACAAGATTTATTCCTATGTCTAAACAAAGGTAACTAATAGTTAATTGGAAAGACTACCTCAGTTAACTGATTCTAAAACTAAAACTAACTCCAACTGTACAATAGGTGTCTCCAAAGATAGACATGCATGAAATGTGGACAGTTAGTTAACTTGGAAAATATGTCAAGTTTAATTGCTGTTCTAAATTATATCTTTGGAAAGTGTGGTAAGCCTCAATTGATAGTCTACTGGTCATCAACAACTTGAGCAATCAAGTCCTCCAGGAAGCTGTTAATTTCTTCTACGTCTGGACAACTAATACTCTTCTGAATGATGTCATGCCTCTGCAACATCACTTCGCCATCTGCAACCTGATTTTGAAAATCTCTTCTCCTTTCAGCTGCCTCATAAAATCTCGCTGACATTGCTGCAACTTGACTCATCTTGTAGTCAACAGGGTCATCGTTGAAACTACTACAGATGAAGTCCTAAAATTTTGTCTGCACTACAACGATGTAATATCCCTTGCCCAATCTGACCTCAACTTGCTGTTATATGGCTCAAGGAATATTGTCAAACACTTGGCATACAAAGTCTGAACCCGCTGTTATGAATTTTCTGATTGTCTTCTTTGAGTTCGTAGGCTGCAAATGAAGTTATTGAATGCTTCTAACAATGCAAGGTTGTCATAGAATTGATATACTAACTGTTTCAGTCCTTTGGTATACATGTAAATGACTGAAATTAACTAGTACAGCTAGTTGGCATAAAGACAAACACTTTCCATGCATTCCAATGTACAGCTACAGCCACTAGGCATTTAAGCAAACACTTGGCAAGCAAAGGCTCTTAACAAATATGTAAATCACTATGCAAAATGTCACTTTCAGCCAATAGGTATTTTCACAAACATTTGTCCAACATACTTCAGAATAAGGAAGTCTGAAAACTAGATTAAAGCTGATATAAAATTCTGATTACAAATTTCAGACTTTGAAGATGCAAAATATCATTAACTATCAATGCCAAAATGAGGCACAGATAAGCTATAATGGCAGTCCCAAAATCTGCATACTATGTACTCAGAAAATTCAACATTACATATGCCAAATAAGACCAAAAACCTGATTTGATGACGCCAATTGGGAGGGCTTGCTCCAAAAATGAATTCAGAATTTTTATTGTAATTTTTGAGAGCTTCCTAGCACAAAATTGCCCTCCTCTTCCATGTCTGCCCCTGCTGTAGGTGAATGATGAATGCCATAAATAAACACAGCAATTAAACTCTTCCCTATTATGCTCAAAACGATTGTTGGCTTGAAAGGAACAAGTCTACAAACACCCACAACCAAAAGATGACTCCAAGTGAAGATACGAGCAAAACTTCGTTTCCAATGGTGCCCTAGCAGCAGTACATCAGACCTTTGAAATTAATTATCAACAAGCTAATAGCTCCTCCAAGAGGCTCCAAAATGATTGTTGAGTCCTCCCAAGATGAATGCTCAAATACCCACAAAGAAACAACACCCAAATGAGGCCACATGAACCATAATCTGAATATAGTCGACTCCATGAAAGCTGATATGAAGCTCAATGAGAAAGACTGAAAATATCTTCCCCTCTCGATGCTGCAATGAAAGCACAAGTTGAACTCCTGCAATGAAGTCCACAACTAACAACAATATCAGTTGATAGTTTCATAGCCTCAAAGTTGCACAATCAATGGGAGTGATCGTTCCCAATGACCAATGGAATAATCTGTAGAAACCCTAGGCTTCTCCACAACATAACAAGTCAAGTATCAAATATCCTGGATATCCAAAAATGAGCCTTTAAGTTCCTTTTATACTTTTCTGGAGGAGCTCACACACTTTTCTTGCCAATGTGGGATAAAAGATATATTTTATTTTATATTTTATATTTTATATTTGCACTTTATTATAATATTAAAATATAACTTTATAAAGTGCAAACAATTGGTTTCCCATCATCCAGATAACACATTGTGTTTTCCAACGCAGTATGTTTTCCAACATTCAACATGTTGGCGTAAAAACTAACCTCTGGAGTGCAAGTTTGTACGGACAACTATGCACACTGCGTAATGAGTGCTCTTCAAATTAGGAGGGGAAGCTCCCTCGTAGTGCTGGAATGCATGGAAAAGAAAATAATCTAAGTCCTATCTTTTTGTTCTCAGCTGGAAGAGGCACAAGGTTAAGAAAACCAAGAACGTTGCAGCTAAGGTTTTTCTGGTTTCGTAGATCATTAACTACAACTAAGCTAACTACTTTAAATCTATCCAGTTTCCTCAAGAAAACAGAGCATGAGGAAATGGAGCAGGAATGATTATTTGATGATAAGCCGAGTACGGACTCACAACGTGAAGGCAAGGTGGCACAACTATCTACTTTTTTGAATAGGCTTATTGGAAACAACAATATACGATAAACTAAGTACAGATTCTCAACTTGAAGGCAAGGTGGCACATCTATCAGCTCAATCTGAACGAGTTTATTGAACACAAAACATGAAGGATAGCCAACTAGGATAATAAATTGCATAGGCGAGACACGCATACAATCTACGATCAACTAGCCACTATATCTAACTAAGGCAAACATTCACCATAATAATTGCATGAAACCCGAGTGGCATAACAATTCATTATCATAATAAATACTCATGAACAAATACATAACGAGCAATATTACAGGCAAGGTAGGCACAGCATATATTTCTCTCTCGTGCAAAAGTTCTTGAACATATACAATAATAGCAATACTACAGGCAAGGTAGGCACAACATGTATGCTATCACACAAAAGTTAATTACAAATGAGCAAAAGCTCTTATTTATAGACATCAAAAGGTGTAGGGAACCCTAAAATCACCTTGAGTCAACTACAGTTTTGCAATGCATGCAAGATTTATTGCTAAACCCTAATAAAGCAAACTATACAGTTAACTGGAAAACTACCATCAGTTAACCGGTACATCTAACCTAAATGGACAATGTGCAAGCATGCACGTCCTTATTTAAAGCAAAGTTCACTGGACACTACCTTCAGTTAACTGGAAACCCTAACCCTAACTCTTGTGAAGATAATCCCAAGGAAGAGATAAGCATGTATGAAATCAGCAAGTGAACTTAAGACTGAAAGTCGAGTTAACTGCTGCTCTTGACTCTATCCTCGAAACTAACTGTAGGTTCCAACTGGAAGATCACTCCAAGTCATCTTGGTCCAACACCTCGACCATGAATTCATCAATCACTCTGTCTTTTGGCACTTTGATGCTGTCCAAAATAATAATCCGTCTCTTCAATTCTCTATCACTCTCCTTGATTGTATGCATGCATTCTCTAACATCTTCAGCCGCTTTCTTGAAACTAGCCGAAATCACTGAAATGTGATCCAAAATCTCCATCAAGATATCACAAACATGCTTCTGGAACTTAGTTTCCACAGCCTCGAGATCAGCGTAGCTACCATCTTCACGAAGATAATGGCACGGGATTTGAGTGACTTTGGCGGCTCCGTAAATGGAGTGATCTGTGTTCCTTTTGCAGCTTAATGCTTCTGATGCTTTTCTTGATTCTTCTCAACAAAAAAAAAAAGTGTTGCATGCTGAAACCACGAAGCTTGACCGCGAACACTCTGGTTGTGAGAAATACACAAGAACGCGGAATTCCAACGGTGTCCAACCCGCGCTTATGCTTGTCAAATTGTTTGAATCAACCCTCGGATGCACTTGATCTTCATTGTCAGCTGCTTTGATGAAAACATAAATTAAGACCGATTTGGTCTTGAATTAAGTCTAGTTGAACCACCCTCTGAAAAACTTGCCCGTTGACTGTGAACACGGCTATGTTCTGACAACTTTCACCGAAAGCTAAAATGGCCCCTAATGAGGCTAAAAATAGCCCGTCGGAGGATAATTTTCACCAAAAATTATGAGACACGGATTTTGTCCAAAAAATGATTCTAAGACAACCCACAACGTCAGAATTGTGAAAACACACCGTTTAGCTTGACATGCAAAGATTTTTCAGTCGAGAATTGCAAGGGTTTTAGAGCTTCTAAGGGCAATTTTTCTTGAGAAAATCTAGAATATGGGTTTTGTGCACAACGGAATTCTGAACAAACCCAGATGATGCGATTTTCAAAAAGATGTGCTTTTGGCTCACATGCAAAGAAATCTTCGGAAAAAGGCATAGAGCTTCAGAATGAAGGCTGCAGGGCAATTTTCTCGAAAAAATATAAGACATGGGTTTTGCTGCAAATGCTGAAGTACGCGAACCCAGATAATCAAATTCTGAAAATATGCTAAATTTCTTTGACATGCGAAGAAATCTAAGACGAGAAATAGAAGAAATAAGACAAAAGATAGAAGGTTTTATTTGTTCTTCCTTTGTAGAATTCGCTTTCCTCAATCTTGGATTTTGATGTAACCTGCATGCAAACTGAAAATAAAATATAGAATTGCCTTCTCCTCAGCAATCTGAATCCAATGCTATGAAAAATACTGAAATCTGACACCTGTAGCACTTTGAATCCTCAAATGCATGAAGAAATCGCCATTAATGAAGCTCTTTGAGAAAGCACGACTTGCTTAAGAATGAAGAAATAAGGACGACTTTTGTCTTTAAATAAATAAAATTCATTTAAAATTCATCCATCTTCTCAAACTCAAAGTGCACCTCTTAATTTGGCAGTTAACTGAGCCTCAAATTAGGGCGCATGCTTAACTAAGCCTTCAAAATGAATGCCTAGAATGTGATTGGCTGTGAATTGAAGCTTAAAATGCATGAAAATGATGCTTTAATAGAGCGCCACTTTTAACTTTAGTTGAACTGCCCATGCAAATTAGTTAAACTTGTGCATGCAAGTCAGTTAAGTGCACATGCAAAACAGTTAACTTCACATGCAAATTAGAACTCAACATCCTCTTTAGTTAACTGAACATGCAAATGCATGCACACTGCAAATGAACTGAACTTCTAAAAATAGCAACTCAAAATGAACTTCAGTATCTTCTGCATGCAACCCAAAAATCGTTTAGTTGAACTGAAGTCAGAAACCCTAATTAGGGCGCACCAGTCAGCTTGTTTTGAAAAGTCAACTTTGACCCTTAAGGCGTTTTTCCAGACTAAGAAAATTTTGATGAAAAATTGGATTGTAACCTTTGCCGGAGCCTCTGTTCGAGCACTGATTTCGGATGACTGATAAGCTCGATTGATTGACTGACGAGCGCATTGGAAAGCAGAGTTGAAATTGACAAGATCATCCCTTGGGTTTGAAACCGCGAAACTGAGATTTGAAGGCTCAAAAATCCAAGCGCCCCTAGCAAAAATGGCGCTTTTACCTCAGACTTAAAACCATTTTTTCATCGTTTTCATCCTACGAAGGTAAACTTGATCCCTCCATATCTCGCATTCAGCAAACTTTCAAGACTGACACACTGGTGCAACGCGGAGCTAAATCCATTTCACAAAACAACTGCAAAGGCAGATTTCTTCAGAAAACATCATTTGAGGGGTGAAAATCAAGGGCGCCTTTTTCAAAAGGTGCTCTTTTTACTCCAGAGATAACCGTTTTCTCAACTGGCCAAAATATCACTGAAACTCTGATTGCGGGCAGCTGAATCAACTTCTGACCTGACAAAGACAGGAAACAGAGAGATGAATGCAACACAGACGGAATGAAAACCTGAGATCACCAAAAAGAAGGCATTAAAGGCCTCAAAAGCTCAAGCGCCTTTTTGAAAATGTGCTCTTTTACTTTATTCACGACCTCAAAATCAACAATTAACCCTGTGTTCACCTTCTCGTCTCGACTTCTTAGCAACTCTGATTGACGTGCTGAAGGGTGCAACACAAAGTTGGACTGAGCGTGAAACAAATTTCAAAGGAGTCATTTGATCTGAAACCTCTATTTAGGGCCTCAAAAAGATGGGCACCCCTAGGATAGATTGCTCGCTTTTGCTTGTAGTGTTAAGTCATTTTCTCGTTTCTCTCATTTCTGCTGTATCTCCTGTAACTTGAGCAAAACAGGTTCGTTTGACAGGCTTGATAGCTCGTTGCGAAGCTGACGTGATGTCGGACAAATGTTTGTTGGAGGTGACAAACCCTAAAAATAGGATCTGGGCCCCTAAAATCAAGGGAGCCTTTTTCAAAAAGTGCTCTTTGCTCCAGAGTTAGAAAAATTTGATGATTTTCCTTCAGATTTTGGATTTTCTCAAAACTCTCGAGTATTAGACTAACATGAAACTGACACAAGCTCCATATTTGAAAAGCCCAAAAATGACCTTGTGACATCACTTTAACAAGGTTAAGACTATATTTAGCAAAATGCCTTAGTGAAGCAAAAAATTTGGTCTGGGTACAACACAACATAACATAGGAAACCATCGAATAACCCCTGAATCCATGAAAGAAGCCAACCACCATTTGGGTAACTGCCACAAAGACCCTCTAATCAAGCCCTTTAGCCTATGAGAGTTAGGAATAGGCTAAACGCTTTGCAAACTGATGCTCATGAAAAAGGGGACATTACAAACGAGCTCAATGTACTCACCATCTTCACGTTGGTATTGGCAAGGGACTTGTGACATGAAAGTTCTTACGAACTTGAGAGCACTTGCCACCTTTTGTTTGCACTCAGTCAATTCTACAGAGATTGTATTGTAAGCTTTTACCTTTTAGACAATTTGTTCTTTCCAAGTGAAAAGCTTCTACTTGTTTTCCTCTGCAGTGACTGAATCATACGCCATTCTCAAGTTTGAAATGGTGATCTCATCTCGAGGCTTCTTCTCTGTTATGCTCTGCTTTGATTCCTGGATTTCTAAGTGAAGGTCGTGGGCATTGTACCTCAATTGGTACAACTTCGTATGTATGAACCGACCCCTACTGACGAACTCTTCCACCTAGTCTCTCAGGTATTTCCCATAAACAACCAACTTACTTAGTTGATTTTGTTCTGCAGGTAATTCTAACATTTGTGGAAGCAAGGTGGTGACATGTGAAGTACCGTGAAGGAGGTTGGAGATATATTGCCGCAACTACTGATTTTCAGCCTTGAGGGCTGCCTTGTCTTCACCATCTTTGACCACTCTATCCTTCAAGCTAACTGCTGCAACCTCAAAGAGACTTACATCAACTTCTCGTGTGCTTCTTCCAAGGTTGGCTTTGACCAATGTAAAATCATCGGCCTCAACCTCATTGGCGTTCTTGTCAATTGGTGGTGTGGCAATTTTAATGACTACCTCGTTTTCAGCGTTCTTCTCCATGCAAACTTGCTTCTTGAGTTTCATGTCAGACGTGTCTTGGTAGACATTGTCAAACTTAGCAAAGTCCAACTGGTAAGAAGGCTTTCTTCTCTTCCTACCCAAGATGTTCTCAAGCCAAGACGATGAGTCTTGGCTAACTTCGCTGGAAGGATTAGTTCTCGTCTAGTCAACCCTTGATGAGTGAGCTGGTGTGGAGATGTCATGAATTGGTGAATTAGGCTCCAAGTCAATATGAATTGGAGATGGCTGGTGGTGACAGAATAGGAGGCTCTACTTCTACTTCTGGAACTGCTTCCATTGTATCTGTGGTTGTATCCATTTGTTTTTCTTGCTGATTTATATCAGCAACTTCTATCTTTTACCTCGAATGCCCTGACATTCTGCTGTTCTTTGAACCCTCCAGAGGATGAAGCATCGCTTTCACTTTGGGTTTCCACTTAGAAGTGGAAGGTAGTGTGATGGTAACCTGTGGCTGTTCTATGATTGGAGTAACTACCTTTTGCATCTTCTTGCTATCCAAGAATAGCTTACTGTTCTTCACAACCCTGCTTGTCCTTTCCTCAATGGAGGTGCTCTCGCTGGCATACCAATCAACGGATCGAAGTGGCTGCGAGTCAATTTGATCTCTGAAATATGTGGGAAGTATGACTTCACCATCATCATTTGATAAACCTTCCACATCCTCTGATAAGAAATCAGCGATCTATGGAAGAGTGAATCTGCTGTAATTGTGCCTGTGCACTTCAAACTTGTCTTCACAGCTAAACCAATAATCCTCCATGGTAGGTTTATATGAAGCATTTCCGCCAAGGCGAGCTGCCACAAGACCCCAAGGGTCATATGAGCATCTTTCAATGAGAAACTTAAGATTAAGCTTTTCTGTTTCATTGCCCATTGACTTGGCGTCAGTTGCTGTTTTGCACCTATATATCCCCATCTTAAAAGGAAAGTTAGCAGCAGATTTGCGTTTAACACGCAAAAAAGTGTTACTTCATGCAACTGCCTTAAGAACTCCATGAATACCGCCTTATCTGATGGATAACAGGGTAACATGGCTGGACTACCTGAGAAACCATATATGCGAATGTAGGCAAATGTAGGGAACTGGATGAATCAATCGGCCCAATCTACCATTACCAATCTCGCTTCTCGTGAAATGCGTATATGTAACTCATGATCAAGATCCCTCACTGTGTGCATCAGGAACATGTCATTTACCCGCTTGAAGTGTCGTTCTGACTGTGAAAATTCAAGCTACGAGAAATGCTCATGAACTGGCTGCACACCCAGAGTTCCAATGGTATTCAACCCTCTAAACTGGCCTTGAAAGGCTATCAGATATACAAGGTCTGAAACCATATGGAATTCGTGGGCTTTGAAGAATCCTGTCATCTGGCTGTGAAGGGTGTCGCTGATCAAAGCAGGCCAGTCATAGTGTTCCTTGTTGTTGACAAGTTGAGCCATGATGTAATACATCCATGGCTGAAACTTGTTTGCTTCTACTTGACCCATGACACGGTTGAGTAGAGTAATCATGATAGCATACTCATCCCTGAATTCTCCACGTCTGACGTTCTTTGGAAAATTGTTTCGTTTCTGCTTGAGCCACCTTTCTGCCATTCTTTTTTGACATTGTTCCTTTCACGTGTTAAACGCCTTTTCACATTCTTCAACCAACACAATTAAGTTGGTTGCACATGGTGGAATAGCAAGACATCTTTCAATGTCCTTTGGCTTGAGACTGCAAATTACTCGCCCATCTACCGATTGAATTTCCGTGAAGTGGAGTTGTAATGCTTTACACAAGCGATTACAAATTCGATATTCTGTGCCAAGATGGGGAAAGAGGCTACCTCAATCAACCCAAATTGTTCAAATTTTTGGAGTGTGATGGTGTCTACACCTGCCAATTTGTCCAAATCAACCACTGGGTGCACTTGATGCAAATCGGTGTCAATTGTTTTCAAGAAATCGTGAATCTAGACCGATTTGGTCTTGAATTCAACTTGAGAGAATTGCATACTGAAAAATTGGAAGAATGTCTGAGCACGCTACTATGTTTGAACAACCTTTTTTTCGCATAGGCTAAAAATAGCTTCACTGAGAGGCAATTTTTACGAAAAATTCTAAGACGTGGGTTTTGTTAAGAATATCTTTTTGAATGGACCTAGAACATCAAATTTTCAAAAAAAAGAATTTTCCTCGGACATTCAACAACCCCTCAAAGGCAGAGGCAGCAAGGCAAATTTTTCCTAGAGAAATTCTGAGACATGGGTATTGTAGGCTTCTTTGTGCTAAGTAAACCCATAATGTTAGTTTATGAAAAAGGTGATTTTTCTAGAAACCCTAAGAATTGGGGGCAGCAGGGTATTTTTTTTGAAAATTTTGGCACGTGGGTTTTGTGGCCAATTTTGTGCAAAATGAGCCCAGAAGGTCAGATCTGTGAAAAAATGGAGTTTGCTTGAACATGCAAGAAAACCTAAGACAAAAGTAGAAGAAATCGTGGGGAAACTTTTCAATTGTGGAGAAGATTGAAAAACAAGAGAACCTAGAATGCTAGAAGCTGAAGGTTATGAATTATTGCCTTTGAAAAATTATTCCTGGAGATATGAACTTTGGAAAAATGTCCTTTTGTGCAACTGGTTCTTGAAATTACGAAGAACGTTGAAAACCCCTGTCGTTTGATACTTCAAATGCCGTAGAGAATAAAATTCTGTGTTTGGCATTTGGAGTCAACCTGCAAAAATAATGAGAAAGGATGCCTAAATGCTTGTTAAATATCATTTGGAGGTGGAAGCATCAGTTAGGGCGTCCAAACCTTGATTGAGGAGTTATTTGGCATGATCTGCAATTAACTGGAAGCATTCCCCAAATTTTGGGACACCTTGAAATGAGAAAGTCTTCAAAAATCTTAACTGGAGTTGACTTTGGATTCCACCTTTCTAGTGTTAGAATATTTTTGAAGAATTTCAACTTTTTCTTGATAAACTACCTCCGTTTTATCCTTGATTCCGGATGCCAGATTGACCCTTTGGTTGGGCTGAAAGATTCACTGCAGAGCATGATCAAATCTGAGATGTTCTTGGAAGCTGAAAACCTTGAAAAGTGGTTCTAATGGCTCAAATTTCTAGGCACCTTCTTGAGATAAGGTGCTTTTGATTGCCAGACTTAACCAATTTTTAGATGATTTTTAAACTCTTCCAATTTGACCTCTCGTGCTTCGATCTGCAGTTACCGGTGTGTTGATGTGATTTTTATGACCGCACCAATCAGCAGAACGAAATTGTCAGAAGGCTATTCCATTCTCTCTTGATCAAAGTATTCCGTGCGCTAAGATTGCAAGAAAGTTTGCACGTTCAACTCCAAGGTTCCGAAATACTTAGAATACCTGTTGTGACGTTTTTCACACATCGCCCCATTGCAAATGGGGACCCCCTAATTTTGGCTTTGCTTTTCGTTCGCTTTGTCGTTGTCTCTCTTGTCTACTGTCTGTCTTTCCAGGATTGTGCCCGTCTTTGAGCTTAAGCGTGAAACTGACCAAGTCTGAAAACTAGGGTTTACATCTTTCCAGCCAATTTGAGGTCGAATAAGGTGAATAAATTGAAAATTGAGACTAACATTTTTTTGCTTCCAGCAGGTTTCCACAGAAATTTCATCGAATTCTGGCAACTTACTATTTTTAGTAAGTGTGCAATTACAGGTGATCCTTCAGCATTCTTGAGATTCCGACAATCACACTGCGTCCAGAGCACATCAGGCTACTCGTGGGTTAAATTTGAACTAAAACGGAAAACTTACTATTTTTAGCCAGTGCTTGCATGTTGGAGATTTTTCTGGGTTTTTCTGGGTTTTTCAAGATTTTTCGGGCAGTATGACATGCAAGATCATCCGGCAGCCGGTCAGTCACTTTTCCGGCCGTTTTCTATTTTCAGCAGGTGTCACTTGGGCGGCTACTCAACACCTCAGGAATGCAAGCTGATCATCATACAACTGAAACGAAGTCAAACGGAGCTCATCTGAGCAGCATGCACAAAATTAGGGTTTCGAGCTTCAGAGCTAAAAATGAGGAGTCAGAGGTCAAAACGTTCAAAACTGAGGTATCCATCATGATTGACATCCTTCTGAGAAGCTGCTGGCAAAATTTGAAGGCAATCGGAGAACCTGCTATTTTTAGTAGGGCATTTTGGACAAGGGCTATAAATAGAAAGTTGATCTCGGCGTCAGCATACACAGGCAAGTTCACCAACGACGGGCACACTGTCCAGATTTCAAGGCAAACAGAGCAAAGGAAGCCTCAGAAACGGGCACTTACTATAAATAGTAAGTCACTTCGGCAGCAGCTATAATTGGCAGGTTGGCACCAAATCTCAGCGAGCACAAGTCAAACATGTGATGAAGACCCTATGGCGCGAATTTCAAATCAAACAGAGTTACAGAGAATGAGGAATCAAGCAGTTGCTATTTTTAGCAGGTCAGTTAGGGTTTCCTAAAATCAAGGGCGAGACCCGACATTCACGCAGAAGCAGCATCCAGTGACGACCACCATGCTTCGAGCCATCAGCACATGAAATTTGGAGACTTTCGGAGAAATTTCTATTTTTAGCAGGTTGCTAAAAATAGCAGGCGCAAACAGGAATCAGGCACTGACGGCACAAATCAATTGAAATTCAGAGCAGGGCAGACATCGGGCTTTTCAAGGTCAGAATTCAGTCAACGGCGCAAAATTTAAGGAACTTTCTAAAAATAGAAAGTCAGGGCAAATTAGGGTTGACCAAGGAAAATCAACTTAAATTTGGCAAAAGGGACGAAACAAGTCAAATTTGATAATTTTTCAAATCCGGCCAAAACTTGCTATAAGAGGCTGAAGACAGGTGAAATTTTACCAAGGCATTAAGACTGGAAGTAGCTGGGTCCAAATGCGCCCAAGGTGGAGTAAGGAAATTTGAAAATTTTCTAAGTCACTGAAATTGGAAGCTCCACTAGTAAAATGCGCCCTTGAGCTTCAAGATGATTGAAAAATATTCTAAGTACGGAAATTGGAACCTCCTATGGTAAAATGCGCCCTTGGAGGGAAAGTGGCATTGAAAATTTTTCTAAGTATACAAAATTGAAAGTGGACCCTTGCAAATGCGCCCAAGGTGATGTGCAAACTCTCCAAGCGTTGAAACTGGATGGAGACCCTCTCATATGCGCCTAAGTGATTGAACTAGAGGTAGGCCATGTTATATGCGCCCAGGGTCAACTTAAAGGTTGCTAAGGGTTAAATTGAAAGCTTGATGTGGGATATGCGCCTTAACCTGTGGAGAGTTGAAGAAAAGTCTAAGTGTTGGAAACTAAAAGTGTAACCCCCTAAATGCGCCCCCCTCATGAAACTTAATGCTTGGACCCTTAAATGCGCCCTAAGTCAAAAAGTGAAAGTTGACATAGCCATATGCGCCCAGTGTTGGAAATGGAAGCTAGGTGGGTGATTTGCGCCTAGTCAAAGAATGAAAGCTTAGCATGTTAAGTGCGCCTTAGTATGAGGAGGTGGTCGTTTTGTCAAAGGCGTTGAAACTAATAATACAACCTATCATATGCGCCTAAGATGTAAAATGAGAGTTGACCATGTCAAATGCGTCCCTCTTGACAAACTGAGAGTTGATGTGGTAAAATGCGCCCAAGTTAAAATTAAAAGCTCAGGGGGTCATATGCGCCCATGACACAAAATGAATGGAGACTAGCCCAAATGCGCCCTTACAAGTTGATTTAGCAAGAAAATGTTGAAATGTTGAAAAATGGAACCACAGGGGGTCAAATGCGCCTTGGTTGAAATGAAAGCTTGGCATGTTATATGCGCCCCTGGGTGTTAGGCAAGCAAGGTGAGTATCTAGGGCGTTAAGTTAAAAGTATCACCACTCATATGCGCCCTTGATAGCAAATTTGGAAAACGCGTGGGAAATTGGAAATTGCTAAGTGTCAAAGCTGAAAGTTCCCCCCATCATATGCGCTTGGAACCAAAGTGAAGGTTTGAGGTCTTGTTTGCGCCCAGGGTAAATGGGGGCCTCTAAAACGTTAAGGTGATTGAAAAGTGAAAGTTGACATAGTAAATTGCGCCCCCTCTTCAAACTGGAAATGTCACCTCTGAAATGCGCCCCTGGGTGTTCAAGGTAAGAAAAAAGTTTAAGTGTAAAATGGAAGTTGACCCTCTTAAATGCGCCCTACTTGAGAAGAGATGCATAAAATTTTCTAAGGGTCAAAATTGGAAGCTCCACCCTCCATTTGCGCCTTGAAGGGAAGATGAGGTTAAAATTTCTTTTTTTAAGTGTTGACAAAAATGGAAGTACTACTTATCAAATGCGCCCCAGGCATCAAAGAGGCATAAAATTTTTCTAAGTGCAAAAATTGGAAGCCCACCCATTGAAATGCGCCCAAGGTGTTAAAAGGAGTAGTGCTAAGTGTTGATAAAAAAATTCTTTACAGGCAAAGTGACTGAAGACGGAGGAACGAAAATGTTCTAAGGCAAATTCTCCCCTGATACCCAATATTGATGGAATTTAAATATTTTTCTAAGTGTTAACAAATTCCACCTCTCTAGAGGAAAATACGCCTAGACTTGAAGGAGATGAATTTTTCGAAGCACAGATAAATTGGCAGTGGATACATTGAGAATGTCAGCTTCGCGAGGATAATTAAAACTATTTCTCCAAGTCAGAGCCAGCTAAATGCGCCTGGAATTGAAGAAATGGATTAAATTTGATGAAAATCATTTTTTCTAAGGTTCAAAAAAATTCAAAAATTAAATGAACCCGTTCGTTGGATACCCATGGATTCCACGCGTTCTGGAGAAAATTTTCTTCTGGGTATCGAAGATTATCGATGAGGAGTTGATTTTAAGGCCTTCCATGCTTCGCTTCGGCCTTCAGGGTGAAAATTTTAAATGGGCACCAGGTTGATGAATTTCCTAAGGGAAATTTGAAAAATTTTCTAAGGCAAGGAATAAATGATGTTGTCGGAGATAAAATGCCTTGGCAAATGAATTTGAAAGTAATCGCCTAGATGATTTTTGATCGAATTCCTGATGAAGCATCTTTCCTCGGGTTCGAGTTGGAGAAAGTGTCAGAGTGAAGGGCGCTGAGTAGAATGCGAGATGGATGATGAAATTTGGCTAAGGCATGAGGAATTATGAAGATGGCAAAAGTTTGCTAGTGGGGGCGATGAACGTGAAAATCAGGTAAGTTAAGATTATGTTATAAAGTGTTCTAATACTCTTCTCCTCGCTTGTTTTGCAGGAGGAATGTCGAGGCCAGAGCACGATGTTTGGAGGTGGTGAAGCACGATGATATTACGACCTTCGGAGGAAGATAAAGTTTTGAAGAAAAGTTGCAAAAAAAAATAAAAAAAAATGGCTAAGTGTTGGAGTTTCTCCTCAAGAATCCAATGTGCGCCCAACACAGTCAGACGGATGGCAAGCGGAAATGATCTAGTCCAAAACTGAAAAATCCTTCAAATTCAAGAATGAAAGTTCGAGCAAGGATCAAGAAGAAGATCAAGAGCAGTCGGACTCCAGATTCTATCAAATTCTAGGTGGCGATCTTAAAGACTCTTTTACCCTCCAAGTGATCAACAGAATCGGCTGAATACGAAGATCGAGAACAGTGTGAACGCGTCTACAAAAGGGAATCTTCTAGAAGATGGTGGCCATTATGGCTCATTTATTACCCCACTCTCCTTTGTGGCGGTTTTTAGGGCAAATCATGTTTGGGGCTGAGGTGGCACGATCTGGGCCATCCAGTCGATTGTAATCAGAGCCGTCCGTTGGACTTGGCCAGCTATATAAAGGGGGAGTCCCCCTCATTTGTACCTTAAGTAGAGCTTAGCATGAGACAGTAGAATTAGAGTAGAAGTTAGAATAGAGAAATAACTTAGAAGTAGATTGATAGTGTAGTTGGAGGAGAAGGAAAGTTTTCCTTTGAAAACTTTTGTAAGAAATTGTCGTGTAAAACTTTCATAATAAAAGATCTTTCATTGATGGTGAAATTCATCTTTGTTGTGGATAGCTAGCGAGGTTTCTTCATCCCTTCTACTTCAAGTAGCGTAGAGTAGCGTAAATTTCATTTTCATGCAAGTAGATAGTAATTGTGGAATGTGGTGTTTGATTTAAGCAACTTCGTCTATCCATACCACTAGTGTATTTGCTGATGGTGAATGCGCCTTGTGTGGTCAACTGGAATATCATGTACTTAACTTCAATCACAGTTTGAATAATGGTATGCGTCGTTGTGATGGTATCTTTATGTCAAGTGGTGGTTTGAACATCTTTAGTCATCTCCCTTGAAGATTGCACCGACTCCGTGGAAGCTGTCCGATGCGAGGCAAAGCGAAGTTTGGTTGAAGCTTGTGAAGATTGATCGCCATGTCCCACACCTTAGAATAGATTTAGCCTTCTTAACCTTTACACCATTTCATTCAGTACTTTCCGGTTAGAATAGGAAACCGAACTCCATAGACAGATCTTTCGAACATTTGAATTCCTTTCTCCGCTGCCGAACAATTCCGTAAGTCCCCTTGAAATACCAGCAAATCACATCGAGCCAAACTGAGCCTATTCGCACTGAAAGAACCTTGGAGTTGAACGCACGAACTTTCTTGCAATCTTAGCGTGCGGAATACTTTGATCAAGAGAGAATAGGGAAGCCATTGGCAACTTTATTCTGCGTTGGTGCGGTCACGAAAAACACATCAACAATACCCTTTAGTTGGTTTGATGTGAATTGCTGTTTTCACGAGGGGACTTACACAATTGTTCAAGATTCTTGCAGTTAACAGTGAATGGATGATTGGAAGGGATTGTATAATGCGGATGGTTTGGCAATAAGTACGTTTTCCTAAAGCTAACCAGAAATATGCGGAAAGTAAATGAGTGTAGGGCCTAAGAAACTTGTATTCTATTCTAAATGCAGGATATGTGGAGCTCAATTTCGGCAGACTTTGACCGAATTTCACCTAGCCTCACGCCGGACAGCTTCAGCAAAATTAGTGCAATCTTCAAAGGGATAGCAAAAGATATTCAAATTATAATTTAGCATACATATACCATCAGAACAACGCATATAAGTATACAAATCACAATCGAAGTTAAACTCAAGATAATCTCCAGTGGACCACGCAAGGTGAACTTGTCATCAACAAGCTGCTAGTGGTATGGAATGAAATGAAGCTACCTCAATAAAACGCCACACATCAAAGTAAACTACTTGCATGAAATGAAAATTATGCTACATTATACTACTTGGATCCGAAAGGATGAAGAGACCTTGCTAGCTATCCATGACAAAGACGAATTCCACCATCAATGAAAAGATCAATTATCATGAAATTTTTACACAACAATCTCCACAAAAGCTTTCAAAGGGAAAACTTTCTTTCTTCTCCACACTATGCTAAACTATCAAGCGAAACGTCTACTCTGCTCTACTCTCTAGTCTGATCTCCAAATCTAATGCTAGTCTAATGAATTACAAATGAGGGGGACTCCCCCTTTTATAGGTAGCCCAGTCTAATGGACGGCTAAGATTACAATCAAAAGAGTGGCTAAGATTAAGCCACCTCAGCCCTAACCCTAAAAACTGCCAGAATGGGGAGTGGTGCAATAAATGAGCAAAGATTCCCACTCACTCCCAAAATAGTAAAGGCAATTAATGCCCACAATCAGTCTTCTAGAAGATCATCATCCAGAAGTGCATTCCTGTTCTCCTTCTCTCTGGCAAACTCGATGAACCTGCCAAGCACAGCCTCAACCTCTTGAACTGAAATAGGTGGAATGCAATCAAGTTGGAACTCTAACACCGTACAGACTGCTCATGCCTTGCACAAGATTTTCTCCAAGCAACTAAGGAATCCTGCGTGCTCTGATCAAGGTGGAGAAAGTAGAAGTGTTCTCAAAGTCATCTTGTACGAAGGTCTTTACCTCTGAAAAGAAAGGCACCAACCTACCCCTCAAATTATCAACAATTACCTCATCTGGATTCAACCGCCTAGCAAATATGGCCTCGAAAGTATTCTGAACTCCATCAATGATATTGGCCATAGCCTTCCGTACCCTAGTTGAATCCGCCTGTGCTGCGTCGAAGAAACCACGTCCTGTGATTGCTGAAGAATACCATCTAGAAAAGTCGTACCTGTCATTCTCCTGAATGACCCCTCCATCAATCAGCAATCGCAAAGGAACATGTCTCAATGCCTCAAGACGCTGAATAACCTTGCTCTGATAAACAGAAGCATCTCCCCAAGCCTGATCAACTGCCTCCATCCGTGCCAAAATACTGGAAGCCTGCTGAAAAGCAAGAGCAAGGTCCTCCATGAACTTTTCTGTGTCAACACGAACTCCCGTGACCCACTTGTTCGCCTCCTGTGCCATCTTCCCTAACTCCAACAAGCCACTGATTGACTCTCTAGGTATCTCTGCTGGAAGCTCTATCACTGGAGTCTCCTGCCCACGAGAACGAGACAACTGCTGCACATATCCAATCAAGGCCTTATGCTCTCTTTTCAACTTCTTGTACTTTCCTTCCTTCTTGAATAATCTGTCCTGTGGGGCGTCCTGTGCACCTGTGGGGCGTCCTAACTCCAAAGTTGTGACCACGTAATTTTCTGGCACTGCTTCATCTCGGTCACAATCAACCTGTGGCACGACTACGTGAAAGGTGCGAGAGCCATCCTCATTAGTTGATATCTTTGAAAACTTCCGTGCTCTCTTCTTCTGTGGAGGTGCACTGATCCTGTTCAAGAACTCCTCCATTTCAACTGCTGGATCAATCTCTTCGCTGGGGCTTCTCCTCATCCTATCCCTGAGCCAATCAGGCACTGTATACTGTATATCAAATGGCTGCTGCTCTTGTGCCTCTACTTCTCGAACTTGTTCAACTTCTACATCATTCTGGTGAGGCTCATCGTCCTCAAGTGGCTGAGTATCTCCTAAAACTATATCATCATCATCCTCCAAAGCCGTCTCTAACTCTTGCTGAAACTAAGGGTCAGTAGTAGTCCCCTCATCATCTTGTTGATCAACTCTAACAGGTGCGTTGACACTTTGGCCAACCGACTCTCTCCGTGGTGGCTGATTATTTTCCTGTACTGCTTGCACCTGATTCAATGCATTCCTTTGGTCAACAAATAAATAAACCTCCTGTATGCTTGGAGAACGTGTCTCCAATGGCGTGGGTGATTCAACTGCAACTCTTGGAGGTTCCGGCTGAACGGGCTCCTGCCGAACAGGCTCTTTCCTTCTAGATTCTGGACCTCGTGTGATTTGTTTCTTTCTGCCGGTGGTGGGTGTCCTGTGATCTCCCATCAAATTGTAAGTCAAAGCAATCGACCTACTCTTCAACCTGCTCACACGCCTGTCAACCCATGCTCTGGTAAATGTCAAGACCGAAATAGAAAGTGTATCCAAGTCAGCAACCTCTGGTTCTGACCAATCTGGGAGTGGAAATGGAGTATCTCTCATTGCTGCATAATCTGGATGGACAACGTCCATGTCCTCATTCACCTGGTCTGGAACCGGAACAACTTCGCACTCCCTGATCATGTTAATTGGCAACCGAGAGAACATTCTTTTCCTGACTTCAACCTCATCCGACGCATTAGCCCAATAATCCTCAATATTTGCCTTATGTTTAAATTCCTCTGATAGTACCCACTTGATGTTGTTATGTGGATCATAGTGCTGTCGGCTGGTGTGAAATGAAAAGTGATAAAACTGAAGTTCACTCTCGGCTTCTCTAGCTACCTGTAGTGAAGGACACACTTCGTCTGAATTGCCCATGACAATTGGGAAATCAACACCTTTTTTTTCTTCTGAATTTTATCGTAGGCAACCAATTGCCTAGATATCTCTAACATTAAAATTCTATTGGTTGGGTACTTAGGCAGCCTATATGGATAAGATGAAAAACCTTGCAGCCTTATGTAAGAAAACTTCGGAAATTGTATAAACCAGTACCCATACCTTTCAATCAATTCTTGGGCCTCTCTTGAGATCTTGTGATGCATCCGCTCCTGAAGCAATCTCGTGATGTGCATGGTGAAGGCGTCATTGACACGCTTGTAAAAGGTAGTACTAGTTAAATGCAACTGCGGACAAGCCTCATGGATTTTGAACTGGTGAGAGCCACAACCAACAGGTTCCTTGTATGAAATTCCTCTATACCTCGTCATACGAGCCAGCATGTAGATGATGTAAGAGCTCATATAGAACGTCTTTGTTCTTAGGCTCAGGAGCTGCTCGTGCAAATTGTCACTGATCATCTCAGCCCAGTTGACGTAGTCTTTTCCCTCCAGCACAAGGTTGATGTAATAAAACATCCATGGCTCAAAAATGAATGACTGTGGGCAGCCTCCAACCCTGCTCAGCATCATGATGAGATCACAATACTCCTGCTTCAAGTCATCTGCTATGATTTGTCTTGGCAGCTTCATACGAGAAGGCTTGGGATTGCTCATCTAGTGAGTATTGATCGTCTCTGTGCATCTCTCGAATGCAGACGCATACATTCGCTCAGCTCGCTCTCTGGACTTGTAAATCATATTCTTGTGCACTGGAATTCCGAAGGCCTCACCAATGGCAGTAGGAGAGAGGTTGGCGAGCACTTGTCCATCTGGTGACATGATTGACCTGTGATCTTTCTCATAACAGTTGGCGCACTCCATCATCAGCTCTGAACACTGAATGGTCGGCGGGAAACCAGCAGCTGCATATAATCCGCTTCGAACAATGTTGTGTGAAGTGGTCGAAGGTCGATGACTACCAATCCCTAGCATTCTGTTCTTGAAAGTCTCGAGGTTGACGGAGCCCAAATGGGTATCAGTCAACTTGCCCAACTTTGAAGTAAACTTTGACTCCGGCATAAATGTCTTGCTCAGCTTCTTTATAACTGCTTGCCTGGATGCACCATTGTTGTCTTTGCCAGTTGTCTTTGCCTTAGCCATCTGCAAAACAATAAACATCCATGAGTAAATTAATTTAGAAAATAAATAAAATATTGTGTAGGGGCTGCCAGTCGACTTCAAGAATTTGAGAAGCTGCAATATCATTTCTCATTCGCAAACCTCAACTTCTCCTTCAACAGATTTCGAACTTCAATCACTTAGAAAGTCTTAGCAAATTCAATACTTTCAACAACTTCAAATTTTAGTGACTTCACTCTTGTGAATTCGCACTTCTTCAATCAGCAAATCAGCAAGTGCGCACTTCAATATACTCTTTGAAATTTCTTACTTCAAGGCGTCCTTCTCAGCTTCAGCAGTATTCCTCTTCAAGTCGAAATTTCTTCAATCAACCTTCAGCAAATTCGAACTTCAGTCTCAGGAACTTCCAACGCCTTTCACTTAGTAACCTTCAGTCTTAGCAAAATTTCGAACTTCTTCAGCACTTTAGTCTTCAACAACGCACTGCAATATCACACTCAGAGCAAATCGAATTCCCTTAAGCTGGTGAGGAGAAATGAAAAACTTCTCAGCTCTTATAGCAAAAATCTATTTCTAGAAGAAGCTAAGTTTAGCCAGTGAATTAAATTTCCACCACTTCATTTGAATTTCCCTCCTCTGGTATTTCTGACACTTGTCTGAGAATCACAATCTTCTAGAAGTTCAACTTTGACTGCCACATTTCAAATTTACTTTCGAATTTTTTTAATTTAAATTCATCTTTTAATTCACCAGCCGGAGCTCTGTCACTTGAATTCGAATTTTATTTTTCTTTGGCTATGGAAAATTCATCTGTGAAGAACTGGATGAAAATCATCTAGGCAATTCATTTCGAATTCATCGTTCGAAGCATTTTCCCTTCAAAAATCATTTTATTCAAATTTGCCTTAGAAGATTTTAAATTTTTCTTAGGAAAATTTCACAATTTGAGCAATGATTAAATTCTTCACCCAAAAAGCGTTGGTGAAGTGCGGAAGACAGAAATCCATTCCTCATCACAGACGTCCAGTACCCAAAATAAAATTTTCTCTGAAACGTGATGAATCCATGGGTACACAACGAACGGGTTCATTTAAATTTTAAATTTTTAAACCTTAGAAAAATATTATTCCACCAATTTAAATCCGTTCTTCATCTCTGTGAATATCCTGTTGTTTTGACTTGAGAAGTTTTTAAATTCATCCTGCATTGTCATCATTCTGACTCCGTCATTGGAAAATTTGCTCGTGCCCCAAGAAGAATTTTCATCACCTCTATGTCTAGGCGTATTTTCTAAGGAAGAAAATATTTTGCCTTAGAGAAAAAAAACTTTAAATCATCTTGAAAAACTTTTTGAAAATTTCGCCTTGGAAAATTTTATATTCAACTCAATCAATTTTCCTGTGAGAAAATTTTATCCATTCATCTCAGAAAATTTTCTTTCAAAACACATCACGCCCAACATGCTTTATTTTATTCATCACCTTGCATTTTATTCCATGCTTGAAAGATATTTTCATTTGAAACTCCAACGCCTTAGCAATATTCATCAACACCGTCTTGTATTTTATTTCACCACCCTAGGCGCATAGCATACTTGAAGAAGAATAAAACCACGCCTAGCATTTTATTCACCCTTGGCAATATTTTCTAACACCTTGGCACTTACCACCTTGGGCGCACCTAACACTTGAAGAAGAATAATAACCACGCCTAGCATTTACCTTGTTTTCACCACGCCTTGGAGTATTTCACTTCACCCTTTACCTTATTCACCACCCTACATTCACTTTTACTCTCTTCAACTTGGGCGCATTTTGGCTTGCATGAAGGATGACTCTTGGACTTCCTCGTTTTTGTCTTCACTTGACCTCATTTGGGCGCATTTAGGCATATGAGGAGGACGACCTTTTGTTGACTTGTTGACTTCTTTGAACTTGGGCGCATTTAGATGGGTGAGGAGGGCGAATTTCTTTGACTCCTTTGACCTTTTGTTGCATGGGTGCATTTGAGAGGGAGAGGAGAATGAAGTCTTTTCCAACGCCATCTTGTGACCCTTCAACTTCCCTTTCTTGTCCTTACATGCCCTCTTTTGGGCGCATTTTGCATAGGGAGAAGGATGAAAGTTGTTGACTTCCTTTGACTTCTTTCTTTTGGGTGCATTTCAACCTATGTGCAGGATGGGCGCATTTAGGGGGTGGTGGAGGATAACTTCAACACTTAGAAATTTTTTTGCTATCAACTCTCAAGGTGGGCGCATTTTAGCATAGCTGCAGGATGAAGTTCTTTGACTTTCTTTGACTTTCCAAGCATGGGCGCATTTTAGCCTAGGAGGTGGACGAAGTTTCATACTTAGAATTTTCTCCATGCTTCTTCATCAACTTGGGCGCATTTTCAGGTAGCTGCAGGATGAAGTTCCAGACTTAGTCACTTTTTCCTCGTTTTCGCCAGCTTCTCTGTGCCTTACTATTTATAGTAAGTCTCCTGATTCTTGCATCTCTGAAGCTCAGAACGATTTGAAATTTCAAACACTGCATCTTCACGACCTT
Source organism: Sequoia sempervirens (assembly GCA_007258455.2). Lineage (NCBI taxonomy): Eukaryota > Viridiplantae > Streptophyta > Pinopsida > Cupressales > Cupressaceae > Sequoia > Sequoia sempervirens. The sequence continues at coordinate 45,300 of VDFB02274729.1, forward strand.
GTTACCCTGTTGACACTGCTATTTCTAGTTGGCCTGCTATTTTTAGCCCATTTTTGAAGGTGATTTGCTATAAATAGTAACTGCTAGCTTCTGATACCTCCACAGCTCCGTTTGATTTGAAATTCGAATGGGGTGCTCCTCACCACGTGACCTGCTTGCTGACATCGGCGCATGCGACTGATTTGCTATTTTTAGCCTGTTTCCAAAATGACTTACTATAAATAGTAAGTGCTCCGTTTGAGTTCAAATTTTACCAGCAGACAGCCTGAAGGATGCTGATCGTGGTGGTTTACACCGGTTTTCGAAAATTCTGACTTTTTGCCCTTCTTTTCGGGTCCCGAAGATGGAAACCCTAATTTGCTCTGCATGCATATCAAATGATCTTTGTTTGTCCTCATTTCTACTGCATTGCGATCAACTCGTGATTCTGAAGTGCTGGGAAGTGGCTGCTGGGATGCACCTGCTAAAAATAGTAAGTTCCTTACTGAGTGACCATCTTAGTTTGCATATCACATCATCGTGAAGCTCTCGAAAAACCCATAAGGAATATGCAGACATGCAAAGAAAACCCTGACATGCAAAGAAAACCCTGACATGCAAACCCTAAAAATAGCCTCGGAAGGCTGAACTCTGAAAGTTGTTGTCTCACTTTGCATGTTATACTGTCGCGAAGATCTCGAAAAACCCAGAAGGAATCTCCAGACATGCAAAGAAAAACTCTGCATCTAGGCCCTGAAATTTGCTCCAGAAGCTGGACTGCTAAAAATAGAAAGTTATTTGTTTCAGCTCAAATTTTGCATGCAAGCAGCTTGATGGGTTCTGAATGCAGCGTGGCTGTCGGAATCTCAAAAAACGCTGACGGAATGCCCTGAATTTCACACTTACTAAAAATAGTAAGTTGCCAGAATCAGATGAAATTTCAGTGAATTCCTGCTAGAAGCACATTGACCTCAATGTTAGTCTCTGTTTTCAATTTATTCACTTCGTTCAACCTCGGACTGACTAGGAAAGATGGAAAACCTAATTTTCAAACTCGGCCAAATTCACGTTTAAGCTCAACGGCAGAGAAATCCCCAGAAAGGTAGACAAAAAAGAGACAGAGAGAAAGAGAGAGAGAGACAAAAACCCAAGCCAAAAGACGAGAATGGAGCAAAAATTAGGGGTCCCCATTTTGAATGGGGCGATGTGTGAAAAGGTCACAACACGATGTTTGATGATTCTCGTGCATTGGATGTTGAATCCATTGCGAAGATGGAAGAATTCCAGAAAGGATGATTGGATTTTTAAGCTCTGAAAACTGTTTTAAGAGGCTCAAATTCTTGGGCACCCTTGGCCTGCAGGGGCGCTTTTGTGTTTTTGAGACACAATTTTCACTTTGTGACCCTTGATGAAATGCTCCAGTTTGACCTTCGTTGTTGGATGTCTCACTGCTTCGTTGAAATTGTTGATGGTCTCGTCGTGAAGCCTGATCGTAACTGAGAAGGACTTCCTGGGGGTTGTGAAATATGAAAGCTACATCTGGTGCTCCAAAAGGTTGGGCGCCTTTTGCTAGAAGGGTGCTTTTTGCTCTATACTTAGCCAATTTTATTTTACGTTTTCAACTTGGCTTGACTTTCAACATTTTTTTCTTGATCTTTGTTTACAAGTGTTTGACAAGTCCCGTGAGTTACTAGCTGGGTTCATCAAGAAGCTGGAAGGATTCTAAGAAGATGTCTTGGAGAAGATAACTGTTAAAAAATTCATCTGGTAGCCCAAAATGCTCGGCGCCCCTAGCCAGTAGGGGCGCTTTTGCTCTTTTGACTTTCATTTTATCCTTTGTTCTACATGTCTACTTGAACAACAGATACTGACGTTTGACATGTCTTGTGAATTGGAAAATAGATTCATTGCAAAGCTGGGCTGAATCCAAAAAGATCTTTTGGAGATAACTAATCCAAAGACTGACTTTTGAATGGTTTCTTTTCTGGGTGCCCCTGGCCTGCAGGGGCACTTTTCCCTTGATAACCTGCCATTCTTGATGTTTGTTGCCTTGCAACATCTTTCGCTTGATCCTCATTTTCCGCTGCTCGATGAATCTGTTCAACTAGTGTAAGAGCCCTTGCTAAAACTGAGTTGGATTTTTTGATATTGGCTCTTAGGAATTTCGTCGAATACTTGGCAAACAAGCTGTCCCAGCTGGTAAATGTTTTTCTGATTTGTTTTTCCTCTTTATGCGATGGTTAAATGCATGAAATGATTTTAACTAATATGCTTGAAGTCTTCAATTGGAAATAGAATGGAATGTAAGAGAATTTCAGGCCTTTCAAATGATTATAATGACTATAGACATCGTGCAACTTTGCTACTAGAGCAATCGGACATTTTGTCAAGTAGTTCTCATGCAACTTCACATTCTATTGTATGAAAGAGAGATACAATGCAAGTGACCTTTTGATCAATATAGACGTAGAACTTATACAAATGTTTAGTTAAATCAATGAAGCATTTTATCAAACATTTCATAGAAAAACTCCCAAGCTTCAATTACAATTCAGATTATAATGCAAGACTTATAATTGATGAAGGAAAACGTTTTAAATGACCAACAACTTAGAAACTAAGAATGGAAATATTACAAAGAACTTGATTAGTTGATCTTAAAATCACGACTTGCCTTCCTACAAACTGCCTCCCAAAGGCACCTTGCTCAATTCACTCAAGCTATCGAGCTTCTTATCAAAATGACCCCCTCATCCTCTAGATGCTGTGCTTGTGTTGCTGGGTCAGACACGAATTTTTCTTAGTAGAGATCACACCTGAACATGGGTGTCAATGAGCTGTTCTTTCTCCAAGCCGCATAGGTAATACTGTAGCGCTAGAACTTGAAGAAATGTAACAAGTGAAGGTTCGATTCTGCTTTGAAGACGTCCAACCAATACCACAAACTTGTAATCTGATTGCCTCCACGAATTGGTTAATTCTTTATATTGTGCAATACCAACGACAATTTCCCAAAGTCGTATTATCCAGCTAAGTTGAGCAATAATAGAAAATTCTCCAAAGTATCGGGCCTTCTATTTGTTTCTATTATCTCACAAATTCGTCTTTGATAGAGATGATTAAATACTTTCAATCGCTGACTTCAGATGCTCTGTCTTTGATAAGATTCGATATTTGTCCTTGTCTTTAGCGGCAGCTCCCGACAGGTGAAAACAAAATGCGATCCTTACCAATTCGAATGCTTGTGATATTCTTTTGTCTTCTATCGATGGACTCTCTTACCTTAGGATAAATTGCGTCTCTCAATTTTTTCTTAGTTGGTGATTTGGAAATGCACATAGGCTGACGCAATCTCAAGGAGCTCCCGATAAAATTCTGAATCGGCTTCTACTTCTTAAAATCTTCAACCTTTGTCTTATACAGACTCTATCTGCCACATTGACCAGCTACCTACTTTAATTTGTCTTACTCCCTCAGATTTGTCTTTGGTAATCTTTTAATGATAATATCGAAATACTTACCAAACCACGAGCCTTCAGTAGTAGTCGCACAAGCATGATTGTCGTCTTTGTATTTTGTCTTTTCTTCACAGTAAGACAAATTCCTCAGTGAAAATCGATCCATTGTAGCTAATACCAATTTTGGCCCAAGGCCATTAAAATTGGTGATAATCGATTTTCTCGGAAATAATCTTCCTCCACAAGTAGCAAAATTTCAGCTGCTACAATCAGGTAAACGTCAACCTCAGCTGTTGCAACTTAGCAAACTTCTCAATAAGATGCAATAATACTTCAGCTATTGCACCCAAATAGCTAGTACTCAAAATTGCGATAATACAACAGCTATTGCAATTGATTGAATCCTCCAATGAAGCACAAGTAGAAACCCTAGGTGGATTCCTCAACTCCAGCTAGGGTTGATCTTTCACAATTGAACTTGGCACTCTAGAGTCTTCAAACCCTCGAGTGAATGCTAAGCATTTAGCTTCAGCTGCTTACTAGTCTGGTAACGAGATATGAAATCCAAGTCAAGTGTGTCCAAATGCTTAGCCAACTTCTTAAATAGATTTCTCAATGCCTTTTCAAGAAGCTTCTAGAAGAATATTATTTTATTCCTCAAGTGACTTTTATTATTTTATTTTAAGTCACTTAAGTCACTTTATTATTAAATTAATTAAATATCAAGTCATCCCTTTTGATATAAAATTTTATTGGAATAACTTAATAAATAATTAATTTAATAATCCTCCAATTTGGGGACATGACAGTCCTCCTTTCCCAAAGATTGCTTGTCCTCAAACAATCCCCAATTGTCAAGCCAGCACATGTCCACGAACCACCTGGATCCCAAATGATCTTGAAAAGAACTCCAATTAACAACTCCTGTCACTGTCAAGCCCTGTCACTCTGTGAAACCAACTGCATGACAAGTCAACTCCTGGATCCCAAAACTGAAAATCATCTCTATATAAATTTTGCAAAAGGATCTCTACCAACTGCTGATCAGTGAAGTCAGATATCCCATAACTGTGGTGATGAACCTGATGCATCCATGTTGTTGTAAAGCCAACACCTAGCGCTTTTCATTGTGCCACTCTGATACCCCCTAACACCAAAATGTAGCGAGTCTCTAAGTCCTGAATCGAGAAGCAATCAGCAGGAGATAACAAAGTAGTAGACTTGCCAAACGTGGACTCGTCATCAGAAGACAGAAACATATCGTACCAGGGTGAATCCGAACATCCCTTATTCAACCCACCTCTTTGCACCAATAATGACTTAGTCAAGTCCTGTGTATGTGGGCTAAAATCAAACTGATGAGCACGCCTCATGATGCAATCGAGGTGAAACTCTCTTGACTGTGCCAATGAAATACCTGAGTAGTCAGGAGTATCCCATCCAATACTACCATCATCAGAAGAAGACTCACAACTCAGTGCGGCAATGCCATCAAGTCCTCTCCCGGAAAGCAACTCATCATGAATTCCATGTACTACCTGCAGAGAAACTGGATCACTCTCCAAGTCCAACATGCAAGACCTAGAAGGAATCATCTCCTGATAAGGCTGTCCAATCTCAATCTCTATAGTGCCGATGTAGAGACTAATGCTCAAATTACCCATAACACCTGCATTTGCAGCCAATGCTGATGTGCCTATGTCCTCCTCAATCCATTCTATACCAAGAGGTCTCTTGTGGATGTGGACGATGCCCAATGTAGGTGCATAGAAACATATACCAATGCTAGTCAAGCTATTGGTATGGATAAGGACAACACCATGTAGTTTGCTTATCAAGTCCATGATAGGACCAAAGGTATCGCCATTGTCAAGGGATGATAAAAACTCATCATCACTCCGTCCCCTAACACCAAGGTGACAATCCCAACTCCATCTATCCACCTCAACTGCTGCTGCCCTCAATGTAATACTGTCAACTAGCAGCTCAAGCAAACTTCTCACAAGAGTAATGCCTCATCACTAACTGACACTACACTTGTATCCTAAGTGTGAACACTCATGCTACTATCATCAACCAATTTCTTGGCTGTCATAGATGAATGAGTCTCTGTTGTACATGACGTGCATCTAGCCAAACTCAATTCTAAGCAAAGCTCATCAACATGTTTCTCAGAATCCTGAAGTGCCAACTAAGTACTCACCAAGAATCCCTAGTGACCTCAAGCTCTTGGGAGAGCTGATCAACTTCCTCTTCTTTCCTCATCAAGGCATCTGAATATATCCCAACAAGGCTAAGAAGGTGGTCTCGATCTAAAAGAAGGTGCAAATAATTTTTCTTCATTGCTCCCATGCCTTCTTTGACTTCCTGCAAGCTATCATGAGAAGACTCTGCTTCATCTCCTTTTTGTCTTCTCTCCAATTGAATCATCCAAAGGTGATTTTCAATTAGCTCATGCATTCTGTCATGATGAGATAAAGCTGCTACAATCTCACCCTCATTCACCTTCAGCTGGTTCCTCGAAGTGTTCGGACTATGATTAGCTTCTTGTAATGACCCCTTTCTAGTAGAAGCTTTAAACTTGAATCTTGCATTCAAAGTGTTCCTCAAAGAGTCATTAGAAACGTTAGCATTCAATAAGTTTCCGTGATAAAATCCAATAGGATCCAAGATGGTATAAATATTTCATTCTTGTCAAAGGACGATTCATTTCCTTCTTGTTACTCACTATGAACGATCCTTCTATAATATATTTCATAAGTAAATTAGGGTAGATGTTAAACATCTTCTCAGATCCCATAGATGAATTCTATTATACCATTTAACATCATAGCGAATGAATAGAGACATTATTACTTATAAATCTCAATAACTGCTGCAAGCATCATTATTGCATATAAACGTATATCTATATACATATATATATGTCTATATATATATATAAACTATAATTATCATTAATTATCTATATATATTTATTTTATATATATAGATAACAATATACATAATAACAATCATACTAAACTCATATATATTTATTTTATTTTATTTTATCTAAATATATTTTATTTTATATATAAATCAACAATCATATTAAACTTACTTATAATAACTACGAGGATAATGAATATTAACAGCAAAATACATAATTATATTCCCTAATGGAACATACCACAGTCTGCAGAAACCATGCGATAATCTTCTATAAATCATTCGCTGGTTATTCAGAGTATACATATATGTTCTTCACTTTATTCCTTTGCTCAGAATATATTCTTATATCCTTAACACTTAGAAGATATCATTAGTATGAATCAAATAAATAAGAATCTGTTTTCCCTTCGTATATTAAGAATCATATTTGCTTATAAGGTTCAATAATTGCTACCAGCATCATTATTGGATAATCGTAAATAATATATATTTATTCTATATAATCACTTCCTTATATATATATATATATATATATAGATTGGTGTTCCCACATTAATTATTCTAGTTATATTTATTGATACTCATATATACATTTATATGATTTACTTACTAATCAATAGATATAAATCTGTGTTGGATATTATTTATTCCTTATTTTCATTTTATCTGAGTGTGTAAAACACTTGTAAATCAAACACTCATCCAATGCATACGTCTATTTTAGACAGCCATTGTTCAAATCTGAATTACCGAAAGGAAACTCTACTTACCCAAACTTACCTTATATTCATAGACATACCTTGCTTTCTGCGTTGTGTCAGATTTAGGAGAAAGTTTCCGACAGAATATATCCCTCTTTATTCGTCAACCCCGATGGTGATCGTTTGTTCTTCACAGCCATTATTCCCTTTTTCTCTTGAAATGGTTCCCATTAAATATCGAACCCTTGCTTGATGAAAAGTCATGTCTTTACTCAAGCAACCCTTGAGTGAAACACTTTATGATCGCTAATTGCTGGGTATTTAACTTTGTTTGTGTATGATAAAGTGAAGCGATGCTTTAAAGGGTCATGCAACAATAATTTATTTTATCTTTATGTAGGATCCACAACAATTATGAATAATGGTCTATATTATAGAATTCTGACCTTATTCCATTTTGTCTTCATTATATGTTATTTTTTTAATTATTTTATTTTAATGTTGATTTTTACTTGCATTTAAATATTTGATATTTGAACATTAAAACATAAATATTAATTTTCTAATAATGATAATATTTACAATAATATTAGATTATGTTCTTTTTGTTGTTCCATTTTATTTGTGTTTGAATACTTGATATTTATAAAATAATCTTATTGTTATTTTATTCTATTGTATGGCAATTTAATTAATTGTTCTATTACAATAATTGTGTAATTATAATATTATCTTGACAATTATAATTATAATAATATTTCGAATGTAATTTCTTGTATTTGTATTTTGATATTTATTGGGTTCTATATATTTCATATTACGATTTCAGAGGACATGACAGTCCACCCTGCCCAAGATTGCTTGTCCTCAAGCAATCACCAAAACATCTTATCACTACAATAGTTGGAGCTCCTTAACTCGAGAAGCAATTTGGCAAACAAATTTTTAATAAATATTTTAAGCATAAAGCACCATGGAGTAATCTTGTTTGAAGACACATTTGGAATGAAGCAAACACATGGAACTACTTAATGAAGAATATATGTCGGGATATATGTGGGTTACAAAGTATATCTATAAATACATAAGTCGCATAGTGAGAGTGCACGGAAGTCGCAAGATAAACACATGAATACAAGTAAGAGAGAAGGTACACACCTAAATACTAGTCACTAAGTATATACATGATCACACACAAATCATAATATACCCCACAAAGTATTCACTTGAAGGCACTTGAATACACATAAGTCATAGTAGGCACTTGGAAAAAAAATAACGCGATATACACTTGAATGCATTTGAATACATAAGTCACAATTGAATACACCTGAATTCCACACTTGAATACACTTAGGGTATGAATCAAAGTCATATAATATACTTAATAATGTGCACATAAGATGTGAAGCAATCACTCAAGGCACAAATTATACACACAAAGGCAAGAGTTTTAAATATCTGTACTCGCAAGTCTCGATTTGCATTCGAATACACATGAGGCATGAACCAACATACATGAAAAGAGTATTCATGGAGTAAATATGTTGAAAACATTTAAGACATAACCAAACATCAAAAGAAGTGGAACATAACATAAACTTATTGACATGGAGTGAATGCATAGTTGTAAGACATCAGATGTAAGCAGTAGTACACAACTTCATGGAGTATTCATAATAGCACACATGAAGCATACATTTACAATCATACGCTTATACAAAACAAGAATCCTACGTGTGACACATTTGCATAAATTACACATCAAATATAGAGAAAGTAATTCGGATATGTAGCAATCAATGGTATACAATAGGTACACACATTTAACACTCATGTTGAATACACACCCTACAAGGAGCAATTTATCATACATGAAACAGTCACAAGGTATGCTCATAAGATATTGTAACCCACAATCACATTGGTAATGAAGCCAGTAATATACGAAGCATGAGAAGACATAAGTCACGTTACGAAGCACGTTCAAAGCATTAAGAGGGAACTCCCGTGTGAAGAACCTTGACAAACATGAATTGATCACACATAAGCTTTCATGAAATAATCATGCCGAAGGTACATCAAGCATATAACAAACACATAATTACCCACAAGATAAAAAACACACTTAGGAAATATAAGGAGTGTTAATACACTCAAGGTATGCAAATACACTCAAAGAAGTATACATGTTGAATTCAGAAATATACACTGAAGAAATATAACATACATAACAGGAATATACTCATGCAGTAGACATGCTAAAGCACATTAGGCATAAAGCAAGCATGTAAGACATGAGGCACACTTATAAGATATGAGTCATAAATTTGCATACATGTAAGCAGTAAAGCATGAAGTACCAGCATGAATAAATACAAAGAGCATACACCAACATTCGAATACACATAAGTCACATGGTATACACTTGAATACACATGAGCTGCAAAGTATACATTTGAATACACTTGAATACAAAGTCACAAAGTACACAAATACAAAGTCATAGAGTATACACTCGAATACATATGCATCTCGAATTCAAATACAAGTTATAGAGTATGCACTCAAATATAAATTCAAGGTCATAGAGTATACACTCAATTACAAATATAATCACAGGGTATACACTAGAATACAATTGCATCAATATAATCACAAGTCATAGAGTATACACTCAAATACGAATACAATCGAATGAAGTATACCGTTAGACAATTGGGAAGGGGATTCGGTGTATCCCATACTACACCGTGGACCCATCCACTATCCCAAAGTCATCAAGTATACACATAAGTATGAAGCATACACGCGAATACACATAATACAAAAAGTATTCTCATGAATATATGCTAGAAGCATATATAAGTCACAAAGTAAACCTTTGAATACACTTGAATACATTGTCATGAAGTACACACTTTCAAAAGTAATTATATAAGACAAACCATATCATGTTCAAGGTGATTCAATCATAGATAGGGATTCGATGAGAAGGATAAGTCCGCCCGAAGCAATCTTACCTAAGCCCAGGAGTGGATATACCATCCCTCTTGGCTCCTGATGGCATGATACTCAGTCATCCTATCCGAGGAGTGGTGTACTTAGGGGATACGCTTGTACCTGCTTTCCTCATCCATTCTCATCACTTCCCAACTAAGTTGGAGGATCCTTCAAATCAAACATGTAATAGTTTAGAGGAGAGGAATCCATAGGAGGCCCATAGATACTCACACTAAGCCCAAGAGCGGATATCACCCCCTTGGCTCCCGATGGCATGACTTAGTCATCCGATCCGGGGAGTGGCGTACCTAGTGGAGAACTAGTACCTGCTCAACCTATGATTTCCCTCCCTTCACTCTCTACATGCTTGTTTGGTAATACAAAACTTTGAGGAAAATATGAAATACACTTCATGTGAGAGACATTATGATAGAATATATCACAATAATATAGTTAGATATTCAAAACATATCAATAATTCTGTAAGATATTAAATAGCACGTAAAACTTTATTATTCCAAAAATGACATTATAGAAATGAGTGACATCAACTAGAATAAATATCATTATATATGAATTCTTATTCTACCGCATTATCATCTAATTACAAGATATATTTACTAAAAATTAATAACTAATTTCATGATGTATTTTCTTTTATACTTACCTGCAAATTCCTCTTGCCTTCCATGGTTGCTTCATGGGCTGACCACACACAATACTTATGATGGAATAGATCATTCTGGCCTCATTGGTTGTCCAATTCAAAATAGCATATCTGATCTGCATAAATCGGAATGTGTTTCTATATGTTCATAGAGTATACCTTTGCCTTTGATAAGTTTGCAGATTCTATTTTCACAGGGTGGCAGGAAAGTTGCTCTGATACCACTTGTAATGACCCCTTTCTAGTAGAAGCTTTAAACCTGAATCTTGCATTCAAAGTGTTCCTCAAAGAGTCATTAGAAACGTTAGCATTCAATAAGTTTCCGTGATAAAATCCAATAGGATCCAAGATGGTATAAATATTTCATTCTTGTCAAAGGACGATTCATTTCCTTCTTGTTACTCACTATGAACGATCCTTCTATAATATATTTCATAAGTACATTAGGGTAGATGTTAAACGTCTTCTCAGATCCCATAGATGAATTCTATTATACCATTTAACATCATAGCGAATGAATAGAGACATTATTACTTATAAATCTCAATAACTGCTGCAAGCATCATTATTGCATATAAACGTATATCTATATACATATATATATGTCTATATATATATATATAACTATAATTATCATTAATTATCTATATATATTTATTTTATATATATAGATAACAATATACATAATAACAATCATACTAAACTCATATATATTTATTTTATTTTACTTTATCTAAATATATTTTATTTTATATATAAATCAACAATCATATTAAACTTACTTATAATAACTACGAGGATAATGAATATTAACAGCAAAATACATAATTATATTCCCTAATGGAACATACCACAGTCTGCAGAAACCATGCGATAATCTTCTATAAATCATTCGCTGGTTATTCAGAGTATACATATATGTTCTTCACTTTATTCCTTTGCTCAGAATATATATCCTTAACATTAGAAGATATCATTAGTATGAATCAAATAAATAAGAATCTGTTTTCCCTTCGTATATTAAGAATCATATTTGCTTATAAGGTTCAATAATTGCTACCAGCATCATTATTGGATAATCGTAAATAATATATATTTATTCTATATAATCACTTTTATATATATATATATATATATATATAGATTGGTGTTCCCACATTAATTATTCTAGTTATATTTATTGATACTCATATATACATTTATATGATTTACTTACTAATCAATAGATATAAATCTGTGTTGGATATTATTTATTCCTTATTTTCATTTTATCTGAGTGTGTAAAACACTTGTAAATCAAACACTCATCCAATGCATACGTCTATTTTAGACAGCCATTGTTCAAATCTGAATTACTGAAGGAAACTCTACTTACCCAAACTTACCTTATATTCATAGACATACCTTGCTTTCTGCGTTGTGTCAGATTTAGGAGAAAGTTTCCGACAGAATATATCCCTCTTTATTCGTCAACCCCGATGGTGATCGTTTGTTCTTCACAGCCATTATTCCCTTTTTCTCTTGAAATGGTTCCCATTAAATATCGAACCCTTGCTTGATGAAAAGTCATGTCTTTACTCAAGCAACCCTTGAGTGAAACACTTTATGATCGCTAATTGCTGGGTATTTAACTTTGTTTGTGTATGATAAAGTGAAGCGATGCTTTAAAGGGTCATGCAACAATAATTTATTTTATCTTTATGTAGGATCCACAACAATTATGAATAATGGTCTATATTATAGAATTCTGACCTTATTCCATTTTGTCTTCATTATATGTTATTTTTTTAATTATTTTATTTTAATGTTGATTTTTACTTGCATTTAAATATTTGATATTTGAACATTAAAACATAAATATTAATTTTCTAATAATGATAATATTTACAATAATATTAGATTATGTTCTTTTTGTTGTTCCATTTTATTTGTGTTTGAATACTTGATATTTATAAAATAATCTTATTGTTATTTTATTCTATTGTATGGCAATTTAATTAATTGTTCTATTACAATAATTGTGTAATTATAATATTATCTTGACAATTATAATTATAATAATATTTCGAATGTAATTTCTTGTATTTGTATTTTGATATTTATTGGGTTCTATATATTTCATATTACGATTTCAGAGGACATGACACTTCTATTCGAAATGGAGAAGCCTCTAATTGTCCCTGATATTATTTTTCTGCAAAGTCCTGTATGTTCTCTTGCTGATCTGGAATTAGATAAGCACCAATTCCATCTATAAAATCATCAATGTCCTGAATAGGTGCCCAAATACAAGAGGACTCTAGCTGCTCCATGTGCTCATCATCACCCCGCTCAGTTGAAAGATCGGACGATAGCATGCTATCCTCTTGGAGAGAAGATGAAACCTGTAATTTCTCTTGAGAAACTTTAGTGGCCTTCTGCTCAAGACTATTTCCCAAATTTTCCAATCATTTTTCCCATTCTTTCATTCTTTCCATCATGTTATCCTGTTGTTGAATCCAAGCTCCTATCACAACTTCTATTGTCTTGCTAAAAGTGGCCATGAAACCCAACTGAATTTCTGATCTGCAAATGAATAACTGATACCAAAACCAATCTACCCAACATATTGGCAGCTTCAATAGCTTTGATACCACTGTAAGATCCCTTGCTAAAACTGAGTTGAATTTTCTGATATTGGCTCTTAGGAATTTCGTTGAATACTTGGCAAACAAGCTATCCTAGTTGGTAAATGTTTTTCTGATTTGTTTTGCCTCTTTATATGATAGTAAAATGCATGAAATGATTTTAACTAATATGCTTGAAGTCTTCAATTGGAAATAGAATGCAATGTAAGAGGATTTCAGGCCTTTCAAATGATTATAATGACTGTAGACATCATGCAACTTTGCTACTACAGCAATCAGACATTCTGTCAAGTAGTTCTCATGCAACTTCACATTCTATTGTATGAAAGAGAGATACAATGCAAGTGACCTTTTGATCAATATAGACGTACGTAGAACTTATACAAATATTTAGTTACATCATTGAAGCATTTTATCAAACATTTCATAGACAAACTCCCAAGCTTCAATTACAATTCTAAAATATCCCCCCTTAATTTTTTCCCAAAATTCAATAGACAAACCAACAGGTAGTCATTGATTAGCGTTAACTCCAAAAGCAAATCAGCATGAAAGTAACTCTAACCAAGAATGTTCACCAAGATCCCAATGTGGGCGAGGTGATAGCATATGGTCATAGGATCATTAAGAGTAAACTGAACTGAAATTACAATTCATCTGCTGATGCAGACATCCACAAGCAGTGGGGATACTCCACTTATTTAGTGGGTGAGATTATTACATTATTAAAGGTGGCAAGCCAGCCATTTAAATCCTCACTTCCACTTATTAACGTGGGGGGAATACAGTTCACACAACCACTTATTTAGTGGGGGGAAACTTACAATTAAAGAAAGATGTTTATTTAAACTCAACCACTCAATCGTGGGAGTATGAAATTTAAACTAATTGCAGCAAATAAAATAAATAGCTGTTAGTACCATAGTTGGAAAACTCGCCAATTGCAAGTACTCGGCAAGCCCGAAAAACTCGACTTGGCAAAAACTCGGCAAAAACTTGGCAAAAAACTCGGGAAATTAAAAAATTGCTTAAACTTCACTAAAAACACATTTTTTTTGCAAAATTCAAAGATAAGATGCATCCAATGAGTCAATAAATGAGTACATATAAGAAACAAGCAGTATTTGATTGATATGAAAGAAAATTGGATACAAAATGGTATCCTCATGTGGAACGCTGAGTGCTCAATGCATTGATATGATAATAGTCTGAAACAAAATGAAAATAGGAAATTGTTTTTGTAAAACTGAAAGTAAATACTACATAAACATTAATATATTTCAGTTTTTACAAATTCACATGAATCACATCTTCCTCTTCCCATGTCTAGATCTCAGTAAGGGACCAGAAGAGGGTCTAATCAAAGGAGTTTGCTCCTATTGTGCCTGTGGCTCCTCAACCTCCATCCTGGATGTAGATCCTCCTACAGCTAGTGGTGGTGGCACTGGCAATGACTCCTCCTCAGGGTCATCCTCAAGGTTGTCCAATGAGAATGCAAATCCACCCTCCTCCATTGCTTGTCGCTCTAAATCATAAATCTCATCTTTAGTAAACAATGGAGGTTGCTCCCCTCGCCCTGTCCAATCATTGTAGTCCATAGAATTTGTGACCCAAAAGTTGGCAGGTTTTTCACAAAAGTCGGCAGGTTTTTCGCAAAAGTCGGCAGGTTTTTTAGGTTTTTCACAAAAGTCGGCAGGTTTTTCGCAAAAGTCGGCGAGTTTTTCACAAAAATCGGTGAGTTTTTTCACAAAAGTCGGCGAGTTTTTCACAAAAATCGGCGAGTTTTTCACAAAAATCGGCGAGTTTTTCACAAAAATCGGCGAGTTTTTTCCTGCGAGTTCTTCTCGTTATTACTCGTTTGCAAAAAAAACTCGCGAGTTTTTGGCGAGTTTTCCAACTATGGTTAGTACTACTAATCAGCTTTACAATGAATTAAACAACTGCAAATAAGAAAGATATGCTTCCAAATCAATCAACGGTTAGAGTAACACTTCCTCTAACTCTTACAATACAATAATGATATAAAAATGAAGCTCAAACCAGCATTATATCAAAAACTAACAAGTCTGATTAGAAACAGAGAATACAGAAAATCAGACCAGCAAGTAAGAAAATCACCATAATGGACGTAACTCCTTCAATACAGCTCCGGAAAGCTTCAAACAGCAGTCAAATGAAGCCTCCAAACATGGCGTCCAACCTCCAACTGAGAAATTGTGCCAAACACAGCTGAAACAGATGGTACAAATTCCAATGCAACTTGCTAGAGATGGTACGGCCTCCAAGAAGGGTTAACCTTCTCTAAAAAATCAGAAACTCAGTAATAAAATCTGATTCCTTGCACAAATGGGCGCCCTCCACAGAGAAACAGCTTGGGCCAATACCAAAAATGATTTAAAATTCAGAGGCGAAGCTATTAGTAGAAGTTCGCTTCAGCCGTTGACATCAGCAGTACAAACAAATTATAAATTAGCAACCTGCCTGTAATTGAAATCAACATTCGAGCTCTATCCACACTCCTGAATGAAGCATGGTCTTCAGAAAGCTTTCTAGGAAGCCATAGTTTCAGGTCCGAAGAAAGATTGGTTTGCTAAGCTTCCCCTTAGCCAGGTTCTGGATTCATTTCAGCAGCATAACTTTTCTCTCAAAAACATTCATTCATAATCAGCTCTTCACAAAACAACAATATATAAGTTTCAATTAGCAAATGAAACACTTCAAATTCCAAGAAGTCGAATCACTTTAACTTCCAAAAGGGACGCCACCTTTAAGCATTTACTTTTTGAAATAATAAAACATTATTCAACTTCCCCTTTAGGCGTCCATTTCCATATTGCAACAATAAAGCATTTATTTAAATCATTAAATGCTCAACATGACCCCTTAATGTCCCCTCTTTAAAACAACATGAAGTTATTAAGCCTAGGCGTGGGGTACAACTGAAAAACATGAAATTGACTAAGTATAAAACTTAGTCCATGGAGATAACCAAAGCCAATGCCAATACTGAAACTGATGGTTTAGCAAGGTGACTTGAGCTGAACTGCTGATGATGCCATTGCCAAAATTAGACTTACTAAAAATAGCCAACTTGCTATAAATAGTAAATTCACATCAAAACCAATAGAAAGCCAAACAAAACACTGAACTGCAAATGATTGAACTGCTGCTAGACAGATACTGCTAAAAGATAGACTTGCTAAAAATTGCAAACTGCTATAAATAGTAAGTCTGCACAAAATCCTCTGAACGCCAACTAAGCAGTATCATGACTTACTTGTTGTGACCTTTTCACACATCGCCCCATTCAAGATGGGGACCCCCTAATTTTTGCTCCGTTCCGGTCTTTTGGCTTGGGTTTTTCCTCTCTCTCTCGCTCTGTCTCCTTTCTGGTGTCCGTCTTCCGGGGGTTGTGTCGTCTTTGAGCTTAAACGTGAAAATATTGGCCAAGTTTAAAATTAGGGTTTCATCATTTTTGGTCAATTCAAGGTCAAGTAAAGCGAGAAAATTGAAAATTGAACTTAACGTTGTTATCAGCAGGCATCCAGCGGGCTTCCAGCCAGTTTTCATCAGATTCCGAGATACTTACTATTTTTAGTAAGTCTGCAATTCCAGCAATTTGTCGCTATTTTGAGATTCCGATCATCACACTGCATTCAGAGTGTACCGGTACCTTGCATGCCAATTTGAGCAAAAAGCGGACGACTTACTATTTTAGCGCCGGCTTCGAGCGGGAGATTCGAGGTCGGATAAATTTTCTTTGCATGTCACCGGATATTCTTTTGGTTTTTCGAGACCCTTCATAGCGATATAACATGCAAGTCGAATGACCACTTTAAGGATTCTTTTCCGAGGCTATTTTAGGGTTTGCATAATAGAGCTTTCTTTTGCATGTCGGGTGATTCCTGATGGGTTTTCCGAGAGCTTCGCGATGGTGTGACATGCAAACGAGGATTCTCACTCAGTAAGGAACTTGCTATTTTTAGCAGGTGTGTCCCGGCAGCCGCTTCCCAGCAGTTCAGGATCACGAGCTGATCGCAGTGCCGCAGAAACGAGAGCAAACGGAGATCTTTTGATACGCATGCAATGCAAATTAGGGGTTTCCAGCGAGACCTAAAAATAGGCATCAAAAGTCAAAATCTTGAAAACCGATGTAAACCATCGCGTCAGCGTTCTTCAAGCTATCTGGGTGAAATTTCAATCAAACGGAGCACTTACTATTTATAGTAAGTCAAATTGGAAACGTGCTAAAAATAGCAAATCAGGTGCATGCGTCGCCCAGAATCACGTGGTGAGGATCGCCTCATTCAAATTTCACGTCGATCGAGCTTGGGAGCTATCAGAATCAAGAGCTTACTATTTTTAGTAAGCCACCCTCAGAAACAGGCTATAAATAGCAAGGTGACTAAAAGTGGCAGTGTCGACAAGTTGATAAAGGCATGAGGATGCTACGTTCAAAATTTCAGGTTGATCCGAGCTTCAGAGGCGCAAATTCAGAGAACTTACTATAAATAGCAGTGCACGTAAGCTGGCAAGGATGATGAAAATTTTCTAAGTCTGGAGTCTCGTCCAGCAGGCATAAGAAAATGCGCCCATCTCAGCTAGAGGCGTGGAAAATTTTTGAAAACGAGGTTCATCCTTCACACAGGGCAAAATGCGCCCAAGGTGAGAAAGGTCAAACAAAAGTCAAAGGTTTTCATCCTGCAGCAGGGGCAAAATGCGCCCAAGAAGGAAGAAGGAAAGTTGAAAAATTTCTAAGCGTGAGAAATCCGCCTCAGGGGTCCAAATGCGCCCATCCTTCTCAAACATGAAAATGCGCCCAGTTCACAAGGTAGTCAACAAAAGTCAAACATGAAAATCCGCCACCCTCAAGGAAATGCGCCCAAGGTTGATGTTCATCCTTCACAGGAGGCAAAATGCGCCCAACACAAAGAAGTCAACAAGGTCAAAGCAAACTCGTCCTTCTCCAAGGCTAAAATGCGCCCAAATCATGCAAGTCAAGACAAAAACGGAAGTCGAAGGGTCACCCAAAGATGCTAGAGATTTCATCCTTCACAAGTATGGAAATGCGCCCAACTTGCATGCTTGTCCTCCTCACCCCCCAAAATGCGCCCAAATGAGCTCACATGAAGACAAAAAACGGAAGTTGAAAAGTCACAAGGCATTTGTAAGTTCGTCCTCCTCCTACAAGGAAATGCGCCCATGTTTGCATGTGAAAAGTAATTAAGGGTGGTGAATAAGGCGAAAATGTTACCAAGACATGGTGAAAGATGGTAAAAGAAAGGCGTCATCCCTCTTCATGTGTAAAATGCGCCCAAGGTAAGTTAAGTATGATATGCGCCAAGGTGGTGAAGGAAAGGTGGTGGGCGTGATTTTTAAATTCCCTCTCAAGGTGTGATATGCGCCTAAGGTTATAGGTGTTAGAAATATCTTGCTAGGCGTTGAAGGTGATGTGTTGTTAGAAAATGCTAGGCGTTGGAAAATATTTGAAAATGTGGAGAATAAAAATGAAGTGTGCGCCTAGGGAGTAAGGGAGTTATAAGGTGATTTTAAAAATCTTGAAGGAGTTGAAATATTTTTGAAGTGTGCTAGGCGCCTCAGGTAAGAAATGAAATATTTTCTAAGTGTTAAAATTATCTAAGGCGTTGGGCTTTTAAATGAACTTTTTCTAAGTGTGAAGTGATACGGGATGAAGTGGAGATAAAATGTACAAGGCATGCCGGGAATGAATAAAAAATTTCTATGTGAAAAAAAATTCCTCTCCACTGGCAATCAACAAAATTTTCTAAGGCAAGTTTTCGAAGGTGCAAGAGGATTTTAAAATATTTTCTAAGGAAGATTATTGAAAATATGCCTAGAACTCAATTGATAAAATTTTCCGAGGCGAGCAACTTTTCTCAGTGATGAAGTCAGAGATGGGGACATTTCAAGTTCTTCAATTTTTTCGAGAGGTCAGAGCTACACAAAGTGATCGCAGGCGAAGAACGAGTTTAAAATGATGGAAATGATATTTTTCTAAGGTTCAAAATTCGAAAATTTAAATGAACCCGTTCGTTGGGTACCCATTGATTCGAGGCGTTCTGAAGAAAATTTGCTTCTGGGTACTGAACATTTGCGATGATGAATGGATTTCCAAGTCTTCTGAGCTTCGCCGACACTTTTTCAGTGAAGAATTTAATCAGTGCTTGAATTGTGAATTTTCCTAAGGGAGAATTTTAAATTTTCTAAGGCAAAAATGGATAAAATAAGTTTTCAAGATGAATTTTCTTCGAATGATGAATCTGAAGGGAGTTGCCTAGATAAGTTTGTTTAAATTCTTCGAAGATGAATTTTCCAGAGCAGATGATGAAGTTAAAATTTCGAATTCAAGTGACAGAGCTCCGGCTGGTGGATTCAAAAATGGTGAATTTAAATTTAATTTTCGAAACAAATTCAAAGGCGCCAGTCAAAGTCAAGTTTCTAGGAGAATAATATTCCCGACGACTGGAGACAAGTGTCAGAAACACCAGAGAGGGAAAATTCGAATTCTTGAAGTGGAGTAGTGGAGTTTAATGGCACTGGCTAAAATTAACTTCTTCTAGAATTCGAATTTTAGCTATAAAATGGAGAAGTTCTTCACTCATTTTCACAGCTGGAAAGCGAATCTGCTCTGAGAGTGAAGCATTGCAGTGAGTTGCTGAAGTTTGAAAGAGTTCGAATTTTGCCAAGGAGTGCAAGTTGCTGAAGAGGCGCACTTGAGAGTTGATTGAAGTTGCTGAGAAGGAGGCTTGAAAGAGGTGCGCCATTGCTTGAGAAGTACGGCCTTGCTAAGTTGAAGTTTGAAATCTGATTTGCTTGATTGAAGTTGCTTGAAAAGGTACGGCTTTGGGCCTGAATTCTGATTTGCTTAGTTAAAGTTGCTGGTTAAAGGACGCCTTGTATTGAGTTGAAATAGTTGAGAAAAGTACGAACTTGCTAGTGTGAGATTGCTGGTTAGAAGTGTAAAGACATAAAAATCAAGATTGCCGATTGCTGATACAAAGACATAGAAATTAAAATTGCTGATTGCTGGTTTGAAGTGCAAAGTTAAGAAGTTCAATTTGCTGATTGCTGGTTGAAGTAAAATCATCAGAGTTCACTTAGAAATCTGTTCTAAGTGTCAAAATTCGAATTTATTCAGAGAAGAAGCTGAGGTTGGCAAACACAAGAATTATTACAGCTTCTAGGATTCGACTGCAGCCCCTATCATGCCTTATTTTATTAAATCTAATTGCTGATGAAATGTTTGTTATGTTGCAGATGGCTGAAGCGAGGACAACCGGAAAGGACAATGGTGCCTCAAGACAAGCTACGATCAAGAAGCTGAGCAAAACGTTCATGCCGGAGTCAAAGTTCATTTCAAAGCTGGGCAAGTTGACAGACACGAACCTGGGCTCCGTCAACTTGGAGACCTTCAAGAACAGGCTGTTGAGGATTGGAAGTCATGGGCCGGTCGCCGCTGGCTGTCGTCCGGGTGGATTATGTCACATTCCGCTGGTTTCACGCCAGCTATCTACGATTCGAGGAGCTGATTATAGATGCATGGCGCTCCAGGAAAAAGAACACCACGATTAGGTCATGCGATCACCGAGATGTGTAAGTGCTTGCCAATCTCACTCCGGCGGCCATTGGTGAAGCTTTCGGGATTCCGGTGCACAGGAACATGATTTACAAGTCCAGGGAATGAGCGGAACGGATGTACGCTTCTGCTTTTGAACGGTGCATGGATACAATTAACACTCACTGGATGAGCACTCCAAAGCCTTCTCGAACGAAGTTGTCGAAACAGATCATAGCAGAGGACCTGAAACAGGGGTATTGTGATCTTATCATGTTGCTGAGCAGGGTTGGTGGTTGCCCACAGTCTTACATTTTTGAGCCTTGGATGTTTTATTACATCAACCTGGTGTTGGAGGGCAAGGATTATGTCAATTGGGCTGAGATGATTAGTGATAATATACATGAGCAGCTCCTGAGTTTGCGGAGGACTAAAACGTTTTACATGAGCTCCTATCTCATTTATATGTTGGCACGGATGACGAGGTACAGAGGAATTTCTTGCAAGGAACCCATCGGTTGTGGCTCCCACCAGTTCAAAATCCATGAGGCGTGTACGCAGTTGCACCTGTCGAGCACAACCTATTATAAGCGTGTCAACGATTCATTCACCATGTACATCACGAGGCTGCTTCAGGAGAGGTTACGGTGCAGAATCTCTAGAAATGCCCAGGAGCTAATTGAAAGATAAAATAATAATGCTAGAGATAGCTAGACAGTTGCTAGCCTTTGACAAAATCGAGAAGAAAAAGAAGAAAGGAGGGATAGAGTTTCCAATTGTGATGGGCAACTCGGATGAGGTTTGTCCTTCGATACAGGCAGCTAGGGAAGCTGAGAGTGAGCTTCAATTCTATCATTTCTCATATCACACAAGTAGACAACACTATGACCCGCACCATAACATCAACTGGGTGTTGTCAGAGGAATTCAAACATAAGGCCACCATTGAGGATTATTGAGCTGATGCAGTTGATGAGATTGAAGTGAGGAAGAGAATGTTCTCTAGGTTGCCGATTACTCTGATCAGGGAGTGTGAGGTAGTTCCAGTTCCGGACCAGGTCAGCGAAGATATGGATGTTGTTCATCCAGACTATGCAACTGTTCGGGACACTCCACTTCCGCCTATTGATTGGTCAGAGCCCGAGGTCGCAGATTTGGATACTCTATCCATCCCGGTTATGACATTCACCAGGGCATGGGTTGATAGAAAGGTGAACAGATTGAAAAGTAGGTCAATTGCTTTGACTTACAACTTGATGGGAGATCACAGGACGCCCACCACAGGAAGAAAGAAACAGATCACAAGAGGACCAGAGTCCTGAAAGAAAGAAATAATTCAGCCAGAACCTCCACGAGTTACAGTAGCAGTACCTTTGGAGACACGTTCTCCAAGCATACGGGAGGTGTCTTTGTTTGCTGATCAGAGAATTGCATTGAATCAGGTACCGGAGATACAGAGTGATATTCAGCCTCCACGGAGGGAGTCAATTGGCCAGAGTGCCAATGTACCTGTTAGGGTTGATCAGCAGGATCAGCAGGATGATGAGGGGACCATTACTGACCCTCGGTTTCAGCAGGAGATAGAGGCGGCCATGAACGATGGCGATGATGATATAGTGTCAGGTGACACTCAGCCACTTGAGGACGATGAGCCTCGCCAGAATGAAGAAGAAGTTGAACAGGTTAGAGAGGTCGAGGCACAGGAGCAGCAGCCCTTCGATATACTGTATGAGGTGCCCGATTGGCTAAAGGATAGAATGAGAAGAAGCCCGAGTGAGGAGATTGATCCAGCAGTTGAGATGGAAGAATTTTTGAATCGGATCGGTGCTCCTCCACCGAAGAAGAAGGCAAGAAAATTTTCGAAGATCTCCACCGATGAGGATGGCTCTCGTACTCTTCACGTTGCTGTCCGCAGTCGGTGGCGGGGTGAGCTCTGAAAACATGTGGTCTACTCTTGACTTGGGGCAGCCCTCTTTGGTGCCTGCAGTTACATTTGAGAGTCACATTCAACTCCTTCGCTGCCCTCAAGGATAGATTATTCGAAGAAGGAAAATATAAAGTTGAAAGCGAGAACACAAGGCGTTAGTTGGATATGTTCAGCGATTGTCTCGTTCTCGAGGATATTACCCGTTATTGATAGAGCCTCCGTGGATATTCCTAGAAGAATCGATCGGCTTAGTAGGTTGGGAGGATGGCAGAGAGGCGAGACAAAATGGTCCTGCGGGGGTTGCATGCGGAGGCGAAATTCATGGGGAGCCTATGCTTTGCTTTTCGTGAGCCTCTTCTGTTACGACACGGATGGATGCGGTGGATCCGAGGCTTGGGCGATACTCTATCTGCTCTCGGAAGTAAAATTGATTCGGCGTCTTGAGGTGTTGAGGCATGTGCCGTACACCAGTTGCTACAATTGATGGAGGTGTCATTCGGTAGAATGACATTATGATTTCTCATTGGTATTCTTCCCCGACTATCACGGTGGCTATACGATGCGACACGAGGCGGATTAGGCCCGGTACATAGGGCTATGGCCAATATCGTAGATGGAGTTCAGAACACCTTTGAGGCCATATTTGCTAGGCGGCTGAGTCCAGATGAGATAAGTCTTGATAATTTGAGGGGTTTGCTGGTTCCCTTCTTCGCAAATGTTAAGACCTTTGTACAGGATGACTTTGAGAATACTGCTACATTCTCCACTTTGATCCAGAACACGCAGGACTCATTAGCTGCTTGGAGAAAATCTTGTACAAGGCACGAGCATTCAGTCACGGTGTTAGAGTTTCAGTTAGATTGTGTTCCACCGATTTCAGCTCAGGAGGTTGAGGCCGTACTTAGCAGATTTGTTGAGTTGGCAATGAAAGAGAAGGCAAATGGAAACACACTACTGGACGAGGAGCTTCTAGAAGACTGAATATGGATCATTTATTGCATTTGCTATTTTTGGGAGTGAGTGGGAATCTTTGATTCATTTAATGTACCACTCCCTATTCTGGCAGTTTTTAGGGTTAGGGCTGAGGTGGCACGATTCTGGCCACTCTATTAATTGTAACCCTAGCCGTCTTTTGGGACTTGGCTAGCTATAAAAGGGGGAGTCCCCCTCATTTGTAAGGCATTAGAATTAGAAATTAGAGATCAGAGATTAGATCAGAGCTAGAATTGAGATAGAGTTAGAGCTAGATTGTAGAGCATTTTTGCATAATTTGGAGAAGAGAGAAAGTTTTCCCTTTGAAAACTTTTGAAGAGATTGTTGTGTAACACATTTTATGATAATAGATCTTTTCATTGATGATGGAATTCGTCTAGTCATGAAATGCTAGCAAGGTTTCTTCTTCCTTTCGTATCCAAGTAGCTTAGTTCATGCAAAGTAGCTTACTTCGGTGTATGGTGTTTTATTGAGATAGCTTCGCTTTATTCCATACCACTAGCGGCTTGTTGATGATAAGTCTGCCTTGCGTGGTCAATTGGACATTATCTTGTGTTTAACTTCGGTTATGGCTTACATACTTATATGCGTTGTTCTGATGGTGTACGTATGTTAGACGTAACTTGAATACTTTCGTTATCCCCTTTGAAGATTGCACCGATTTTGCTGAGGCTGTCCGACGGAGGCTAGGCGAAATCTGGTTGAAGTCTATTGAAACGAAGCCCCATATACCCTGCATTTAGAATAGAGTACAAATTTCTTAGGCCCTTTCCCTTTTACTTTCCGCACTTTCTGATTAGTTTTAGGAAAAAGAACCACATTGCCAAATCATACACATGAGAACCCCCTTCAAAATCATACATTAGCTGCTAACTGCAAGAAATCTGGACAATTGTGTAAGTCCCCTCGTACGAACACAGCAATACACATCAACCAAACTGGGTCTATTCGCACTTAAGGAACCTTGGAGTTGAACATGCGAACTTTCTCGCAATCTTAGCGCATGGAATACTTTGATCAAGAGAGAACGGAGTAGCCCAAACTATTTTGTTCTGCTGTTTGGTATGGTCACAAAAACCACATCAACATTACTATAAATAGTAAGTGTTTCCAAATATCATTTGAACACAAATTGGGCAGCCATCATGACTTACTATAAATAGTAAGTGCCCGGAAAGGATGTCAGAATTAGATGCATCTCACATCACCCTGGATGTCTCTGAAAACCCATATTACATGCAAACCTTCGAAAATGCATCTGAAAGAGGAAACCCTAATTTTCTGCTTTAGCTTAGCCTACGGATTTTCGGAAATAAGCTAAATCCAATTGAAGAGCGTAGGGCTAAAATGGGGACATTACAAATTCAGATTATAATGCAAGACTTATAATTGATGAAGAACAACGTTTTAAATGACCAACAGCTTAGATACTGAGAATGGAAATATTACAAAGAACCTGATTAGTTGATCTTAAAACCATGACTTGCCTTCCTACATACTGCCTCCCAAAGGCACCCTGCTCAATTCACCCAAGCTATCGAGCTTCTTATCAAAATGACCCCCTTGTCCTCCAGATGCTGCGCTTGTGTTGCTGGGTCATTCACGCACTTTTCTCAGTAGAGATTGCACCTGAACATGGGTGTCAATGAGTTGTTCCTTCTCCAAGCTGCACAGGTAATACTGTAGTGCCAAAACTTGAAGAAATGTAACAAGTGAAGGTTCGATCCTGCTTTGAAGACGTCCAACCAATACCACAGACTTGTAATCTAATTGCCTCCACGAATTGGTCAATTCTTAATATTGTGCAATACCAACGACAATTTCCCAAAGTCGTATTATCCAGCTAAGTTGAGCAATAATAGAAAATTCTCCAAAGTATCGGGCCTTCTATTTGTTTCTATTATCTCACAAATTCGTCTTTGATAGAGATGATTAAATACTTTCAATTGCTGACTTCAGATGCTCTGTCTTTGATAAAATTCGATGTTTGTCCTTGTCTTTAGCGGCAACTCCCGACAGGTGAAAACAAAATGCGATCCTTACCAATTCGAATGCTTGTGATATTCTTTTGTCTTCTATCGATGGACTCTCTTACCTTAGGATAAATTGTGTCTCTCAATTTTTTCTTAGTTGGTGATTTGGAAATGCACATAGGCTAACGCAATCTCAAGGAGCTCCCGATAAAATTCTGAATCGGCTTCTACTTCTTAAAATCTTCAACCTTTGTCTTATACAGACTCTATCTGCCATGTTTCTTTAAATCTTCAACCTTTGTCTTATACAGACTCTATCTGCCACGTTGACCAACTACCTCCTCTAATTTGTCTTATTCCCCTAGATTCGTCTTTGGTAATCTTTTAATGATAGTATCAAAATACTTCCCAAACCACGAGCTTTCAGCAGAAGTCGCACAAGCAAGATTGTCCTCTTTGTATTTTGTCTTTTCTTCACAAATAAGACAAATTCCTCAATGAAAATCGATCCACTCCAGCTAATATCAATTTTGGCCCAAGGCCATTTAAATTGGTGATAATTGATTTGCCTAGAAATAATCTTTCTCCGCAAGTAGCAAAATTTCAGCTGCTACAATCAGGTAAACCTCAAAATTATTTTGCAACAATACCTCAGCAGTTGCAACTTAGCATACTTGTCAATAAGATGCAATAATACTTCAGCTATTGCACCCAAATAGCTAGTACTCATAATTGCAATAATACAACAGCTATTGCAATTGATTGAATCCTCAAATGAAACACAAGTAGAAACCTTGGGTTGATTCCTCAACTCTAGCTAAGGTTGATCTTTCATAACCGAATTTGGCACTCTAGAGTCTTCAAACCCTCGAGTGAATGCTAAGCATTTAGCTTCAGCTGCTTACCAATCTGGTAATGAGATATGAAATCCAGGTCAAGTGTGTCCAAATGCTTAGCCAACAGCTTCTTAAATAGATTTCTCAATGCCTTTTCAAGAAGCTTCTAGAAGAATATTATTTTATTCCTCAAGTGACTTTTATTATTTTGTTATTTCATTTTAAGTCACTTAAGTCACTTCATCATGAAATTAATTAAATATGAAGTCATCGCTTTTGATATAAAATTTTATTGGAATAACTTAATAAATAATTAATTTAATAATCCTCCAATTCGGGGACATGACAACTAGCTTGGCAATCTGTCGAAAGCTTGTAGAATTCTGAAGAGGATGACTAGTTTTGCAAATCTTAACAATTGCATTTGGCCTCTTGAATTCATGGGTGCCCTTGGCCAGCAGGGGCACTTTCGGCTCCAAAGTCATTTTCGGTAATTGTCAACCTCTTCACGCTTCACGTTCGCCGTGTCGTTGCCTAAGATGATCACCGTTGCTGCTGATGCGAACATGTTCACTGTGTTGCTTGACTGGTTTGACCGCGCTGTTGACGATGCAACTGCGTTCACCTTTGTGATTTCTTTCATCATTGCACATGCACATGCATTGGAAAGTTGACTAAGGTGTTGACTACAAAGGCATCTCCCTTGTGACAAGGCGTCCTTTTTCCAAACTTAGTTTATTTTTTGCATTTTTCAACTTTATGAAATTCCCCTCCGTCGTTGAGCATTGTTCGAGCATCTTTCGCCATAGACTCTTTTGTGCAGCATTTGAAGCTTAGATTTTGATACCTGGGATTGGCCATCTGCCATTGTTGACCTCAGATGTCCTTACTTTTCCCCTGAAAAAGTGAAATGGACCCACCAGAGTAAAACTGACTTTTTGATGATTCTAACTTGACTAGTGTGATTGTGACGAAGAATTAGCCTACCAAAATTATTTTGAGTCATTTCTGTAAAGATCCTATTTTTTAGGGTTTTTCTAAAAATAGGGGCTTGAAACCCTAATTTCAAAATTTTCAAAATTTGCAAGTATCTTCTTGACAATAAACCTAGAACAACCTTATGCTTTGTTTGTCGTTCAAAAATTTCTAAGAATAGACAATTGCTATTTTCAGAGATTGACTTTTGTTGACTTTTGACGACAAATTTACAAGATTTATCCATTTTTATCAAATGCCTTAATGAAGCAAATTTTTTATTTTGGGTACAACACTTTTGTAACTTCTCTGCTTAGGAATGTGGGCATTAAGGGTCTAGTTATTGATCTTATAACTATTTGGGCATTGTTGTTTGAATTGTACCCAAAATTACTTGCTTCTCCAGTATTATTGTTTTGGTCAGCCTTGGCATGTTAATGTTTTGTAACATTTGTGTCAAAAGGTTAACCAAGTGCTACTACCATCTAGCAAGGTCGTTAAGAATTTGCTCTATGTTATTCCCTTCATTTCTTCTTTCCCTATCGACTATGTGTTCTCCCACCTATTCCTCAAATAGGAAATTTACAAAAGTAAATTCTTCTCCTAGAGTTTTTGGAAAGTTAAATTAGCTTCTTCTCAAGTTCCTCTAGTAATATTTGTTAACCCTTTCACTAGGCTGCATAAGAGTTATCTATTTGCATAAACTTGTTCAACTCCCCATAGGCTGGTAGGAAAACCAACTCTTATATCACAATAATATGTCAAACTAATTCTTTTTAAAAATATCACAAGTATTTGACAAATTACCAGCACTAGGTAGTTCTAACTAGTTATGGAAATTTCTCAAATGTACGACAAAATGATCATGCAATAATGTAGTTTAATCTAATCAGGATAATTCCCTTCATTTTAGTATTGCAACTTTTTTTATATTTCTCCAAATACATAAATTTGACAATACATAATCTATTATATAATAAATTGCAAGAAATTTATTGCATACATAGAGTAGTTTGAATGTAAAAACCCCTACTAATTCTGCCCTTAGATGTCTGATTTAATGTACTGGAATTCATCCAAACGGTTTGCTTGCAATCTATTGAACTGCTGTTTGTGATTCCTCCTTTTGATATTTGCACAAATGCATATGATATTTTGATAAACTAAATGACTTAAATGAAAGTGTGCAAGGACTGAAACTAAATGGTAATGCAATGCAATGGACTTCAATGACTTTCCAATGCTCATTGTTGACTGAAAATGTAATGCAAATGCATAATAGGAGCAAGAGACATTATGACAAACAATTGTCATGCATACAGCCACTAGATATTTTAACCAACACTTGGCTTGCAATCTCCAAATGCAAATAAGAAGCTACAGCAATAAGGTATTAAGACAAACACTTGTTTGGCAAGCTTGTAACCTCCAGCTCCTTTATTATATGATGCTCAAAACTGATTACGGTCTGATTATAATCTGATCGCAATGAAATGACTATTCCTATTCATTGCTTACAATGTAAAAAGATGCTGATATGAGTAATACTATTGTCAACAAGGCAAGATGCCGATTACAGTATAGATGCAATGCTAGGACTGATTACAATGAGTATGCAATGATACTTATGAAAAAGTAAACTAATAGAACCTGGGATAATGTAATGTCCCTGTCTCAAGCCTGATCTTTTCAGTGACCGTTGGCCTATTCCGGAGACCCGTAGGCTAGTCAGAAGGTAAAATTAGGGTTTCCTATTTTGAAGGATGTTCTGGCTCGGAGTTGTTTGTTTCAATTGCGGATTCTTTCTGGGTTTTCAGAGAGCTTCGCAATGGTATGTTCGTCTTGGCATTCTGAGCATTTTCAGGAATTTACTATTTTTAGTAAATTCTATTTTTGGCAGTTTTACAGTTGGGTTCAGCGTGGTTGACTTCCTACTTCAGTTTGGTCAGTTGACTTGCTCATTAATGGCTTCAGGGCACATTTGGAGAGATAAGTTGAGTCATTTAATTAAAAGTCACGTTTTAATATTATATTTTAACGTTGACCCCTTGGCCTAGTCTATTGACTTCATGTTGTTTTGAAAAGTGGTCTTTTGAGGGTGGCGCCTCCATTAAAGATTATTTTATTATTTACCAAAGTCAAATCAAGCTTAAAGTGGGCGCATTTATCAAAGTATTGAATTTATTTAAAATGTCAATGTTGAGCTTTGAAGGAAAAGGACGCCATCTTTTGAAATGGATTAGGGTTTTGACTTTGAAGAGGAGTTTAGGGTTACGAGAAGTCAAACAGGAGATTATAAAAGGAAGACTTGAATCGTCATTTCATCATCTTTGGTCTACAGTATTGTTATGCTGCCGGTTTGGCTCTGGAACTGCTTCGGGGAATGAAGGCCTCCTAGCTCGGGCATTGCTTCTTGCTTGCAACACAGCAACTAGTGATGAGATAGCTTAATTTGTGAGTTGCATTTAGTTTTGAGCATTGTTTTCAGCTTGTGCATTGTTAGATCTGTTTTGCATATTAGTGTATTTCCGTATATTGCATTTGTTGCTACAGCAGATTCATGTTTTTATTCAAAAGTCAAATAAATACAAAAAGATTGTTCTGGGTGTTGTTCATATCCCATTGTCTGGGAAGGGCGAATCACTAGCTTAAGTTTCAGATTTTTTTGTTAAGTTTTGGAATCTTAAAAGAGAAGTCGAACTTTCAGTTTGGGCCGTACCTCTTGAGTCTGTCTTGGAATTCGTGCAAATCAGATCTGTGTTATTTTGATCAGTCTTAGTGTCTTGTCTTGGTCGCCTATGACCTTAGAGTGCATTGCATTTTATTTTATATCAATCGGATGTTCCTTGAGGAAGTTACGAACATTTCTTTAAGTTGTAAGCTGCTGGTTATTCATTTAAAGGTGCAGATTTGTAAAGAAAACCAGAATTAGAATCTTGATCATTGAGAGTTGTATTGTTTGGTCACTTCTTTCCAAGCTAAGGAGAGTTCTTTGTGATGTAATGTTAACCTTTCAAATTCCTAAGCTATTGGCAGGCGAATGATCCTCATTTTGTAAACTGACAGTAGTACTGGCAGTCATTTCAGTCTTGTTCAAATCTCATTTGTAATGCTCTCTTTCATTATGAAGTTGTTTTGTAATAGATACATCTCCGCCCTATGGTAGCTACTTTCCCACTTTGGGTTAGCAAGCACATTCTGGGTGTTGAGTACTTTCAGCTCTTCAGTATTTCTTTCAAGCATTGTACTTTGTAACACTCCGCCATATGGTCGCCCCTCACTCCATACTGGATTGGGTAGCACATACTTGGTGTCGAGTTCCCTTTCAGCACTTAGTGTAGAAGATCCTCTGACCATATGCTCGCCATCATCGGCGCCATTCTTGGTTAGAGTTCCTGCATAAGCAATTTGTTTAAGATCCTCTGACCAATGCTCACACCTTGCCCATATCGGGATCCTGGTGTACATTCTGGTTAGAGTTGCTTCAGCACGTTTTGGTTTATCTTCTAACCTTAACGGGTGCATTGATTTCAATTTGTAATTTGAAAATTTGGAAAAAATTGGCTCGGAATATTTCAGATAATTCGAGGCTGCACTACAATCGTCCAAATCCCTTCTAGATGATCGACTCCTATACAATCTGTCCCAACTGAAACGATGTTAACTGAGCACTCAAACAGCATCAATGTCTATCATGCAGCGCCACATCAAGGTGCCACGATTCTGCCCAGAACTACAGTGACTACACTTGAGGGCTCCCTAAGTCCACACATCCCAGCATTGAAGGAAGTATGGCCTGTAGCAAGCTCTGGTACGGCCTAGCACAAATATTCAACAAATAAAACCAGTCTTTAGCAGATATAACCCAATGAGAGAGGATCTCAACCAGCAATAAGGTCATCCAACTATATTTATTTTTGGATTGCTTCTGATCTGCAATGGTAACTCTTTGAAACCCTGGTGAAATCCTTGACAAATCCTCCAATAAAGCTCAAGTGTGACCTCCATGTGAAGCCACTAGCACAATCGAAGAGAGGCTAAGTTCTCCAAGATTGAAACTACAATGAAACCCTAGGTTTCTTCTTCAAAGCCAAGCTTCTTCAGAATAGACAAATGTTGAATGATTCAAAAATGAATGATAAGAGCTTGGGTTGATGCTTTATATACTTTCTTTTCCAAGAAGAGGTTGATCCTCTAGAAGGCTCTTTTAATCATTAAAAAAAATGATATTTAAATGTGCACTTTATAACTTTAATAAATGCTTTGATAAATGGGCGCTCAAATATTAATAATATTTAATGTACTTTAATTGACCTTTTTGAGGGTCATGGCCCCATTGGACATAAAGTTATAATATAACTTTATAATTGCACTTTATAAATAATTATTAATAAAGTAATCACTTTATTAATAATTAAAATAACATAACTCCACAAATAATCATTATTTATCAATTCCGTCTGAACTCGGGAGTTAACCATTGTATCCACTATGCATCCAACTGCCTTACTAAAAATAGTAAGGGTCCCTCTCTAACATCCATTGACTTACTATAGTAAGTCCCTCAAAATAGAACCAAAAACCTCTGAATAGCCTAGCCTCAGAAAATACCAACAATCTGGAGAGGTAAACACTACCAACTGCCACCTGACAAGTTCCATAACGCCCAAACTGAACCCTCTTATCCACCATACTAGCCTACGAGGGTCAAAAAATAGGCTAATCTACCAAAACCGAGAACAAGCCAAAAAGGGGACATTACATTGAAACATATTTGATCTTCACATTGCTGCTATAGTCTTCTACAAGTCACCCATAACATTATCAAAGTGAAAGAGCCTCCAAATCTGATCCTAGATGCTATGGCTAGATTATATCAATTGAATGCAGGTTAAAAAGGAAGCATTGTATCCTAGGCAAGAAACAACCCCTTTGTTTTATATGGTTCTGTTGTTAATATAGTTGTTGATGCTAACTTGTTTCCATGTTCAATTTTCTGCCTCCCAATAACAACTTTTATCATCCACGTTAGTCCGAAATACTTGGAGATATCCTTCAAACTTTGTTTCAATGTTTCCAAAAGATGTAATACCACTTTTTAAAAGATTTAAGATGCCAAATAAGCTAAGCGACTGGGTGGGAGTGTCCAACTCTCCAAATTTTTCCTTTTTTCACTTCTATGCTGCCAAAAGTCATTGTTAACCTTTTTATAGCTTACACACCAACAAACAAAGTTGGTGGATGGTTTGCAGAGTTCTATTGGTATTAGGAAACCTCAACTTTTACTTTTTAACTTGCTTGCTACTCCAAATTTTGTGATACACATTTGTTACACTCCCATGCCACATCGTAATTTCAATGCAACTTCAAATGCAAGGGAAAGAGAAGCGACTGATATAAAAGTTTTATGGCCTGTTTTTAGGTTCCAAAAACCTCCATAAAACCCCCATTTGATTTTTTTTAAACACCGTAAAGTTTTTTTTTTTTTTTTTAATTGGGTTTGGTAAATTAAAATACCTTGATAATAACTCCAATATCGATTATCTATTTGCTTCACAAATTCTTTCAATAAATTCTCTCCAAATTGTGCATGCTTTTGAATCCTAGGCGAATCCACTTGTAGATTGGCTAGGAGGGTTTTCTTCCTTGAAACCAATTTCGTCGTAGGGTTTTCATCCCAGAGGTTGTCCAATCTATCCTTTTATCAAAGCTAGATAGTGGATAGTGAGTAGATTGGGTTTATGATTGGATTGGAGACCTTATCGACTTGGCATGGGTCTACTATAACTAAGCTATAGCTATATTCTATATGTTGGTTTAGATTTAGGACTCCAACTAGATAGAGGATGCAATCCAATGTAATGTCCCCTTTTGTGAAGTAGTCGAAAATGACTCATTTAGCCTATTTTATTTCCATAGGCTAATTTCGGACAATATCAGGGAATAAATTAATTAATTAATTAAAGTTGTCCAATAAAACAAATTTTATGGATGACTTTACTTTTATTAATTTTATAAAGTGACTTAAGTGAATTAAAAAGAGGACATATTAAAAGTCACTTTATAAAGTTGGTTTAATGAAATATTTTAAGTAGGAATCTAAAAGGGTTTGTATGGGAAAATATAAAAGAGAATTTGGGAACTCATTTACTCATGCTTGTTTTATTTCTCATTATTGTGGATTTGGAGCTTCTTGTTGGAATAAAACCCTAGGATGAAAACCTTATCAATTTCGGTGGTGAGATATCTTCCCTAGCTAATTGTAGGTGGAGTTGTACAAGTTTCATGTAGGAGTATGAACAATTGAAGTTTTTTATAAATTTCTAGAGGTTTGCAGGAAAATGGAAATTTATTATTTGAGTAAGGACTTATCTTTGATTGGGATCAGGCTATTTATGGATATCATGCCAGAGAGAGGGTTGAGTAAATGAATTTAAAATATTGTCCATTTTATTTAATAGCTGAGTGTTTCTACCCAGTCGTGCACATTACTCTTCATGGAAGAGTCAATTCATTTATTTGAAGGCTTGGAGCCTTCCCCACATGAGTTCGTGGCACTCCAATCCTTCCCTAAGCTTACCATACAACCTAAGAAAGAGGGCGCAGCTGACTACAAGGTCAAACTAGCACAATGGAGGTCAACACAACATATATTAGAGAAAGTAAAGCTTGTCGTACTCTTCAAGGCCTGTCATACAACATATATTAGACACAGGAAAGCTTGTCGTACTCTTCAAGCCCTGTCGTACCTTTCTTAGGAACCATCGTACCATGTTATATGGACCACTCTAGCTGATGGGATTATTAAAGGTTATTGCTGATCAATGACATTGCATGATTTTCTGTTCAGATCAACTATTATATTTAATGAATATTTTCTGTATGTGATTTTTGAAAATATCAGTCCAAAACAACAATATTCAAGGTTGTAGTTTTATTACTGTTATTTACAAATTGCAAATATTTTATATGGAATTGAACTTTTACATGATATGAAGTTGGAGAGTTGATATTATGATGATTAATTGCAATACCTTTCAAACAAACAAGTAAAGTAAACTCAGAGCAGCTGAAAGACAAGCTGTTTGATAAAATGCTTGTGCAGTTTAGTTGAGAAATTTTGCAAGTTTATTCAGAGGTTTTTGGTAAGGGATTTTATAGTGGTATTAGAGCAAGAGATTTTGCTATCTTGGAGGGTATTTTAAAACTTGTGGAATGTTTGAAATAAATATATGAATCTTGAGGACAAAGAATATATCATTTACAGGAGGAAACAGCAATTTCTTAATTTAGGCTCCAAAGAGGAAGACAATATGGGTGACAGGAATGATCCACAACATCCAAGTACAATGCAGATTTTAAACGATTTAGCTAGAGGGAAGTAGCAGTTGGTTCAATTAATAACTCAAATGATGTAAACTATTAATACCAATAACAATAATATAGGTAACAATGGCAATGACAAAAACAATGGTACTAATGGAAACAATGGCAACCATGGAGAGGCGAGCAATAACAATAATCCAATCATTAACAATTCTAAGGCAGCTAGTAGAACTACACGTAGGCCTCTAATGGCTATCTTCATAGAGGCACCACCTAGAGGACAATCAAGACAACGGGATGGTGGTGAAGGGTTTGTAGATTATTTGAGGGAGTACAAATAATTTGGAGAGGAATTTCATGCAGCTATGTCCTTAGCATATTTTTGCCAAGTTAAGCACAAGAATAGACCCAAAGAAGATAGGAGACATAGTTCTAATTAGGAATTGCAATGTAGAGTGGGCAAGCTGTCCATTCCTAGCTTTGATGGTTCCAAAAAGTGCGTTGCACGTTCATGGGTGCAAAAATTAGATACAAATATTCAGCTCAATCCAATGTTAGAAACAAAAGCCATTAAGTATGCCACATTGTATCTAGGCAGAGAAGCACATGAGTGGTGGTACCACGAATTGTTGACCTCGGGACATGACAATATCACCTCATATGCTGATTTTACTCAGAGGTTAATTGACAAGTTTAATAAAAAGGGCCCTGAGTTACACTTCAGAGAATTGGCATAGTTGAGATAGGTGGGATCAATTTACTCCTACATATTCGAGTTCCAAAAACTCTTAGTCATGGTCATAGATGTTTTGGAGCACATGTTGATTGTTTATTCATGGAGGGATTAACAAAGTCACTTTGTAGTTGGGTCAAAGCATTTGACACAATTACCTTGCATGATGCCATCAAAAGGGCTAGAAATATGAAGAGGTCAACACCTAAAAAAAAATTCCAGCCCAAACCATTTCCAACGAAAAAGGATAAGAAACCTTTCTAGAAGGAGTGGCAAAAGAAGACTTACTTGGATGGTGAGGTCAAGAATGAACTTCGTAGGAAAAAGCTTTGCTTCTCTTGCAAAGAACCTTGGGAGCTTGGTCCCAGATGTTTGGGGAAAGGGAAGGTTCATTATATAGGGGTGGTTTCAGACGGTGAGGAGGAGAAGGTTGAAGGAGCTACTGGTAGTGAACAAGATGATTCAGATGGGGAAATTGCAGATGGAGAGGGACATCCATGTTATCATGGAATCTAGCAACGCTCGATTCACGGATAACCCCCCTACGAAACTTGTCTGTTTCCTAGGTTCGTGAAGTTCAAGCACGCAAAATGAGGTGATTTTCAAGCCACCTCGAAATGCGTTCCAAAGCCTCAAACAGTTAGTTTGAGTATCCCCCTATGTTCGCCTCGTGAAGACCTTCGAAACGAGCTCCTTCGCAAAGTCTCACTGATCATACTTAGTTAAATTGTGAAAGATGCAGTTGTGCCAAAAAAGTGCGCTCTAACTCATCCAAATTTTTGGCTAAGTGTTGAAAGTGCAGTGGTGCCAAAAATCAGCGACCCTGCATAAAAAGTGATTTTCCAAAAATGTGTAGAAGCGCTAAAAAAGTGCGCTCTTACACATTGTTGCCAGACTTAGCCAATTTTTGGCTAAGTGTTGAAAGTGCAGTGGCGCCAAAAATCAGCGACCCTGCATAAAAAGTGATTTTTCAAAAATGTGTAGAAGCACTAAAAAAGTGCGCTCTTACACATTGTTGCAGAACTTAACCAATTTTGGCTAGTGTTGAATCTTGATGGCGCCAAAAACATGACCTTGCATAAAAAGTGATTTTCCAAAAATATGTAGAAGCGCTAAAAAAGTGCGCTCTTACACATTGTTGCCAGACTTAGCCAATTTTTGATTGTGGCATTATTTTTCGCACCTTTGCACTTTTTCCAGACTTAGTCATTTTTTGTGCAATGGTGCTGAATTTTAGCACCTTTACACTTTTCTTCAGACTTAGCCAATTTTTGACTTCATTATTTTTTGCACCTTTGCACTTTTCGGACTTAGTCATTTTTTGTGCAATGGTGCTAATTTTAGCACCTTTACACTTTGGCGGTTTTTATCTTAGTCTCTTCAAACTTGCTCTGTTTCCATTCCGGACCCCATTTCTTCGCTCCCGCATCGTTTTCCATGCCTAGTTGCTCGTTTCACGCTTGCTCAACATCGTTTCTCGCTTCACGCTTCCCAATGCTACTTTTTCTGCTAACGTCTATTGATTCACCATCCTTGCAGTTTCTCTCCAGATTTCATCAAGTGATCCTAAAGGTGACATCTTCTGATCCAGTGAACTATCCCAGATCTACAAAGAAGCCGTTATGCAACAAGTTGAGGATGATAGTTTTTCCCAAAGCCTCAATACACATCATTTGTGATACAAGGCTCACATTGGATAACCTAACAACGCATCTTGACAGGTGCAAGAAGGTTCACTCATCTGCCATGAGATCGATCACGAGAATTCACACCATTGTGGATTACACCGTTGGTCCAGATGAGAAATTTGTGCAAGAGACTAGGAGGAAATATGAAGACTTTTGTGCCCAAGGCAAAGAAACATGAAGCAGCCTCCTATTCTCCAGTGTTAGACATTTCCGGTGCATCCCTTTATGCATCTTGTAAATATTTCTTGACATTTCAAATGTCTTTTTGTAAATTGTAATTACACCAAGCTCGAAGATGTAATCTTTTGAAAAAAATTTACACTTTGACTTTGGTCAAAGTTAGGTGAGATCTCCTAAAATCGCTCACCTAACTTTCCTTAATTTCCTCAATCAGTTTCCTAATTTTGCTCATCCCTCTTTCTATATAATGTGAGGGATTTCCATTGTAAATTTATCCTTTAGTATTTTGCAACGAAGTGCTGCCCTTTTTAAAGGAGAATTGTGAAACTTTGCATTCATACTTTGTGAATGAAATTTGATTAATAAAGAAGAGGATTGCAAACCAAACTTTGTGTTGGATTTGATACTTTTATGAATTGATCACATTTGGTGGTGATTAGGTGATGGAATTTGAAGGACTCTAAGTAATTTATGTAAACTTTGTGTTACATCCATTATTTAGATTTTCATTTGTGTTTTGTTTATCTTTTGGTTGAATGATCTACAAGACTTTGTGCTTGTAATTATTCATGCTCTTTGGATACTATTGTTGAATGATCTACAAGACTTTGTGCTTGTAATTATTCATGCTCTTTGATAATTTGGTTGGATGATTTACAAGACTTTGCACTTGTAATTGTTCATGCTGTTCGAGGAATTGCTGCGTCTAAAAAGACTTTGTGCTTCTAATGTGACAACGGCACTTTTTTCACAGATCCACCATTGAAAAAGCTACGGAACGACTTTGTGCCTTCGTGAGCTTTCCCTTTTACTTTATTTGTTTATTGTTAATTACATCTGGTATCTCTACGATTTGCTTTGACAAGATAGAGGTATTGGTATTACTGCTAGTTGATCGTTTAAAGTTATTAAGAATTGAGAACTTCCAACAGTGAAGCATTGTAAACATCTTCTTTGAAAAAAGAGAGAAGGATGAATGTAACACACCCCCCCACTTCGTAAGTATTGTGTACATTTTGTAATTACTTGTTTGTTTTACTATCACTTCTGTCAGCAGTAAGAAGGGTGCCTCCCCTTTCCGAGAGGAGAGATTTATATCTCACATAGCTGTGGCTGAAGTCCTAGTTGTGTAATCTATCAAAAAGCTGATTACATAATTTTCACCCAACAATCCAGTAGAAGAAGAAAAGGGAGGAACCATGGCAACTCTGTTTGGTACCCCTAGGTATAATTCATTTAGAGTGAGAGGAGTCTTACAGGGGTAGAGAGTTATAGTCTTGATTGACAGTGGGGCAACCCACAACTTCATAGATGATGCCCTGGTGGCCAAGAGGAGCTTAAATATAGAAGATCTTGAGGGATTTAGTGTGATGGTTGCGGATGGATTAACCATGACTTGCACGAAACAAGTCCCTTAGTTGAGCATAGAATTGGGTAACTACACAATGATCAATGGTTTTTATGTAGTAGGCGTTGGGGAGACCAATGTAGTTTTGGGAGTTCAGTGGCTACACTAATTGGGAAAGTACTCGCAAAAATTTCAGACTATGGAGCTAAAGTTTAGAGTGGATGGAAAGAAGGTGGTTCTAAGGGGCATGTCTAATGGTACACCTAGGGGTTGTGTTTGCTAAGAGGATGGAGAGTATATTCAGACATGGTAATGTTGATTGGGCAGCCCGGTGTTTGATTTCTTCTAAAACCCCTTGGTTAATGATGGATAGTATCATGTGGATATCTAATCCGTGTTGAATAAGCATAGTGTGGTTTTTGGTGACATTCCTTTTGGGAAAACATTTGATAGAGGTTTTGAGCATGTAATAGAGCTAGAGGAAGGCTCTAAGCCCATTATTACTACTTATCGACATTCGAAAAGATTTGAGGAGATTGAGAAAAATGATAAAGGAGTTATTGGATATGGGACATATTAGGCCTAGCTCGATTCCCTTTGCTTCACTTGTTCTAGTGAAGAAGGATGGGACTATGCGGATGTGCATTGATTATTGTGCACTAAATAAAAAGATTATTAAAAAAATGTATCCAATTCCCAAGATTGATGAACTATTGGATGAGTTGCATGGTGCAGTATATTTTTTCGAAGATTGATCTTCATTCTGGATACAATTAGATTAGAGTTTGGGAGTAGAACATGAACTACGAATTTCTGGTCATGCCCTTTGGTTTGAAAAATGCTCCCACTACCTTTTAGTCTTACATGAACCACATCTTTAATAAACAACTGCATAAGTTTTTATTGGTGTTCTTTCATGATATTCTTATTTACACCAAGACTTGGGAGGACCATCTCAGGCCCTTAGACGAGGTATTGGGTATTATGGAGGCACAATCCTTATTTGCCAAAGCTTCTAAGTGAGAGTTTGGGTTGACAGAGATATTTTACTTGGGCCATTGATAGGTGCAGATGGAGTGAAGGTTCATTAGGAAAAGATATAGGTTATTGGATTGGCCACCGTTGAAGACACTAATAGAGTTGAGGGGTTTCTTTTGCCTTTGTAGTTACTACAAGAGGTTTGTGAAGGGGTTCTCGCAACTTGGTGCACCTCTTACAAATATCACTACGAAGGGAGCTTTCAAATGGACGAAGGAGGGTTAGTGCACATTCGATAAATTTAAGGAGATGATGAGCACTTGTCCTATTTTGGCATTATTGGATTTCTCCCAGCCTTTTGTTTTGGAGTGCGATGCCTTAGGTGAGGGAATTGGAGTAGTGCTTATGCAAAATAGGCACCCATTGTATATGAGAGTATGAAGCTCCGTGATGTTGAGAGATTATATTCTATCTTTGATAAGGGAATGCTTGCCATTATGCATGCATTGGCAAAGTTCAGGTAGTATTTGGTAGGTGGAAAATTGGTTGTTAGAATAGAACATGACAACTTGAAATACTTCTTGAAGCAAGAGGACTTGAATGAATGGCAATAGAAGTGGGTCAACAAAATTTAGGCATATGATTTTGATAGAGTATGTGAAAGGGAAGAAGAATATTGTAGCTAATGCTCTTTCCTGGAAACCTGCTATATGCTCCTTAATGGAGGTTTTAGCTGATTGGAAGGCTCATATTTAGTTGAGTATTTCAGAAATACTTTTGCATGTGAGTTGATGGATGGTAAGATTTAGGACAACAGTTATAATGTGGTAGATGAGGTCATTTACTACAAAGACATAATTTATTTGGTGCTTGGATCAAAGTTGAAGGAGAAAATTTTGAGGGCCATTCGTGACACTCTCCTTGTAGGACATCCAGGTTATTTGAAAACCTACAAGAAGATCAAAGAGAGATTCTCATGGAAAGGTTCTCAAAGATGATGTCTTGCATCATGTTTGTGAGTGTATGACTTTTCAGTAGAACAAGTGAGAGCATACTTTCCT
Organism: Sequoia sempervirens; assembly: GCA_007258455.2. Classification (NCBI taxonomy): domain Eukaryota; kingdom Viridiplantae; phylum Streptophyta; class Pinopsida; order Cupressales; family Cupressaceae; genus Sequoia; species Sequoia sempervirens. The sequence goes on from VDFB02274729.1 coordinate 86,262, forward strand.
AGCGGGTCTATTGCAGCCTTTACCCATTTCAGAGTAGAAATGGGAAAATGTATTGATGGATTTTATCCTAGAGTGCAACACAAAGATTATATCTATGTGGTAATTGAAAAATTGACCAAATATGCACATTTATTTTCCATATCGTCTGAGTATAAGGCACCTCAGGTTGAAGAGTTGTTCTTCAGAGAGGTTTTCAGACTCCATGGGTTACTGAAGAAATGGTCAGTAATCCGGATAGCATATTTCTTAGCGTTTTTTGGTAGGATCTATTCAGGTTGGTTGGCACAGAGTTGACCCTAAACAACAGTTACCACCTCTAGACAAATGACATACGAAGATTGTTAACAAATGGGTGGAAGGGTACTTGCACAATTATGTTGCGGGACAACAGAAGGCTTGGATCATGTGGTTACATTTTGGGGAGCATTGCTATAACTCCAACTACCATATGTCAGTTGGAATGGCTCCTTTTTGAGTGTTGTATGGATATGATGTATCTTTCATAGATTTGGCTTTTGTAGACACCAAAGCACCTAAGATAAAGGATTGGATTCAGGAGAGTCAAGACATCCTTAAGTCACTTAAGGATAATCTATAGAGTGCACAAAATTAGTAGAAGATTTATGCAGATAGGCATAGAGTTGAGAGAAGCTCTGGGGTGGTGTCATGTCCCCATTTTTGGCGAGCATCAGAGATCGTGAGATTGGCCTATCAGGAGACCCTCGTAGGCTGATAGAGTGGTTAGAGGGTCGTTTGGGAGCTTGGCTCAGCGTCAGATTGGCTTTCGTTTTGGCTCAATCGGAGACTTTTTGCGGAATTGCTATTTTTAGCAGTTCCTGGCAGGCAGTGTGGGACCCTTGCTATTTTTAGCAGTATGGCTTTGGCGGCATCCAGAATCACTTCAGAGTTCGTCAGCTTCAGACGGAACAGGAAACGGATAAGTAACGGGAGAAATATTAATATTTAATTACATTGATTAAATATTAATTAATTAATGATTATAATATAAAGTTATAATTTAAAATTATAACTTAAGTGATTTCTCACTGAGGGGTGCGCCATCATTGAAGGGGCCAAAATTGACATTTGATTTATATTGAAATATTCAGTAGAGACTATTGAAATATTAAAAGATTGAAATATGAATATTTTATTAAAATTCCCTATCTTTAAGGAAATCGCACTTTTGAGGAATAAAGAGGTTTTTGCCTTGGGAATTGAACATTATGCATATTATGACATTTTTGAGAATCAGAAATTGATCAGACTTCGTCAGAGAACGGAAGCCTTAGGGTTTCATCTCGAATTCCGTGGAGAACGAGCCATCTCCATCGAATCAGTTCAGAGGGTGTGAGATATCACCCGATTTACTGCCAGTTGTGAGACTTCTTCATCCAGAAGAAGTTACAGAGCTTTAGAGAATTAATTGAACCTCAGAGATTATTTCACCTTCAGGGTTTATCAGTGTTTTACATCCAGAGAACTCATATATATCAAAGCGCTTATCTTATTGATGTTCTGGAGGCTTAAGAAGGAAGCCGTACAAATTTATTTATTGCTGCTGTTTTTAATAAAGGCCGTACATTTCTGACAAGGCCGTACTCTTCAACTCAGCCGTACCTTATTCACAGATGATTCATAAATCCATCTAGAGGTGATATAATCTAAGGCGCCTATCTCACCATTCCGGGAGACCCTCAGAGGAAGTCGTCTTTATTTATATTCATTATTGCTGTGTTCTGGCCATACTGTTGCTGTACCAGGCCGTACTACCATCATAAAGGCGTATTCATGTTCTTGGAAAAAACGCCTTTCTATTTGATCTCCAGTTTGCATCATTAAGGGCGCCAGGGTTCCAGGAGGCATCTGCGATCACCAGATAGGAGGAGAAAGGGTTTAATCATTGCAACCGTACCATTTTCAGCCTTCATTTATTGCTGCTACAGAAATCAGGTTTTCACTAGAAATCATCACTTATTTCATTTGCATGTAACTGGGTTATACTGTAATCATCTACAGAAGGTTCTTTAATGAATAAGATTCAGTATTTGCAATAGATTTGGTTCTTTCCAGAGCTATATGATTTTGTTTAGAATTTACATCATTTATTTGCAAAATCGCCATCTTTATTATTCTTGCAAAAACATCAAAAACGGTCAAAAAACCTAAAACCTTCAGAAAGTCAAACAAAACTGTTAGATCCGGAGAATAGGGGAAACTGGGGTTTCTATAGGTGGGAGATTTAATCTTCTTGCACCTACAGCCTTACATACAATCTTCAAATTCCCGCTTTAATACATTTTCGAAATACTTTTCAAATTCCTGCTTTTAAATAATTCATTAAAGTACATTAATAAAGTGACTTCTAATATTTCCTTTTAATTTTCACTTAAGTCACTTTATCAAATTAATTAAATAAAGTTATTCGTAAAATGTACTTTATTGGACAACTTTAATTTAATTAATTGAATTTATTCCTTGATGTGCCGAAATTAGCCAACATGAATAATATAGGCTAAATGGACTTTTCTAGCTAGTCCTTTGAAGGGTACATTACAGTGGGAGGGAGAGTTCACAATGGGGAATGGGGCTGGAGTGGTCTGACCTAGATGGGGAGAACCCGAAGAGCTCCCTAGAGCAAGGAGTAACAACATTGGGCTATTTATCACATTGGTTAGCCAAGGGGATGAGGATTTTAACCCTCAGAGGGGTTTTCTTTTCTCTTGAATATTAACTTAAAATTTTTTTTGGGTGGGACCCGGATGGTGGGGTATTAAGGATGGGCTGTAGATTTTAGGAAATAAGAGGTAGGGCTAGGGCACGAGCTAGTTGGAAACAGTATAGGTAGTAAATTAACTCCTGGTGTAGGGGAAGTTCTTTTTTTTCAATAACCACTTAAAAATAGAGTCCTCAAGAGAGTTGAAGATCCAAAAGGAAGAATTCAATTTAATACCGTGTCTTAAATGGTTTAACATAGGGAAGAGGTAGGAATAAAAATTCTTGTACCTTCCCTCCAAAGTGATGTATCTTATCAACACCGCTGCAACCATCTTCCAGCAGCCTAGAAGATTCTCTTTGTTGAACCCGTTCTATAGCGTTTCCACCTTCTCACCCCTCCTAAGGAGTTTCTTCATGGTGTCATGATTATGATTCTTTATTTTATTTAGAAGGAATTCTCCCTCCATTCATAGACCAGTCGCTATAGCAATCAATTCCTCAAAAACGTTGATAGAGATTCCCCTTATGTAAACCGTGCAAGCTTTCCAAGACTTGGCAAAGTCACAAGACAAAATTGAGTCATGTGCATTCATTTGTTCTATGTAAGAGGTGAGGTTACCTCTCCTTGGAATTTACCATACCTCAACATTACTACAGATATTATCATAGTTCAATGGCTATTGAAAGTGATTTGTTTCCGAGTTGTCATTTATCATAGTAATCAAATTTTCCTTGTATGATTGAATGATCAAGTTTGTATGAGGGTTTCAATTTTACAACAACCCATGAATAATTTAGATCTGGTGTTATGGTTGAGTATTTTGAAGGGTTTGCAAGTTTGTAATATTGCTTATCAGCATTATTTTTAGTGGGGTTTGGCATCTACATTTGGTATTGTCATCATTGCAGCATGCAAATAGTTGAGAAATTGTCTACTTTTTAATACAACAACCCATGAATAATTTAGATCTGGTGTTATAGTTGAGTATTTTGAAGAGTTTGCACGTTTGTTATATTGCTTATCGGCATTATTTTTAGTGGGGTTTGGTATCTACATTTGGTATTGTCATCATTGCAGCATGCAAATAGTTGAGAAATTGTCTATTTTTTAAAGTTGTCTGGTTGGGGACATTACATAAATAAAGGTGACACTTGTTTGAGATTCTAAATATTAATAATAGCTAACATTATTACACACCACTAAGTCACTATGATGAATTTACTACAAAATGTAAGACTTATATGATAACACCCCCTCTTAAGGCTTACTATACTAAAAGAAAAACATACTAACACATTGACTGAGAACTAAAAACATCAGGACCAAGCAAAACCATAAGTTCTTTAGAAGCTTCTCTTTGTAAACATTTCTTGGACTGGGTAGAACTCTATTAGGCTACCTTATAACCCTCATAAAGGTATAGCTACTAATCTAAATTCTCAAGTTCTTGGTTTCCACCTCAAACTCTCAAATTACGAATTCCCAAATTATGGACAACCATCATTATTGAGGAACATCCACGGTGCTCCATCAAGTTGTCTCATGACCCTCATGAGAGTATAAATCCCAAGATCCATAAACTCTTGAAGTAACTATGCAGCCATCCATATTAAGATTCATGTAAACTAGTTCCTTTCCTATCTTCAAAGAGTGGACTTCTTAAATACACATTCTTTCTTCATCAATGAACTTGTCACCACTATTAGCATTTGGTGGATCTTCAACAATGACTTTATTAGCTTGATTTGGTCTTTTTGTGAGCTTTCTCTTGAGAACATCTTGGTTTGAATTCTACATTCCAAGTTGTGTGACCTCTTTTCTTACAATAGTAACATTAACTCGCCCCTTTGTCTTTATCTAATCTTCTATGATTGTTTCTTGAGTATAATCCACTCGTGTTGAGGATCACATTTTGTATCTTCTATAGTTGTTCTCTTTTCTTTAGCTAAGAGGGCTGAAATCATATCTGTTACAGTTTGAGAATGTATACGACTAAGAATAAAAATGACATTTTTGTATTTAAAAGGTGGACTGTTTAATAAAATGGTTTTGGCTTCTTCATCACCTACCATGACATTGACTTCTGCTAGTTGTCTAATTAGAGACCTTATATTGCTTATATGGCTAGACATGGTGACTATGTCATCTATCTTGAATATGAATAGTTGAAGCTTTAGAGAAAACTTTGCATGAACTGATTTTGCTACAAACAATTTAATTAGATTATCCCAAGTTTTCTTGGATGATTTTTCTAGATCGACATGATATAACTCAAAATTGGAGAGAGCAAGATCAAGAATTGCTTTGGCTTTATCATCTTTGCTCTACAATCTTGTAATTTATTTGCATATATAGGTAGTTTCTCATTCTCCTTTACTATTCCCCACAAATTCTTGCTTATCAATTGCATCTGAATTTTAATTTTCCAGGTGAGGAACTTGAGGTCAGAATACTTTTCCAATGGAATTTCCTTTAAAAAGATAAACCTAGAAATTAACCTCTTTTCGAAAAATAAAATTTTCCCATTTTTTCACACCCTTGAAAAAATAATTGAAAAACTCCTTTTTGAATTTGAAGAACAAATTTATGTGGTACTTAAATTTCAAACCTTTGAAGAAAAAGAAAATGTTGTAAACTCTTATGATTGGAAATGTCAATTCCTAGCTGCACACACCCTTTTTCTGCATTGACTATGATTTCCATTGAAATTGAGCCCATGATTGTGCAACCTTTGTGTGAAACCCATGACCTTCAATTTGCAGTTTTGAGACTTTATGAGATATGGTAATCTTGTATTTTTATTTTTTCGTGATTGGAACTGGAATTCTAATGATATTGTGCTGCAATCCATGGTTTCTCTTTTGCATGCCCTTGTTTTTGAACAATGTGACCTGGCTCACGACTAAAGGCTTTCATGATCAATGATCTTTTGAAAACTTTTCTCACATCTTAAAACATAATTCCACTACTACTGCAGCTGCTATTCAAGGGCCCATTTGACTACCTTCTGACTAGGATTCTTGCAATTTTTTGTGCTTTGTCGATATTTGCAAAAATGGCTATGATATTTTGTATGAACAACTTAGTGATTGTACTTTGCATGACCTGTTGTCTTTCCCAGATTGAACATTGGCTGTAATATCGTATTAAGAAAAGAGGTATGAGCACATTCAAATGAAACAATATAATATTAGAGTAGAAAACATTGGAGAGTATTACAAAGAGGTTCATCTCCTTATATAGAGTTTAAGAGATATAATTGACAATAAATAAATGTGACACCTATCCAAGATTCTAAGTACTAATAAGAGCTTATATTATTACACATCACTAAGTCAGTATGGTGACTTTATTACAAAAGGTAAACCTTATATTCTAACATTGTCAGATTAGAAGTAAAATGTAATAAAAATGTGAGCTACAAAATCTTTCTATCATGTTTGCAATGTTGGCGTTGCCACAACAATTTTGATGGCCCTTTTTTTGTAACCATCATCTTTCAATATAATATAAATCAATTGTTTTCAGACAAAGAAAAAGTTTTTAGTGTGTAATGTCCCCTTCTTGCATCTGATCAGTTTGGCAGTTCCATTAGCCTATTCCAAGGTTCCTGTAGGCTAAGTGGAGTTGGTTAGGGGACCTAGAGCTTGTGTTGGTTTTTGGTGCTTTCTAGCAGGGGTTACTATTTATAGAAGTGGCCATTTTTAGCACTTACTATTTATAGTAAGTTTCATTGTATCTGAGATTGTGCCAATTTGGTGTTTGGGCACGCTTACTAATTTTAACAGTTGCTATTTAAAGTACATGTTATTTTCAGCAGCCGGTCTTGACTTATGTTTCTCTAGCAGTGCAATATTTCTTGTTTGGGCGTTGGTGAGTTCTAAGGGTTATCAAATTAATATTTTTATTTCCGTCACTTAGGTTTTGTTGTAAAGTTACTTTATAACTTAAGTGAGGGTCATGTGTTCATAAAAATGACCCCTTGTCTCACGCCTAGGATAAAGGTGAATTAAGTTGTTTATAAAAAAACAAATGTTTAGCCTCCAAAAGTGGACGCCAAATTTGGGGGAGGCATAAGGAATTAAAAATTAAATTAAAAAAAACTCATGAAGGGGGTGTGGGGTTTGTTGGAGGGAAAAGTGAATTCGAATTTGGCTGTCCTAATTTCCTCCCCTCTTCTTTATAATCACCTCTTAGGCTCTCATTTGGCTATCTCTACTTTGGCAACATAATAGGATGCTACTGAAATGCTTCCAGATTTCCATTTCTGCGAGTTGAGGACGAAAACCCTCATCTTTGGTTGCTGGTTTCGGTGGTGAGAAATCCACCCTAGCTGAAAGGAGTGATTCTACTTCAGGGATCACCTTTGCACTTATAGAGTGTTGGCGTTTCAATTAGCACCTTTGGAGTGCTTATTGGAAACAAACAACTATTGCAAGTGTGTAGTAATTGCTCTTCAAATTATGGAGGGGAAGCTCCCTCTTGTTTGCTGATATTTGTGTAAAAAGTAAAGTAAACTACTGTCCCTATCTTTTTACTCAGCGGCAGGACACAAGGGTGCATAAACACAATGCGTTGCAGTTAAGGTTTTCTCTGGTTTCTACAGATCTTAACTACAACTAAGCTAACTTTTAATCTATCCTATCTCCTCTAGATAAACAAAGCAAGAGAATATAGGAGCGAGAATGGAATGGTTCAATCACTTAGATGAACTTGTCTCTCAGGATGCATCCGAAGGCTCTGAACTTCCAGATTTATACAGAAATAGAATCCACACAAGTGACCATCAAACGGTAGGCTAGATCTCAGGATTGCCAAGAAGGTACCAAGACCTTTCTGAGGTGTAGGCTGAAAAGTAGACTACTAGAAACAACAAAGAACAATAATCTAACTCTCTAAATTCCCAAGGAGAGACAATGCTCTTTTTGAGGTGTAGATCGAAAGACAGATTATTAGAACAACATACAATGATAAACTTCGAGATTTTTAGATCAAAGGCAAGGTAGCTCTCTTGATTTATTATCTCAATCTTCCATCAAAGGTTACACGTTGGGACATCAACTTGTGTCAAAGAGACAATCACAATGAAGCCATCAAACCAATAATACATGAACACTGATTGAATACACCTATCTGAATAGAAAGGACACAAGTTGTACTTAGCGTTTGACTATCACAAATACGATCCAAGAACAAATACTAGGTGAACAAAGTCGAAGGCTTGTGAGCTCAGCGTTTTCTTGCCGTGAAGTAAAGTTACAAAATAATGAGCAAAGGCTCTTATTTATAGAAGCTCAAAGGAGTAGGCAACCCTAAAATCTCCTTGAGTTAACACTTAGTTCTTGCCAATCTACAAGATTTATTCCTATGTCTAAAAGTAGGTGATCAAGCAATTAACTGGAAATTTACTTCAGTTAATTGAAACTAAACTAAAAGTAAACTCAAACTACAAAAGTGCCTCCAAAATAGAGATCCACAATTAGTGGAGATCTAGAATAGACATCCATAATTAGTGGGATCTAACATGCATGATCAATGGGACAGTGAGTTAACTTGGAAAGGGCCATCAAGTTGACTCCTGTCGCCATAAATGCTATTTTGGAGGGTAGGACGTCCCAACTAGGTGTTTTACACCTCTTCACCTCTAGTCAACAACTCCTCTAGCCAGTTGTTGACTTTTTTTGCCTCTGGGCAATTAATGCTTCGCAGGATGATGATGTGTCTCTACAACATCTCTTCGCCACTTGCAATCTACTGCTGGTACTCGATACTCTTTGTAGCTGCATCATCCAGCCTTGTTGATATGAAATATGGAAGGTAGTGTGGTAGGAACCGGTGGCGGCTCTGTGTTTGGAATGACTACCTTCCGCATTTTCGCTATCCATTGAATGGTGATGTCATTTACGCCTTCCAAGGCGTCCAATTTGACTATGTGCTTCATTTGATGCATGTCTGTGTCGAGTGTTTTCAAAAAGTCGTGAAGTAGGACCATTTTGGTCTTCATTTCAACTCTAGAGTACTGTATTTTGAAAAACTCGATTGTTGACTGTAAACACGGATATGTTTAGACGACTTTTTTTGCAACTGCTAAAAATAGCCTACTGAGGGGTAATTTTTATGAAAAAAATCTGAGACGTGGGTTTTACTTAGAATAATTTTCTATATGGACCTAGAATGTCAGAAATCCCAAAAAATCACTTTTCCTCGTACATGCAAGAGCCCTTCGGGGCAGAGGTTTTAGAGGCAACAAAGGCTTATTTTTCTCTAAAAAATATGACACGTGGGTATTGTTGGTGCTTCAAAGCTGAACAAACCCAATTTGTCTGATTTTTGAAATTGTGACTTTTTCCGGAAACCCTAAAAAATAGGGGTAGTAGGGCAACTTTTTTTGGTACAATTTGGCACGTGAGTTTTGTTGAATATGCTATGCTGATTATACTCAGAAGACTAGATCTGTGAAAAAACCTCTGTTTACTTGGACATGCAAGAAGATCTAAGACAAGAATAGAAGAAAAAGAGGGGAAGAAGTTTGGAAGTTATAAACTGCATCTCTGATCCTTCAAGAAAATCATGCTTGGAGATGCAAACTTTGATATACTGTTACATCCCATACATTGAGAACATATGTTTGGTTATGTATTTCAAATGCAAAGTTAGTTGCAAATAATTGTTTTCATGTGAAAATGAGAATAGAATAGAATTTTATTTATCGTAACTGTAAAATTAACGATCCTTTTATTTGCAAGTGAATTTCTTGTTCATGTGAAATTGAATGTGTTCATGAGATTATATTTAATGCATATTATTATAGTCGTTGGGAACAGTCTAACCATAATACCTGTCAGTGGATGTAGGACTGACAACGCCGTGATAGAAAAGATGTCATCAAGGAGAGGTAGTGGTTAACAGATGATCGAAAATTGTCATCTCGCCATGAGCCGGTGTAAGATAGGGAATTGAAATTGTAACTTGGCCAATAATAATTTAATATAATTAAATAAGACAATTTATATATATATATATATAGATATATATATCAATAATCACCTTATAAGAGATTTCAAATGTTTATTAAATAATTGTTAGAATTAAATATTCAATTTCATCCTCTGTTTTGTCGAGCGAATCAAATCTTGGAATATGTATATATATTTGCAAGTATTTTTGCAAGAGGACATTAATATTAAATTAATATTAAAGATTGAAGTGTATCGTCCATTTTAATGGGGAACCATTGAATGGTTATAAACAAAATTAATTAATTGGAATCTTTTGGAAATCGGTGTTGATGGGAAAATGGAATTTCCATTTCTGTGCCACCCTCATTCTTGAACGCCCAAGATTGTGGGTAGACGAAGAGTTCTTGGGGGGAGTTTCGTGCAATTTATGGGAGATTTTGGTCTCCTATTGAATTCATTCTCTTTTGGGGAGGAAAGAATAGTAGAGTACACTATGAGCGAAGGTTTTGGTTTTTAATGAATTTGTGGTGTTGGCGTCTTCTTTTCGTGTCACACTTCTAGCTGGTTGCCACTGTTTACATTCAATCATCCTAACTTCTGTTGCCATTCTTTTCCCACCCGCATTCTCATTGATTATTGCGTCCATCTTTATCGAATCAATTTCTGTATCCTCGTTTCCTTTTCTTCTCAACGACATCTTGCCTGCATTTCGCTTTACCTGCTAAAGCCGTAAAGACTGATTTGGAATACAAATTTCTATCTTTTCTTGAGAGGCAGATTTACCATACTTGAACGGCGTATTCTTCAGTGGTGGCTTGCATACGAGTTTCCCAGAAGAATTGAGTTTGAGGTTTCCAAACCAAATCATCTTATCAGGCACATATGAGTCTCTTATTAATAATTAGTTGCTTGGTATATTCTTTTCATTTTGAAATGAAATTGGTCTTGTTAGTATTTTGACTTAATGAATCATGAGTCAGATTGATTATGAAATGGCATCAATTCTGTAGAAGAAATGAACTATAATGGAATGCAAGTTAATTCAAGCTTTCTCTTTCTGGTCTGGAAGTCATAAGCAGACAACTTTTCTTTCGAAGATAATACTTTGTTTTTCGCACTTCTTCTAAATCTAAGTTCCATTTAAACTCTTCTTTAATTTGTCTTGGTCAACCTGAGAGTAGCCGATTTTATTATCCTCTTCATATTTTCTTTGACTTTAAACCTTATTGGAACTCGAATCTGTCCTATTGGAAAGCATTGCCTTGAGTTTCTTTGAGAAATTCAATTTGAGAAAACTTGTGTGGAGAACAGAATTAGAGTTCTCCTATAAAAAAATTATGCTTATGATCCCTTGAGAGGGATCTGTTTGGTTGAGCCCTATAATCTTTTCCTCCTCTTTGCAATCTGAAAGAATGTGTCTCTGAATTAAGACCCTTGCTGCAATATGAAACTTTTAATATAAATATATTGAAAAGAAGTGAAAATTTAACCTGACATTGTAATTAAAACCTTGAGAAAAATGTAAATCATGTTGAGCAAGCGTGAGAGTGTTGACGGCACAGGAGTGCCAGAATTGTAAAAGAAATCCTTGGCCAAGGTACGATGCTAGATTCAACATTTGTCAGCCATTAAGCACCAGATGTATCACTGATCAGAGCAATCTTCTATTTGGGAGGTACCCATAGTGGAGATTCGACCAGGAGATACAGGTCCTTGACACCAGGCTTAGAGGCATGATGATAGATTGATCCTTGTTAACTACCCTCGTGAAGGGACGGGTTCCTTAGTCGAAGGAACACAAGAGACTAGTAGGTCTTCGGTTGGGCAGTAAAGCCCCTGATGATATCTTCTTTTCCCATGATGAGTGTGTCAAGATCAAGTGCTTTAGCTTCTTAATTGTAAACTCTTGAAACCCTTTTCTCTCTCTTAAAGTATCTGCAATGATTACTTAGCATAAATTGATTAGTTGTAATTTTATTTGGAAGCATTGAAAAGTTAGTAAAATTCGTTTGCATTTGTATTATTGGAAATCGGTAGATGTTCTTTTCAGTTAATTCAGTTAGACGTTTCTTTTCAGCTGAACTGAACTTAGAAGTTAGTTGAAATTTGAATTTTATGTAAATGTTACTTTCATAAGAAATTCTTTTCGTTAAAATGTGAAGAGAAAACCTTAGTTGTGAAACAAGTTAGTTACATTTTCAGCTGAAAGTAGTTGGTTGGATTCTTTATTTAATTGTAGAACAATTAGTATATTACATATGGTATCAGAGCTACCAAGTTCAACACTAAACCTCGGGGCTCATCATGCAACTCAGAAAACTGAAACCAACATTGGGAACCTTGTAAACCTTTTGCATTGAATCTATCACAAGAAGTGGTAGTTGATTTGTAATAAGAATCTATCACAGGAAGTGATAGTTATTTTTCTAAACATCTTTGCATTGGATCTATCATAGGAAGTGATAGTTATTGTAAACAATTATGTAATTGAGTCTATCACAGGAAGTGATGACCAATTTTGTAAACAAATCTTGTATTGAGTCTATCACAGGGAGTGATAACCTTTTTGTAACGATTCTGTATTAAATCTGTCACAGGAAGTGATAATAATTTTTGTAAACAATTTTGCTTGTAATCGTTAAAGGCTCTTAGAAGTAATTTGAGTTATCAAGTAATTATGAAACCATTCTATCTAAGTTAAGGCAAGGTATGCCTAGGGTACGAAGATTGTGATCAAAACCTATATAATAGTTTATTTTGAAATTGTGGACTTAAGGATGGGAAGATCCAGAAGCAATCAGCTAGGTGCAGGGGCATCTGAGTGTTGAAAATCCTTGAAATTATATCACTGACACATAGATAAGATTGGTTCTCGCTTAACTTCTAGATGGCTAGGAAGGAGCCAAGTGGAATAAAAGGATCAAAAGGGCAAGTGGTGATACATTGGCATGGGATGCTGAGAGAATGGTAAAGGACTTGGAAATACTTTTGTTCACCGAGATTCATGAGGAAATCAGTTGCCAGATGCAAAATAATTATGCATAAGTAAAGGCAAAAACGAGAATCCTTAATACCTCTTGAAGCCTTTTGGAAAAGATGTTAATATGTGAAAGAAGACAAATTAAAGGGGATCATAGCAGGCCCTATTTTGATGAAAAGATCAGGATTAGAATCATTCTTAATTTTTTTTTTGTTAAGAATCTGCTTGGAGAATGTAAGATAAATCATAACAGTTGTACGGAGAAGATATCAATTATTCTCATGGCATTTCGGCCAAATGGTTGTGAACTTTGAATTTTGCCATTTGGAGGAGTTAGAAAGCTCAATTGCAATAGTGAATGTAACCATCACCGAGGTATTTAGCTAAAGTGGTTTAGGTTTTGAGCAGCTAACTTATTCAGTGAAATAAGGAATAGAGTTTTGTAAAGTGAAACGAAAGAAAGAAGTTTATGATCCAAATATAAATTTTGTGTGTTGCTATGGCACAATCTTAAAATATCATCTTATCCATGAATGATGAATACTCCAGGAAATAGGAGTGAATGTGTTATAATCCTTTTCAAGTACACATTTTTGAGCATAATGAAAGTCTCAAGGGACTTATTTGTTTGAAGTGCTTGTAACACAATCTCTAACCCATTGTAAGTTTTTGGGAAGACTGAATACAGTGCAATAATCTACTCTCTTGTTAGTGACTTAGTCAAGTCACGTAGTGCATAAGGAGTGTTCCTCTAGATTATGGTACTTCTTTAAATTTTGGGTAAAATTCCTTTTAAATATTGGCAAGGAATGCTGTTGTTTTATTTCTTAATTTGAAATGGTTTAACAATCGAATTTTGAAGATTGTTTATTTTATGGCTAGTTGGTCAAAATTTGTCTAAGTGTCGGGAATAAGCTCATTCTTTTGGTTAGTGCTGAAATTAAAGCTGTTTATATTTTGTTATAGAGCTAAGTATTGTGGGGTTACCCAAGAATATTTTGGTTGTTCACCATGTTTGATGTAATGATCATCTCTATCATGTCCGGGATGGGCCTCTGATGGATTGTGTAAGCGAGTAATTGTAGGAAAATATATCTGGTATGTCCTTAACCTTGCAAAAGAAAGAAACCTTGTGTTATGGTATGTGGGCGGATAGGAAGTCCAGTAAGCCCAGGTGAATAGTCTCTCCAAGTCGAGCAGGGTGGTGAACTTTATACTCCAGACACTTAGCTAACTAGAGTTGTCGTACTTAGTAGGAGGGTATCCTTAGTAGTGCGACAGAGTCAGTTAAGTGGGGGGTACACAACAGAGCTCAGATGGCAACTGAGAGGGATTCCCTCTTATCAGTGGCATGCCAAGTCTTGGAGGACAGTTGAATTAGAAAAGAAATTTTGATCCTTTCTCTTGTATTTACTTATTAGCTTATTTAAATGATGCATGAGATAAATGAAATTGGTACCTAATGAATAACCTTTTCAGCTAGAAAAGTGAAGGTTGTTAACCTTGGTGAAATTCTCTTGGTAAACCAATATTAAAAATAATTGATTGCTTTTCATAGGAAGAGTACCCACCTTTATGGTGTTTGTTATAACAACTTCCTCTATAATCTTGCTATCAAGATGATTCCATTTGAAACAATGGACAAAAGAAGATGTTGAATTCCTGTAAGCTGGGTAAGCTAGAAGACAGGATTAGCATTAGTCCGGAAATGTTGTCAGATATGGATAAGCAAAGCAAACCGATTAGGAAGGATTGGTGGAAGCTAACAATAGATAGAAAAGCTAAGTAAATGTCTACTGTACTTTAACACAATTCTCAGCTAGAGAAAAAAAAGATTCATAAGGTAAGGAAGGTAAACCAACCCAGATTTCAGAACTAGGCACAGTCATCTCAAATTCATAGAGTTGCCATTTGATCTCTCCAATGCCCAGTTGTGGTTATGAATTTAATGAACAGTATTCTCCGAGTTTGCTTGGACAAGTTTGAGTTGGTCTTCCTTGATGACAATCTTATTTATTCCAGGAATGAGGAAGAACATCTTCGACATCTTCGGATAGTCCTTCAACGATTGAGAGAACATCAGCTTTATAGTAAGTTGTCAAAATGCACTTTCTTCCAGAAGGAGATACAGTATTTGGGTCACATCATATTAGTGGAAGGAATAGTTGTAGACCCTGTAAAGATAAAAGCTATAGTAGAATGGCCGGTACCTAAGAATGTGCACGAGGTAAGCAGCTTCATCGGTGTAGCTGGGTATTATCATAGGTTTGTGAAATTTTTTTCTAGAATTGGTCACCCTATCACCTCCCTTTAGAGAAAGGGAAAGAGGTTTGAATGGACTGCAAAATGTCAGGAGGCTTTTGATACATTGAAGGAGAAGTTAACTACAACACCTATTTTGGTTGTACCAGACCCTAATGGTCGTTTTATAGTAATCATAGATGCGTCAAGTGACGGCTTAGGAGGAGTATTGATGCAAGATGAGGAGGTGGTGGCATATGAATCCCAAAAATTGAAACAATATGAGCAGAATTATGCACCTCATGATCTGGAATTAGCAGCTATCGTTCATGCTTTACAGATGTGGCAACATTACCTATTGGGAAAGACCTTTGAACTCAAGTCAGATCACCAAGGGTTAAAGTACTTATTTAATCAGCGTAACTCCCGACAAAGAAGGTGGATGGAATTAATATTTGATAATGATTTTGAAATCAGTTACATCAAAGGCAAAGAAAATAGAGTAGCCGATGCATTGAGCCGACGAAGGCATATAACTTCTATGACGATAGTCAATACCAGTTTTAGAGCTCAGGTGTTGCAGAAAATGAGTGAAGATGAATTTTACCTTGAAGTTTGAGAGGCTCTTCAGGTAAACCCTCAGGACCCTAAATATGAAGGTTATCAGATTGAGGCAGATGGGCTATTAAAATACAAGGGTAGAATGTACATACCCAATTCACTAGAATTAAGGAAGATAATATGGCAGGAGGCTCACTCAACACCCTATTTAGGACACCCTGGAGTAACAAAAATGTTGGCAAATGTCAAATCTTTGTATTTTTTGGAAAGGAATGAGAAAAAAAAGATGCAGCTAGACTTGTTGCAGGTTGTTTTGAATGTCAGAAGGTTAAGGTAGAGCACCAACACTCAACAGGGTTATTACAACCTCACAGTGTACTCGAATGGAAATGGAAAGTCATTAGTATGGATTTTGTCCAGGGATTACCGATGACTAGTAATAGGCACAACGCAATTCTGGTAGTGGTTGACAAACTCACCAAGACAACACATTTTATACTAGGGATTTTGACAGATGGAGCTTCAATAATTGCTTGGAAGTTTGTGTAGGAATTTTTTTGATTACATGGAGTACTGGAGAAAATTATCTCCGATAGGGATGCTAGAATCACATCCAGATTTTGGAGAACCCTATTTTCTGCTTTGGGAACTCAACTAAATATCAACAGAGCTTATCACCCAGAAACTGATGGTCAAACAGAAAGGGTAAATCAGATTCTGGAAGATCTACTCAGAATGTACTGCATGGATCAGCAATATAAAGGGGAGGAATATTTACCATTGGTAGAGTTTGCCTATAATAATTCCTATCAGTCAGCTATCAAAATGGCACCATTTGAAGCCCTATATGGCAGAAAGTGTAGAACACCTATCAGTCGGGACAGAATGGAGGATAGGATCGTCCTCCGGCCCGAAATGCTCTTAGAAATGGAAGAACAAGTTAAGTTGATTAGGCAGAGGTTAAAAGAAGTGAATGACTGGCAGAAGAGCTACATGAATACAAAAAAAACTCCCAGGCAGTTTGCAGTTGGGGATAAAGTTCTCTTGGGGGTAAAACCCTAGAAAAGCTCAATCAAATTCGGAAAAGCCTCAAAGCTAGCTGCGAGATATGTAGGACCGTTTGAAGTCCTGGAAGTCATTAACCCAGTAGCTTACAGAATTGCTCTACCACCAGCCCTTGCTAGATTGCATAATGTATTTCATGTTTCCTATCTTAAGAAATATTATGCAAGTTCTGATCGCCGGATTGACTGGAATTCCTTGCAAGTGCGGGATCTAGGGGTGATCACAGTCGAGCTGCTTAGAGTGCTCAAGGTGCGCAGGATGCGCTTACATAACCGTAATGTTATGCGATGCAAGGTCCAGTGGGACCAATACTCTGAAGAAAATGCCACTTGGGACGATTATGAAGAAATCCTTCAGAAATTTCCTTATCTTTTGCTGAACAATTGAGAACATTATATTTATGTTTATGTTTAAATTTAGAATAAACAATCATTGAGGACGATGATTCTTAAGGGGAGGAGTATGTTACATCCCATACATTGAGAACATGTGTTTGGTTATGTATTTCAAATGCAAAGTTAGTTGCAAGTAACTGTTTTCATGTGAAATTGAGAATAGAATAGAAGTTCTATTTATCGTAACTATAAAGTTAACGATCCTTTTATTTGCAAGTGAATTTCTTGTTCACGTGAAATTGAATGTGTTCATGAGATTATATTTAATGCATATTATTATAGTCGTTGGGAACAATCTAACCATAATATTTGTCAGTGGATGCAGGACTGACAATGCTGGGACGGAAAAGGAGATGTCATCAAGGAGAGGTAGTGGTTAATAGAGGATCAAAAATTGTCATCTCGCCATGAGCCGGTGTAAGACAGGGAATTGAAATTGTAACTTGGCCAATAATAATTTAATATAATTAAATAAGCCAATTTATATATATAAATCAATAATCACCTTATAAGAGATTTCAAATGTTTATTAAATAATTGTTAGAATTAAATATTCAATTTCATCCTCTGTTTTGTCGAGTGAATCAAATCTTGGAATATGTATATATATTTGCAAGTATTTTTGCAAGAGGACGTTAATATTAAAGATTGAAGTGTATCATCCTTTTTAATGGGGAACCATTGAATGGTTATAAACAAAATTAATTAATTGGAATCTTTTGGAAATCGGTGTTGATGGGAAAATGGAATTTCCATTTCCGCGCCACCCTCATTCTTGAACGCCCAAGATTGTGGGTAGACGAAGAATTCTTGGGGGGAGTTTCATGTGGTTTATGGGAGATTTTGGTCTCCTATTGAATTCATTCTCTTTTGGGGAGGAAAGAAGAGCAGAGTATGCTCTAAGCGAAGGTTTTGGTTTTTAATGAATTTGTGGTGTTGGCGTCTTCTTTTCATGTCACACTTCTAGCTGGTTGCCATTGTTTACATTCAATCATCCTAACTTCTGTTGCCATTCTTTTCCCACCCCCATTCTCGTTGATTACTACGTTCATCTTTATCAAATCTATTTCTGTATCCCCGTCTCCTTTTCTTCTTAGTGACATCTTGATTGCATTTCGCTTTACCTGCTAAAGCTATAAAGACTATGTTGGCGTTTAAATTCGCACCTCTGGAATGTGAATTTGAAACGGACAGCTATGCACAATAAAACTGCTCTTCAAATTAGGAGGGGAAGCTCCCTCTTGCTGATGGTGTGAAAGAAAGTAAATTAAAACTCTTTCGCCTATCTTTTTGTTTCAACTAGAGCACAAGGTTTATAAAACACAAACGCTGCAACTGAGATTTTCTAATTAAGAATTCCAACTACGACTAACTTAAGCTAAAGACGTTTCTAATATCTCAAGTAATACGCAGAGCAAGAGAATTAGAAATGAACAAGGTTGATTCTCTGACAAAGTGCTTCAATAAACTCCTTCCCAACATACACCTACTTACTTTCAATGTAAGCTGAAATTAAGTTCATAAAAGCATAACACAATAAACGAAAATGTGAGACATTATACCAAGGCAAAGGAGGCTCATGATTTTATTTCTCAAACTTTTGGAACAAAATCTACTAAACACATGCCTGGAACAAGAGCTTGCAGCTAAAGAGGCCTTGTTCTTACACAAAGAGAACAACAATTACAACAACTCCTTGTTGGCTAAAAGAGACTCAACAATTCACTATCATAAACACATTTGAACAACACTAAATAACAAATAGAAGGCACTTAGGCTCAACATTTTGTTATCACTAGCTTGGTTCTAACACAAAGTGAATTGACACTACATAACAACTTGCTGCATTACAGACTTGCAATTTGCTATCACAATAACCTTTAAAGAAAACTAATGAGCAAAGGCTCTTATTTATAGGCAAGCAGAGTAGGGAACCCTAAAATCTTCTTGCTTTTACAACTAGGGCTTGCTCAACAAGCAAGCTTTATTTCTAAATCTAAAAGAAAATAACATCTAACACCTAAGAAAGCAAGAAAAGCAGGAAATGCCAACTATTATAATCTATCTTCTTTCTGTTCTCAAAGAATAGATAAGAATGGCTCCAAGAATAGAAAAAAAGCGGAAAGAAAGCTTCTAGATGAAAGACGTTTTAAAGCTCAATCACATCCGCTAAAAAGCAGGAAACTGTGTCCCAATCAGGTGCATCTATCCCATCAATAGAAAAGCTACACTTTTCTAAGATATCCTCTCCATCTGCAATTGATCTCAAGAAATCTTCAACCTCATTGGCTGCTTTTTCAAACTTTGCTGACATCATGAAAGCGTGACTTGGCAGTCTTATTTTTTTTTATATCCAGTTTTGTGCAATCTTCTTGCTTTATTTTCCTTGTGTATTTCCCATATCCTTTCGCATTTTCCCTTTGAGATAGTGACACTTTCACGCCAAGGAGGAATGGAAAAGCATCTCTCGATGACATCAGGTTTCAAACTGCAAATCAATCTGCCGTCTACTGGTTGAATCTCCCTTGTAGCTCGGTTGTAATACTTGATGCAAGCGATTACGAACTCGAGACTCTGAATTGAGATGGGAATAGACGCTGCTGCAAGAAGTCCAGAGTGCCCCAATTTTTTGATGGTAGTGTTGCCTGCGCTCTCCAAAGCGTGTAGATCAAACACCGGCTTGATGTGATGCAAGTCCGTCTTAGCTGTTTTGATGAAATCATGGTAGAGAACTGATTTGACTTTGAAATCATTGGGAGTGTACTCCATTTCGAAAACCTTGAAGAATGATTGTAAACTCGCCTAGGTTTAGACAAGTTTTGAACAACTTACTATTTTTAGAATGCTGATTTTCTTCCTCCAACGGACAAATTTTTCGAAAATTTTCTGAGATATGGGTTTTGCTTAGAATTTCGTTGCAAGACAACCTGGATCGTCCGTTTTTGAAAATTTCAAATTTAGACTGAAAAAATAGCAAACCCTAATTTCTTCAATTTTTTGCGAAAAAAGCTGGCACCTGGGTTTTGTTCAGAATGTAATTAGAAATGGACCTAGTTGATCAGATTCGAAAAACATTGAGGGCTGATTGAAAAAGTGGCCAACCCTAATATTTGAAATTTGCTTGAAAAAAGCTGAGATATGGGTTTTCTTCATAAGATTGTTTTGAGAGGACCTAGATGATCAAAAAGTGAATATACTAAGGATTTCACTGACATGCAAATAAAAAGCAGCTGCTGCAACTTGAGAAAATTTCTTGAAAAATTCTTCAGAAGAATGAGATGACAAGACCCAGATGGTTGAAAATTGAAAATCTTGGCCTTCTTCAAAAATTTGATCTTCTGGATGAAAAAGCATGAAAAAGCAAGGCCTTATGCTGCTGGTCTGAAAAATTTGATGAAGAATCAACAAACTTGAGTTCTTGAATCTTGAAAAATTTCTCCAAACTTGCTGCTCCACTCTTCTCCTTGGAACGCCACCTGCAAAAATGATGAGAATTGCATTGAAGAGATGTATTAAATAGACTTAGGGTTTGAAATAGGTTTTCTTTAATCTTCAGAAACCCTAAAATTGGCCTGTTCAACGAACTTGGACATTCTCTTCATCTCACAATTTTGAATTTTTTTGAAAATTTAGCTAAGGCAAGTGAAGTTGGGCGCCCTTCTTAGCTAGAGGCGCCCATTTGCTTCAGAGTAAGCCATTTTTCTGAGTTTTTCAACTTTTCTTCCATTTTGACCCCTGGTTTGATCCTGATTTTTGGATGTTCAGTTCATCGGATTGATGAGCCAGATGATTCATCGCAAAGCTCGACTGAATCTGGAAAGATCGTTCTGGAGGCATCTTCAGCTAAAAACTTCGTTTAGACCCTCAAAATCACGGGAGCCTATCCTCTCCAGGGGTGCCCATGTTAACCAGTGTTAGAAATTTTTTCACATTTTCAAGTTCTTCATTTCCCTCTGATCTTCTAATGAAATCTCTGTTCCGGGAGCTTTACTGATCAGATTGGCCAACTGACTGTTTTGTTGGATAGCTTAGCTGAATTTGACGAAGTGATCTTGGGCACTGCAACTGCAAATTCTATCATCTTAAGCTTCAAAACCTTGGGCGCCTTTTCTCTCCATGGGTGCCCAACTTAAGCAGACTTGGAATATTTTTCACCTTCATCTTTTCTCTTCTACAGATGATCCTCCCTAATCTGGTGATTCGGAGCTCGGATTGGCTGACGGCTGGACTCGTTACGAAGCTGACAGGATTTTAAAGGGGGTTCTTTGGGAGCAACTTCATCAAAAAAATGAATCTGGGGCATCAAAAGCTTGGGCGCCCTTCTTGGTTGGGGGTGCCCAACTTTACCATACTAAGAATATTTTCTTGTATTTTAACCTTGCTTTTGAATTTTGAAATTTCACTCTTGTCAAACCCTCTGTTCAGCCTTTTGCATCTGACGATTGCCAACTTCGATTGACGTGCTGATGATCTCATTGGAAGGCCTGTTCAAATTTGAAGAAATCACGTTGGAGGTTCTATTGGAAAATTTACCTATTTAAGCCCTCAAAACCAAGGGTGCCTATCTCTTTCTGGGGCGCCCAACCCCTCTAGACTTGGCCATTTTCTTGATTTTCATCTTTCAGTGTTGAAACCTTCATTTTGTACCTTCAACTTTGATCTGGATTTGTCAGAAATTGGCCAGTTGGATGCCCTGACGAAGATATCCATTGCGAACCAGATTGAAATCTGAAGAGATTGATCTTATCCGCAAACCCTAACTGCTAGATTTGGCCTCTCAAAAAGCTGGGAGCCCCTGGGCACCTGGGGGGCCCAAAGTTCCCAGACTTGGTCAAATTTTGGTGATTTTCATGTTTTGCGTTCTATCTTTTGTCTGAAACTCCTTTGTTTGATCTCAAATCCTGGACGACAGGATGATCCGGTGACTGCACCGTTGGATTCGTCGCGGAGCTAGAAGAAAACTGAGCAACTTTGCTTGGAATCTCAAACCCTAATTTCATCATTTGGTGCCCTAAAAAGATGGGCGCTTTTCTTCACCTGGGGCGCCCAAGTCAAGTAGACTTAGAATATTTTCTTGTATTTACCATCTTCCTTGTTCTTCATGCTTGTTTGCCATTCCATCTTCTGCTAAATGCTTGCGTGTTGAATCTGGCGCCTAGTAGCTAACTGACCTCCATTGATGACTTTTGAAGCTTTCGAAATGCTTTTTGAAATTGAAATAGCAAAATGGACCCATTAGGGCAAAACTGCTTGTTTCTTGATTCTGCTGCACTAGCCTGATGAGGAAGTATTTTGAACCAATCAAAATCAGTTTGAACCTTAACAGACCAACTTTCTATTTTTACAAAGTTTTACCAGTATTTGTTTCAAAAGAAACCCAGAAAAACCCAAAAAAGTTACTATTTTTAGAAAATTTCTAAAAATAGTAGTTTTCCTAAAAAGTAGGGATGAAAAACTGAGATCTGGGTTTTGTAGATTAGGTCGCTTTGCGCAGACCCAGATTGTCAGATTTTGGAAATTTCACATTTTTACCCCTCATGCAAGACACGCACACCCAAATTTTGACCTTTTTGACAAATTTAACAAGACTTTTACTCATTTCTTCAAAATGTCTAAGTGTAGCAAACAGTTTTAATTTGGGGTACAACAGACTAATTTGGAATAGAAATTTCTATCTTTGCTTGAGAGGCAGATTTACCATACTTGGACGGCTTATTCTGCAGTGGTGGCTTGCATACGAGTTTCCCAGAAGAATTGAGTTTGAGGTTTCCAAATCGAATCATCTTATTAGGCACATATGAGTCTCTTATTAATAATCAGTTGCTTGGTATATTCTTTTCTTTTCGAATTGAAATTGGTCTTGTTTGTATTTCGACTTAATGAATTATGAGTCAGATTGATTACGAAATGGCATCAATTCTTTAGAAGAAATGAACTATAATGGAATGCAAGTTAATTCAAGCTTTCTCTTTCTGGTCTGGAAGTCGTAAGCAAACTACTTTTCTTTCCAAGATAATACTTTGTTTTCCGCACTTCTTCTGAATCTAAGTTCCGTTTAAACTCTTCTTTAATCTGTCTTGGTCAACCTGAGAGGAGCCGATTTAATTATCCTCTTCATATTTTCTTTGGCTTTGAACCTAACTGGAACTCGAATCTGTCTTGTAGGAAAGCATTCCCTTGAGTTTCTTTGAGAAATTCAATTTGAGAAAAGTTGTGCGGAGAACAGAATTAGAGTTCTCCTGTAAATAAAATTATGCTTATGATCCCTTGAGAGGGATGTGTTTGGTTGAGCCCTATAATCTTTTCCTCTCTGCAATATGAAAGAATGTCTTTGAATTAAGATCCCTATTGCAAGATGAAACTTTTAATATAAATATATTAAAAAGAAGTGAAAATTTAACTTGACATTTGTAATTAAAACCTTAAGATAGATGTAATCATGTCGAGCAAGGGTGAGAGTGTTGACGGCACAGGAGTGTCAGAATTGTAAAAGAAATCCTTGGTCAAGGTATGATGCTAGATTCAACATCTGTCATCCATCAAGCACCAGATGTATCACTGATCAGAACAATCTTCTAGTTGGGAGGTACCCATAGTGGAGATTCGATTAGGAGATACAGGTCATTGACACAAGGCTCAGAGGCATGATGATAGATTGATCCTTGTTAACTACCCTCGTGAAGGGACGGGTTCCTTAGTTGAAGGAACACGGGAGACTAGTAGGTCTTCGGTTGGGCAGTAAAGCCCCTGATGATATCTTTTTTTCCCATGATGACTGTGTCAAGATCAAGTTCTTCTGCTTCTTAACTGTAAACTCTTGAAACCCTTTTCGCTCTCTTAAAGTATCTGCAATGATTACTTAGCATAAATTGATTAGTTGTAATTTTATTTGGAAGCATTGAAAAGTTAAGTTCGTTTGCATTTCTATTATTGGAAATCGGTAGATGTTCTTTTTAGTTAATTCAGTTAGACATTTCTTTTCAGCTGAACTGAACTTAGAAGTTAGTTGAAAATTGAATGTTATGTAAATGTTACTTTCATAAGAAATTCTTTCCGTTAAAATGGGAAGAGAAAACCCTAGTTGTGAAACAAGTTAGTTACATTTTCAGCTGAAAGTAGTTGGTTGGATTCCTTATTTAACTATAGGACAGTTAGTTTATTATATAGACTGTCCATTTGTGCAACTTATTCTTGAAAACATGAAGAATGTTGTCAATGGCTTCTGTCAAATCTTTCAAATGATGCTGGAGAGAAAATATGAGCTCTTCAACCTGCAAGAAATAATGAATAATGGATGCCTAGACTTGATATATGTCATTTGATGTTGAAGCAAGCAAGTTTAGGCACCAACACGTGATTGAGGAGTCAATTAGCCTGAACTGGAGTTCACAACATTGATTCCCACCCATTTGGGGACGTTTTAGACATGGAAAGGCTTAAAAAATATCGTAACTTCAATCAATTGGATCTATGTTGACTTTAGGTGTCCAAGTTGAGTAGTTGAAGATATTTTCATTATTTTTCATGGTGAAGTGCTTCTGTTCGATTCTTGATTCGGGTTGCTCAGTTCGTTTTGAGGTGTTGCTCACAGATCCATTGCTGAAATGAAACAACTCTGGTGAAGTATGCTATTGAGCTACAAAGCTCAAAACCTGAGTCTGATTCTTTTGATTCTTGGGTGCCTTTTCCCAAAAGGGTGCATTTTTCATCAGACTTAGTCATTTTCTTGGCTGCTTTTCATTTCTTCCTTTTTGACCTTCAGTGCCTTGATCTAAAATCTCTGATGACTGATGATTCTGACAAACATGCTGGGCCTTGCAGGTCATGAATGTTGGTTTAGAGACCCCAAAAGTTTGGGCGCCCCTGGCTTGTAGGGGCGCCTTTGACCTTTTGTGTTGAAATTTTCATCTTGCAACCTTTCACGAACAACCTTAGTTTGTTCCTTGTCGTCAGATGTTTGATTTATTTTTTGAACTTGCTAACGGTGTCATTGCTGAGATTTATCAAGATAGAGGACTTCTTGGAGGTCACGGAGCTTGAAGACTGCATTTGACTGCCCAAAAGGTTGGGCGCCTATTTCTAGGAAGGTGCAGTTTCCTTAACACTTAGCCAATTTTCCATGTTCTTTTGTAATGTCCCCTTTTCAAGCTTGACAGTTTCAGTGACCGTTAGCCTTTCGTTGGGAACCCGGAGGCTAGTCGGAAGTTAAAATTAGGGTTTCCTAATTTTGAGGAGGTCATTGCTCGGAGATGAAAATTTTAATGGCGGATTCCTTCTGGGTTTTCAGAGGGCTTCGCAGTGGTCTGTTCGTCTCAGCATTCAGAGTACTTTTTGGAATTTACTATTTTTAGTAAATTCTATTTTTGGCAGCTTCCAGATGAGCTCAGGTTGGGTGACTTCCGGTTTCAGATTTGATCAGTTGACTTCATCAGTTTTGGCTTCAGGGCATTCTCGGAGAAATAAGCTAAGTCATTCCAATTAAAGTCACGTTTTAATTATTATATTTCAACGTTGACCTTGGCACTAGAGTTAATGACTTAACGTTGTGTTTAAAAGTGGTCATTGAGGGTAGCGCCCTCATTAAAAGAATATTATAATTATTGCAAAGTCCAAACAGGGTATGATGGGCGCATTTATCAAAGAATGGTGTTTTAATTAAAATATCATTTATTAAAGTCTTGAAGGAGAAAGTACGCCAAAACTTGAGGAGGATAAGTTTGACCTAAAAGCTGATTTTAGGGTTGTGCAAAGTCAATTGAGAGTTATAAAGAGGAGTCTTGGTGGATCATTTGGGTTATCTTGGAAAATACACCGTTATGCTGCCGGATTGAATCTGGATCACTTCGAGGGATGAAGACCTCCTAGCATTGGGCATCACTTCGTGTTTGAAAGACATCATCAAGTGGTGAATTCAGTTTATGTGTGAGTGCATTTTAGTTCATTCATCTTGTGTTCAGTTTGCATTGATAATCTGTTTTAGTGTTTTAGTATTTCAGCTTTGTCATCATTTAATACAGCAGATCTACATTTTTGTTTGTAACTCAAAAAATACAAAAAGATTGTTTGTGGGTATTGCATTTATATTTCTGTTTTGGGAAGGCGAACCTTTGTCTCAAAAATCAGAATTTAATATGGAGAATCCAAATTTTAATGTCAAGTCGAGTTCATGCAGCTAGGCCGTACTTTTCATAACATTGGGATTTGTGCATTTAATTATTGGTTGCATATAGGGTCTGTGTCAAGCATCTAGTTTGGGCGCCTTGGTCATATTAGTCATTTGCATTTGATTTTAGGCAATTTGAGAGGATCATAAGAGAGGTATGAGCAATTGTATCAATTCTTAGTATGCTGGTTTTGCCGGTAAAAAGGCAGATTTGAGAAAATTAGGGAAACAGGAATATCAGATCCAAATCTTTGTAAAGTTTGATGTGGCTTCTTGAATTCAGCCAAGAGATATCCATTTGTATTGTAAAGATTCATATTTCTTATCTCTAATAGCTTGGCAGGCGTGTGGAATCAAACTTGTAAACTGACCAGTAGTACTGGCAGTCATTCTTGCTTGTTTAAGTATGATTGTAATCCTAACTCTCAATCAAGTTATTGTAATTGCTAGAACTCCACCCTATGGTAGCTACTGCCTATTCCGGGTAGCAAGCACATTCTGGGTGTCGAGTAGTTTCAATTCTCAGCATTTATCTTTCAGCATTTATTTCGTATTCACTCCGTCATATGGTCGCCCCTCACTCCGCATTGGATTGGGTAGCACATACTTGACGTTGAGTTCTTTCTGCAAATTAGAATAGAAGATCCTCTGACCAATGCTCACCATCATCGGTGCCATTCTGGTTAGAGTTACAGCATAAGCAGTTTCATTCAGATCCTCTGACCAATGCTCGCCATCATCGGCGCCATTCTGGTTAGGGTTGCTTTCTTGCACGTTTAGGTTTATCCATCTAACCTTAACGGGTGCACTGTTGTAATGTTGTCATCTGATAATTTGTGAAAATCAAAAAAAAAATTGGCTTGGTATATTTCATCTTTGTTCTGCCTTTGCTTTCAGGTGCTTTCTACTTGATCTTCGTTTGCGAATGCTTGATAGGTCCCGTGAGCGTGCAATTGTATTGGTCACAAAGCTTAAAGGATGCTGAGCAGATTCCTTGAAGAAAGTAGCTAATAAAAATTTCATTTGGTTGCCCAAAATGATGGGCGCCCTTGGTCAGCAGGGGCTCTTTTGCCTTGATGCCCATCAGTTTACCCTCCGTTTTATGTGCTTGGATGATCAACAATTGCCGTCGTTTGATATGTCTCGTGAGTTGGCGAATAGGTTCATTGCAAAGTTGAGTTGACGTCGGGGAGATCACTTTCGTTGCAAAGCTGAGTTGATGCCGGGGAGATCACTTGGAGATAAGCTTGCTCAAAAACTGACATCTGGATGGTCTCATTCTTGGGCACTCCTGATTAGCAGGGGCTCTTTTTATATGTTTTGATTGCTATCTTGGATGCTATTTGCTTTCAACATCTTCTGTCTTCGTGTTCGTTGCCTGTGATCGATGAATCAGGTGAATCCGCTTGATGACGCGTTGGAAAGCTAGCAGCATCACGAAGGAGATGACTATCTTGGAAAAACTTGATGACTTCCTTTGACCTCTTGAACTCATGGGCGCGCTTAATTAGTAGGGGCTCTTTTGACTGCAGCTTCATCATTTCCCTTAATATCTTTACCTCTTCGCACTTTGCGTTTACTGTTGTAGCTCGACTGACTTGATCACCGTTGTCAACGATGCGAATGTGTTTACCGTAGCAATTTCTTTTACCATGCTGCATGTACGGGTGCTTGAAAATTCACCAAGGCATTGATTGCGTAGCATCTAGCATGTAGCAAGGCATCCATCTTCTAGACTTAGAAAATTTTCAAGCATTTTTCAACTTTTAAAAATCCCCTCCGCTGCGAAGCATCTTTTCGAACATTTTTTGCCATGGATTCTTCCTTGAAGCTTTTGAGGCTTAGATTTTGAAACCTAGTACTGGCCATTCTGCCATTAATGGCTGTGGAGGCCCTATCTTTCTTCCTGAAAAATGAAAATAGACCCACTAGAGTAAAACAAACTTTTTGGTGATTTTGACTTGACCATTGTGATCGTGAAATCAATTTATCCTATCAAAATCATTTTCAACTAATTCTGGAAAGGTCCTATTTTTAGGGGTTTCCCTAAAAATAGGGGTATGAAACCCTAATTTTTAAATTTTCAGAAATTTGCGCGTATCTTCCTTGATGTAAACCCACAAAAAACCTATGTTTTGTTTGACCTAAAACGGACTTTTGACAACAATTTTACATGATTTAGATCATTTTGATCAAAATGCCGTATTGAAGCAAAAATTTATTTTGGGTACAATACAAAGTTTTCTGATTTTCATCATTTTGAAGGTTTAGATTGCAGATTTTCTCTGTGTTTTGATGTGGGATCAGAGGTTTCGGTGTGATTGATGCTTTGCTTCATTTTGGTGTGTGTTTGGAGGTGTTTAAATGCATTTTCGGGTGTCTAATATGCATTTCCAGAATTCTGGAAATTCACTTTCACAGTGGCTGGAAGTGCTAATTTGCTCGTAGCTCCTTTGGTGACTGAAGCTTCGTTTTGGGCATTGTTCCAAAGAATTCCTCACAGCTGGGCGCCACATTTCAAGTACTCATTCGCATTTTTTAATGAAGTATTGAATTTTAGGAGCAAACCGCCCCTCTTAGGGGATCGTGCCATTTTAGAGTTTGTGCACACTCAGGTCTGCTGATGTATAGGCCTGAATTTTGACTACCTCGGGGTTTGTGCAGCTGTTCACTGGCGATTAAGTGCTATGTTTGGCTAGCTCCTAGCGTAGCTATCTTTCAGTGCATAATTTGAATGTATTGCTGCTCATTTTATGACTGTAAGAGCATCATTTGGGACTGTAATCAGATTTCCAAACTCTAATTTCAGTTATCTATCATTGGCCTTTGGTATTGTAATCAGTTGTTCATTGTTTATGAAATTATCAAGACATTTCCTTGTATATTTGATATTGCAAATGTATGTAATGGAATGATGAATGAAATATGAAACTACTGCATTCTACATCTCCTTCCTACATGCAAGCAAAACACAAAAAAAAAGTCAGGGGTGGTTGTTACACAGTGCAAGCAACCTTGAACTTTAACTTCATTTAAGGAAAGTTAAAATTTGTGCCCTAGAGAACCATAAATAGGCACATGAAATCACATTAGTTGATAAATTTATCATTTATACCTATTGGGTATTGGGACAAATATAAACCATAAAATGACTATCTTCTTCTATGTCTAATTTAGAGGCATCAGATCCATATGCATAGATATGGAAATTCACCTACATCTTATCAATAGATGGTAAAACTTGTTAATTTCAAGCTTGCATGATAAGGTAGGATGATCCTTTGAGACTTGTGCAACATTCGTGCTATTTTTAAAAAGGCTTGCCTCTATCATGTGTAAGGTAGGGGAGGCTAACCCTAATAATGGTAGGATCCATATCACTAGTCTAGGAAGAACGTTTTGGGTGGGATATCCAACAAAAGAGCTCTTAGCCTAATAATGCATTCATTTTGGTAGGCATCATTGGAACTGGAAGCATATTAGTGAATGATGAAGAGTGCCAAAAAAGAACTATAAATCCTGGACTATTATCAGCATCTCATTCCTATAATGCTCAGTTTTCACAAATAAATTTTGACTAGAGTTGCATGGCCATGCTTAATGATAATTATTCACTACTACCTCCTAGCGATGTCAGATTGATGCTGAGTAACATGACACACAAATGTTTACATTTTGGCAACATAATATTTGACTGAACAATATTGGTAAATAATAATGAGTGCTTATTAACTTTCTATCGTGTGCTTTTTTGATAGCAGGTGGTCTTGGGAAGAAGACTTGGTTATAGAACTATTATTTATTCTGAAAATTTGGTGCAATTGCCAGGGTATAGCATTTCAATATTCTTGATAGTCTTATTGCATTGAGAGGTTTTGGAATATATATGTAGCCTCTAAGAAATTTTGAAATGATAGAATAGTTAACTATTTCTTTACTATTTAATTTCATTAAGAATTATAAATACCTCTGATTCGTCCCTCTGTCAAATTGAAGTATGGCAGATATATATGCATTGTCGGTGTGTTCTTTGATCAAAACTGCTCCTGAGTGGGCAAAGAAAAGATGCAGGGTGGTTGGCGATCTTTCTAGGGATGCAGTTTACAAATCAGGGGACTGCATCCACTCTGAAAATTCAATAACTCTTGTCCCTTCACTTTATGATCTTCAAAATAAATCAAAACCTGTATTAATTGTGGGGATTCTTCCTGGATCAAAGGTTTGACTTCCAATGTTTTAATTTCCTTTGCTTAAACTATTTTCAGCATTGTTTCCAAGTTCTAAAAGTTACATTTAAAAGTGAGCGCATATTATGAACAAATGATTTTTCCCTCTTTTTCTTTTTCAAAAACTGCAGGATGTAAAGCTCTGTATGGGAGTGCCATACTTCATAACAGTAGCAGAACATATAGAAGAACGGTAAGATTTATGGAGATTCAAATGTTTATTGAACTGTTTAACTGCAACATACCTAAGTAAATTTTATCATTGGTGTTGATGACTGGTGATCACTAATTATTATGTAATTAAGCAATATAGGCTAGCTTGCTATTTGTGAACAGTTCTATTCTTGCTACTGTAAGTTTCTCCCTCTACAAGAGCATATGCTTATTGGTAACAATGCAGATATAAGAAAATCTAATAGCTTTTAATTTTTCAGGCAAGATTTTACTGCTTGTGTGTAAATTTCGCTCCACTGGACTTGAGCTGCTGATTCAACTGTTTTGTTAATGGAATTTGGAAGACAACATAGGCAGTTCATTGAAAACAAGTTCTGACAATGTCAAATTGAATTTTAGGTATTCGAGATGGCTACAATGTACAAAATACTGAAAACAGAGATTAAATGAAAGTCACCGAGAAGGGCACTCAATACAAGTCATTGGCTTGTGGAAAAATTTCATGGGCATGATCCTGAGACTACGAAAGCTTTTGTGAAGGGCTGGAAGGATCACACTCTTTCGGTGGAGGGTAAGGTGATGGTTATCTCTGAAGACCTCATTGTGGAGATTACTGGTCTTTCTACCCAAGGGAGGAAGATAATACTTTAATACTCTGCACATGAGGAGTAGCTTGCTTACCCATGGTTATGATTGGACATTTATGGATGGAAACTTTCATTCTTTTTGCTGAAATTTGGCAAGGTGACATATTTGGAGTTCCCTTTAGTATCATCTCCTTCACTTTAGATTGAAATTTAAGTTCCAAAATTTGATAATTTCTGGGTAATTTACCCAAGGGAAAATTGCCATTGGACACCCAAAACTATGTCAATATTCCCTAAGCACACAACATAAAAATCATCACAAATCTTATGTTCATCTATGAGCATGTTGAGTTGATTGATCTTCTTTTTGCAAGGGATGATAAATCTGTTAGCTGTTATGATGTCAAATCCTTCAAACTCTTCATCTTGAAGTTCTATCGAGACAACTAAACCCTCATCAATGAAATTGTGGGCAGCCACACCATCAATGAGTGTTATGATTCTGCACTTACATAAGAGTGTAATGTCCCCTTCTCATCAGTAATCTGTTCTGACACTCATCAGCCTATTTCGGAAGCCTGTAGGCGTGTGTGAGGTTAAATTAGGGTTTCCTGTTCTGAGGTTCATTGGCATTTTCTGAGAGTTTACTATTTATAGTAAATTCTATTTTAAGCAGTATGGAGTTTGTCAGCCTTCAGTACTTCATTTCCAGTTGGAGCTTTCATTTGCAATTCATGTTTGACCTCTTAAGGCATTTTCATGTTGAATAAAGGCATCAAGGTTATATTTTGCAGTTGACCCCTTGGCCTAGCAAGACAACTTAAGTTGTGTTTAAAAGGGGGACTTGGAAGGGGTATGCTCTCATAAAAGTGATTTAATTTTTTAATAAAGACAAAAGCCTTGAGAAATAAAGTGGACGCCATTTTGAAGGAGTTAACTTTTTTAAAATAAAGATTTTTATATTGCCTTGTAAAGTGTACGCATTTTTGAGAAGCTGAATGGTTTTATGGAAATTTGAAGAGCCTCTGTGACTGTTGGCGTCTTTCTTGAGGAGTTGATGAGTCTTCTGCTCTTCTATAAAAATGAAGGCTTTATCTCAGCTTTGGGATCCATTCATGTTATTACATTGTTATGCTGTCGGAATGACAAATGAATTCTTGCTTCGAGGATGCTACCTCCTAGCCAATCATCCAATTTCATGTTTGAAATACATCTAGTTGGAATATGCTGCTTCTCATCCAGACTAGCAGATTGAGCTCAATTGTGAAGAAATTTTGAAGATTCATCAATTTTGGTTTTGCTGTTTCATCTACAGCTGAAGGTAATTTTTATTCATAGCTTATTTTCCAGTTTGAATTTGGTTCTAGGTACTTCATCTATCCATTTGCTGACCATGGGCGACCCTTCATGTTAATTTTGGGAATTTATTTTGAAGTGTTGGATTTTTAAATGAAAATCGCCCCTCAAGGAGGGCCGTACTTTTCTAAATGCATTGGGAATTGTGCAAGTTGATATAAGTTGAAAATTGCTGCTGCTTGGTGTTTGGTTTTTGGGCGCCTACCTCCTAGGAGACCTTTGCAAAAGACATCATTCAATTCGGAGGTGAAATAAGTGAGTTATGAATATTTTAATGATTTTCACAGTTGCTGGTTGACACTTTCAGTTTACTGTTTTTTGTATCAGACTTTAGAAGTTCTGATTTCTGATTCATTATCAGCAGTTAGTGAGTTAAATAATTGTAAGAGATCATCTATTACTCTCGTGTTTGGAGACTATTGTAATTCTTATGTAATTTGCAGCTTATTTCTTATTGTACAAACTGTAAACAGTAGTACTGTTCCAGTTTTATTTGCTGCAATTATTTTCTCTTCTTCTCACATAAGTACCCCTGGATGGTTTACCGCCAGTGTGGATAATTTTATTGTAATATTCTTGTACCCACTTTTATAGTGCTGAATCCCCACAACTCTGTGGATGCCCGTCACAGCGGACGAATTGTTTTAATTATAATCTTTTCCCCCCACTGTTTGGTGGTAGTGTGGAAATGCTCTTCATCGCTGGTTATCCGCCTATTCATTTCTAGTTTCAATTCAACACTCCGTCATATGTTAGCACCTCGCCCTTAGTGGGATCTTGAGTGCACATTCTTGATGTTGAGTAATTTCTTTCAAGTATTTTCCATTTAGCTCCTCCGCCATATGACAACACCTATTCCTCATTGGGATTGAGTGTGCATTCTTGGTGTGAGTTCTTTTCAAGTTTGGTTTTCTATTTGGAGCTAACGCTAATCAAGTTGCTTAAGTGCTGGTTATGTTGTGTTACTTCATCAAAAAAATTGGTTAGCATATTTCAAAGAGTCCCTAAAATCTAAAAGGTTAATACCTCGATGCTGTCAAGAGAGAAGTAAGTGTACCACCATTGTTGTCATCATCTTTAAGATTTGGATGTTGTTTTTTCTCCCTTGCTAAACTTTTAGGCTCTTGAGTTTCTTCCTCATCAAAGATTACCTCAACCTAATGTATTTTCCCTTTACCAAGTCATTAGTGACTTGGTGCCCAAGGTTTTTTACAATGGAAACAAAAATTCTTCCTTCTGAGCTCATTCTTGGATTCTTCTTCTTTACTTGTTTTGGGTGGTAGCTCTTTTGATGTTGAGCATGAAATTCTTATTTTTGGGAAGTTTTTTTTGATTTCTCTAGAGGTGGTGTCTTATAGTTAAACTTATTTTTTCATATTGAAGCCAACAAGTTGGGAGTCCTCTTAATAGCATTTTGTAAGAATAAAGGATCAAAAGATTTTACTAGACCCTCGAGAGGTTTAGATAACCTTATGTGAATCGTATAATCAACCTCCTTTAAGTGATGTCAAGAACCATTATGGAAAGTTTTCAAAAATCAACAGCATAATTCTCTATAGTTTTGTGTTGTTTTAGTTGTGCCAACTCCAAAAACTGGACCTCAAGCTGTTTTCTATCAAATCTTTCAATCAAGCTTTTGTTGAATTCTTCATAGGAGTTTATGAGGTTGTGTTCTTAAACGATTAGCCCATGGTACCACCATTCATGTGCTACACTATCAAGTTGAGTAGCAAATTTGATGGCTTCATCTTTCAGAATTGGCTTGAGTGACAAGTAAGTGTCTAGCTCTTTTGTATTCAGCCACAAGCTGTACACTTTTTAAACCCATCAAAAGTGGAAATTGTCAATTTGTTCAAAGCATGCTGAAAATCGCTCTGATTTTCTTGTGGCCTTGGTCCGTGCTTTGGGCCTGTTGATGTGATTTTTATGACCGCACCAATCAGTAGAACAAAATAGCTCGAAGGCTACTCCGTTCTCTCTTGATCAAAGTATTCCGTGCGCTAAGATTGCGAGAAAGTTCGCACGTTCAACTCCAAGGTTCCGAAATACTTGGAATACCCTCAGTTGGTTTGATGTGAATTGCTGTTTTCACGAGGGGACTTACACAATTGTTCAGAATTCTTGCAGTTAACAGTAGATGGATGATTTGAAGGGGATTTTGCACGTATGATTTGGCAATAAGGTATGTTCTTTCCTAAAACTAACCAGAAATAGACTGAAAATAAATGAGTATAAGGGAGAGGTAGTTCTAAATTCTATTCTAAATGCAAGATATGTGGAACTCGATTTCAGCAGACTTCGACCGAATTTCACCTAGCCTCACGTTGGACAGCTTCAGCAAAATTAGTGCAATCTTCAAAGGGATAGCAAAAGATATTCATATTACAATTTAGCGTCCGTATACCATCAGGACGACGCATATAAGTATACAAATCACAATCGAAGTTAAACTCAAGATAATTTCTAGTAGACCACGCAAGGCGAACTTGTCATCAACAAGATGCTAGTGGTATGGAATGAAATGAAGCCACCTCAATAGAAAACCACACATCAAAGTAAACTACTTGCATGAGATGAAAATTATGCTACTTTATGCTACTTGGATCCGAAAGGATGAAGAAACCTTGCTAGCTATCCATGACAAAGACGAATTCCACCATCAATGAAAAGATCTATTATCATGAAAGTTTTACACAACAATCTCTACAAAAGTTTTCAAAGGGAAAACTTTCTTTCCTCTCCACACTATGCTAAACTATCAAGCAAAATGTCTACTCTGCTCTACTCTCTAGTCTCCAATCTCTAGCTCAATTCTAATTCTAATGACTACAAATGAGGGGGACTCCCCCTTTTATAGATAGCCCAGTCCAATGGACGGCTAAGATTACAATCAAAAGAGTGGCTAAGATTAAGCCACCTCAGCCCTAACCCTAAAAACTGCCAGAATGGGGAGTGGTGCAATAAATGAGCAAAGATTCCCACTCACTCCCAAAATAGTAAAGGCAATCAATGCCCACAATCAGTCTTCTAGAAGATCGTCGTCCAGTAATGCATTCCCATTCTCCTTCTCTTTGGTTGCAAACTCAATGAACCTGCCAAGTACAGCCTCAACCTCCTGAACTGAAATAGGTGGAATGCAATCGAGCTGGAACTCTAGCACTGTAACGGACTGTTCATGCCATGCACAAGATTTTCTCCAAGCGACTAGGGAATCCTGCGTGCTCTGGATCAAGCTGGAGAAAGTGGAAGTGTTCTCAAAGTCATCTTGTACGAAGGTCTTCACCTCTGAAAAGAAAGGCACCAGCCTACCCCTCAAATTATCAACAGTCACCTCATCTGGATTCAACCGCCTAGCAAATATAGCCTCGAAAGTATTCTGGACTCCATCAATGATATTGGCCATAGCCTTCCGTACTTTAGTTGAATCCGCCTGTGCTGCGTAGAAGAAACCACGTCCCGTGATTGCTGAAGAATACCATCTAGAAAAGTCATACCTGTCATTCTCCTGAATGACCCCTCCATCAATCAACAACCGCAAAGGAACATGTCTCAATGCCTCAAGACGCTGAATAACTTTGCTTTGATAAACAGAAGCATCTCCCCAGGCCTGATGAACTGCCTCCATCCGTGCCAAAATCTGGAAGCCTGCTGTAAGCATGAGCAAGGTCTTCCATAAACTTTTTTGTCTCAACATGAACTCCCGTGACCCACTTGTCTGCCTCCTATGCCATCTTCCCTAACTCCAACAAGCCACTGATTGACTCTCTAGGTATGTCAGTTGGAAGTTCTATCACTGGAATCTCCTGCCCACGAGGACGAGACAACTGCTTCATATCCTATCAAAGCCTTATGCTCTCTTTTCAACTTCTTGTACTTTCCTTCCTTTTTAAACCATCTGTCCTTGAGGGCGTGATAGGAGTTATCACACTCTACAATCTGTGCACCTGTGGGGCGTCCTAACTCCAGAGTTGTGACCACATAGTTTTCTGGCACTGCTTCATCTCGGTCACAATCAACCTGTGGCACGACCACGTGAAGGGTGCGAGAACCATCCTCTTCAGTTGATATCTTTGAAAACTTTCATGCTTTCTTCTTCTGTGGAGGTGCGCTGATCCTGTTCAAAAACTCTTCCATTTCAACTGCTGGATCAATTTCTTCGCTGGGGCTTCTTCTCATCCTATCTCTGAGCCAATCAGGTACTGTATACTGTATATCAAATGGCTGCTGTTCTTGTGCCTCTACTTCACGGACTTGTTCAACTTCTACATCATTCTGGTGAGGCTCATCGTCCTCAAGTGGTTGAGTATCTCCTGAAACTATATCATCATCATCTTCCAAGGCCATCTCTAACTCTTGCTGAAACTGAGGGTCAATAGTAGTCCCCTCATCATCTTGCTGATCATCTCTAGCAGGTGTGTTGACGCTCTGCCAACTGATTCTCTCCGTGGTGGCTGAGTATTTTCCTGTACCATTTGCACCTGATTCAATACATTCCTTTGATCAGCAAATAAAGAAACCTCCTATATGCTTGGAGAACGTGTCTCCAATGGCGTGGGTGATTCAACTACAACTCTTGGAGGTTCCGGCTAAACGGGCTCCTACCGAATTGGCTCTTTCCTTCGAGATTCTGGACCTCGTGTGATTTGTTTTTTCCTGCCGGTGGTGGGTGTCCTGTGATCTCCCATCAAATTGTAAGTCAAAGAAATCGACCTACTCTTCAATCTACTCACACGCCTGTCAACCCATGCTCTGGTAAATGTTAGGACCAGAATAAAAAGTGCGTCTAAATCAGCAACCTTTGGTTCTGACCAATCCGGGAGTGGAAGTGGAGTATCTCTCACTGCTGCATAATCTGGATGGACAATGTCCATGTCCTCATTTACCTGGTCTGGTACCGGAACAACTTCACACTCCCTTATCATGTTTATCGGCAACCGAGAGAACATTCTTTTCCTGACTTCAGCCTCGTCTGATGCATCAGCCCAATAATCCTCAATATTTTCCTTATGTTCAAACTCCTCTGACAGTACCCATTTGATGTTGTTATGCGGATCATAGTGCTGTCAGCTGGTGTGATATGAAAAGTGATAAAACTGAAGCTCGCTCTCGGCTTCTCTAGCTGCCTATAATGAAGGACACACTTAATCTGAGTTGCCCATGACAATTGGGAAGTCAACACCTCCCTTCTTTTTTTTCTTCTGAATCTTATCGTAGGCAACCAATTGCCTAGATATCTCTAACATTAATATTCTGTTGGTTGGGTACTTAGGCAGTCTATATGGATATGACAAAAATCCTTTCAGCCTTATGTAAGAAAACTTTGGGAATTGTATAAACTAGCACCCATACCTCTCATTCAATTCGTGGGCTTCTCTCAAGATCTTGTGATGCATCCACTCCTGAAGCAATCTCATGATGTGCATGGTGAAGGCGTCATTGACACGCTTGTAATAAGTGGTACTAGTCAAATGCAACTGCGGACAAGCCTGATGAATTTTAAACTGGTGAGAGCCACAACCAACAGGTTCCTTGTATGAAATTCCTCTATACTTCGTCATACGGGCCAGCATGTAAATGATGTAAGAACTCATATAGAATGTCTTCGTTCTTCTCAGGCTCAGGAGTTGCTCGTGCAAATTATCACTGATCATTTCGGCCCAGTTGACGTAGTCTTTCCCTTCCAGTACGAGGTTAATGTAATAAAACATCCATGGCTCAAAAATAAATGACTACGGGCAGCCTCCAACTCGACTTAGCATCATAATGAGATCACAGTACTCTTGCTTCAAGTCATCTGATATAATTTTCCTCAACAACTTTGTACGAGAGGGCTTGGGGTTGCTCATCCAATGAGTGTTGATCGTTTCTGTACATCTCTCAAATGCAGAAGCATACATTCGCTCAGCTCGCTCCCTCGATTTGTAAATCATGTTTCTATGCATTGGGATTCCAAAGGCTTCACCAATGGCAGCAGGAGTGAGGTTGGCGAGCACTTGTCCATCTGGTGACATGATTGATCTGTGATCTTTCTCATAGCAGTTGGCACATTCCATCATCAACTCTGAACACTGAATGGCTGGTGGGAAACCAGCAGCTGCGTATAACCCACTTCGAACAATGTTGTGTGAAGTGGTCGAAGGTCGATGATTACCAATCCCCAACATTCTGTTCTTGAAAGTCTCTAGGTTGACGAAGCCCAAATTTGTATCCGCTAGCTTGCCCAACTTTGAAGTAAACTTTGACTTCGGCATAAATGTCTTGCTCAGTTTCTTTATAACAGCTTGCCTGGATGCACCATTGTTGTCCTTGCCAGTTGTCCTTGCCTCAGCCATCTGCAAAACAATGAATATCCATGAGTAAATTAATTTAGAAAATAAATAAAATATTGTGCAGGGGCTGCCAGTCGACTTCAAGAACTTGAGAAGCTGCAATATCATTCCTCATTCGCAAACCTCAATTTCCTCTTCAAATAACTTGGCAGATTTCTAAGCCTGGCTGTAGCAACTTCAATACTTTCAGAAAATCGTCTAACTTCAATCAACAAATCAGCAAGTGCGCACTCCCTTAGTAACACTTAGCTTCAGCAATATCCTTTTTCAAATCGAAATTTTTCCAATCAACATTCAGCTACAAACTTTCCTCAAGCAAATTCGAACCTCAGTCTCAGCAACTTCCAACGCCTTTCACTCAGCAACTCACTCTCCAGCTTCAAAAATTCGAACTTTTCAACACTTGCAGCCTTAGCAACCTTCAGCTTCACACTTCAGTCTTCAGCAACTTCCTCTTCAGAAATTCAAACTTCTTCAACAGATTTCAAACTTCAACACTGGACTCAGAGCAAATCGAGTTTCTCTTTAGCTGTGAAAAAGGAGTGAATAACCTTCAACACTTATAGGAAATTTGAATTCTAGAAGGCTAAGTTTAGCCAGTGAATTAAATTCCCACTACTTCATTTGAATTTCCCTCCTCTGGCATTTTTGACACTTGTCTGAGAATCTCAATCTTCTAGAAGTTCAACTTTGAGTGCCACATTTCAAATTCACTTTCAAAAATTTTAATTTAAATTCATCTTTTAATTCACCAGCCGGAGCTTTGTCACTTGAATTCAAATTTTACTTCTCTTTGGCTCTGGAAAATTCATCTGTGAAGAACTGGATTAAAATCATCTAGGCAATTCATTTCGAATTCATCGTTCGAAGCATTTTCCTTTCAAAAATCATTTTATTCAAATTTGCCTTAGAAGATTTTAAATTTTTCCCTTAGGAAAATTTCACAATTTGAGCACCGATCAAATTCCTCATGCTGAAGGCCCTGGCGAAGTGCGGAAGACATAGAAATCCATTCCTCATCACAAATGTCCAGTACCCAGAAGAAAATTTTCTTTGAAACATGAGGAATCCATGGGTACACAACGAACGGGGTCATTTAAATTTTTAAATTTTGAACCTTAGAAAAATATTATTTCACCAATTTTAAACCCGTTCTTCATCTCTGCGAACATCCTGTTGCTCTGACTTGAGAAATTTTAAATCCATCCTGCATTGTCATCATCTTCTGACTTCCTCACTGGAAAATTTGCTCGTGCTTCAGGAAAAAAATTCACCACCTTGGGTCTAGGCATATTTTGCCTTAGAAAAATTTTGAATCACTTTGAAAATTTTGCCTTAGAAAATTTTATTCAACTTCATCCATCTTGCCTGCGAGAAATTTTTTATTTCATCCAATACGTATTTGCCAGTGGTGGAAATTTATCAACTTGAAATATTTCGAGCCAAAATTTTTCAACTTTTTCAATTGCAAGTTACAAACAATATGCACCTGTTAAGGTTAGCTCTAAACCAAAACGATGCTGAAAGCAACTCTACCTAGAATGTACACCAGGATCCCGATGTGGGCAAGGTGTGAGCATTGGTCAGAGGATCTTAAAGAAATGCTGATACAAGAACTCTAACCAAGAATGTGCAGGCGAACGACGAGCATGTGGTTAGAGGATCCCTACCAACTAATAAGCTGAAATAACTCGACGTCAAGAATGTGCTTTCCAAACCGAGATGGAATGGGAGCTACCATATGACGGAGATGCTAAGAATTACAATGCAATTAAGGAAAATAAGCGAGAATGCTGAAAGTAACTCGACACCCAAAATGTGCTTTCTAACCCGGAGTGGGAAAGGAGCTACCATAGGGCGGAGATGTAAGATATTACAAAGCAATTACAGAATGTAAAGATGAGCATTACAAATCATGATTAAGCAAGATTAAAGAACTGCTGTCAGTACTACTGTCAGCTTACAATATGATAGAGAATTGGCCTGCCAAGAGCATAGAGTTAGAACAATTCAACGAGCATTTAAATAGAGAATTCTCCTTGCTTAATGGAAATACCAAGATTGATTTCTTCTCTCAAAAACCAGATTTAAGATTCTGATCTAATTAGATCTTCACCTTTAAATGTAAAACCAGCAACCTGAGATCATACTAAAATGGACATATCTCTCTCATAACTCATCCAATTGACGTGAAACGAAAAGCAAAAGACCCTAATGATGAAGGCGACCAAGATAGAGCACAAAAAACTAGGCAAAAGACTATATTATTTATGCACGAATTCCAATGCAAATCTAGATGGTATGGCCCAGCAAGAGGGGCGATTTGCATTTAAAATTTCAAGACTCCACAAAAAAATCTGCAAATTTGAAGAAAGGGTCGCCCCTCCCAGACAAAGAGAAATAGACAATACCCAGAAGGACTCTTTTTGTATTTTTTGACTTGTGATTAAAAACGACAATCTGCTACAATGAATGTGCAACTCCAGAAACTCACTAATATGCATAAAACTGATTTACAAAACCTCACAAAGACTAAAATGCAGAAATCTCACAATAAATCATTCAAACTACACTATCTCACCACTAGTCGCTATCTTTCAAGCGAGAAGCAATGCCAAGCTAGGAGGCTTACATTCCTCGAAGCAATCCCAAAGCCAATCCGGCAGCATAACATTCCTGTAGACAAAAGATGCTGAAATGAGAACCAATGGCTTCCTTTTATAATTTCCAATTGACCTTCTTGAAACCCTAATCTTCTTTTTTGAGTCAAACCCTAATTCTCCAATAGATGGCGTCCCACTTTCCCAAGCAATACTTGACTTTTAATTATAAACTTTATCTCTTCCTTGAAGTTGGCGTCCAACTTATGCTTGGATTAAGTCTTTTAATAAGAAATATAATTAATTCCTTCAATGAGGTGCCCACCCATAAAGAACATCTTTTAAAACAACTTAAAGTGAAGTTGCTAGGCCAAGGGGGTCAATGCTAAAATATAACATTAAAACAAGACTTAATTAAAATAATTCAACTTATCTCTCCAATTGTGCCCCAAAGCCCAAAAATGAGTAAGCCAATTGATCAGTCTGAAATGGAAATCCAACAGTGCCGAAACCAACAGGACCACTGCCCGAAATAGAATTTACTAAAAATAGTAAATTCCTGAAGATGCTCAGAATGCCACGAAAAACATACCACTGCGAAGCTCTCTGAAAACCTAGAAAGAATCCGCCATTAAAATAACCAACCTCGAGCAAGAGCATCCTTCAAAACCAGAAACCCTAATTTCACCTTCCGAATAGCCTACGGGTCTCCAGAATAGGCCAACGGTCACAGGAAAGATCATGCTCGAGAAGGGGACATTACACAACTTCACTTGGAAAATTTTCATGAAGGCGCCTAGCACATTTTATTTTTCATTCACCACTTTGCATTTTATTTCATACTTGAAAGACATTTTCATCCAACGCCTTAGCAATATTTTATCTTTCACTCACCACCTTAGGCGCATATCATGTGTGAAGAGAAACAAGCTTTCAACGCCTAGCATTAACCATTTCACCCTCAACACCTTTATCTCACTTACCACCTTGTATTTCACCTTAGGCACAAATAGCATATGCAAGAGGATACACCTTAAGTCTATGCCTTAGAAATTTCATCACTTGGCATTTATCTCACCACCCTAGGCGCATATTAGCATGTGTGAAGGATGACTCTTGGACTTCCCTGTTTTTGTCTGCACATGGCCCCATTTGGGCGCATTTTGCTATGTGTGAAGGATGAGTTTTGTTGACTTGTTGACTAGCTATCCTTGGGCGCATTTTGGCATATGTGGTGGATGAAACTTCCAACACCTAGCATGTGACTCTTCAACTTCTTTGTTTTGTCCTCACATGGCCTCTTTTGGGCGCATTTTGCATAGGGAGAAGGATGAACTTTGTTGACTTCCTTTGACTTCTTTCTTTTTGGGCGCATTTGAGCATATGTGCAGGATGGGCACATTTGGGAGGTGGTGGAGGATATTTCCATGCCTTAGAAATTTTTTGCTATCAAATCTCTCAAGGTGGGCGCATTTTGATGGTTGAGGAGGATGAAAAACTTTGACTTTCCTTGACTTTTGTTGCATGGGCGCATTTTAGCCTAGGAGGTGGATTTTTATACTTAGAATTTTTTTATGCTTCTACCTTGAGTTGGGCGCATTTAGCTATAGCTGTAGGATGAAACACTTTGACCTCTTTGACTTTCATGCTACATGGGCGCATTTTGGCTAGGCAGGAGGACGAGTTTTGGACTTAGAAAAATTTTCATGCTTCTCCACAAACTTGGGCGCATTTTACCCAGTGAGCAGGATAGAACTCAATACTTAGCCATTTTTTTTCTCCATCTTCGCCAGTTTCTCTGTGCCTTACTATTTATAGTAAGTCCTTCAATTCTTGCATCTCTGAAGCTCAGAATAATTTGAAATTTTGAACGCTGGATCCTCACAACCTTGTTGGCCTATTGACACTGCCTGCTCGGGTTGGCCTGCTATTTTTAGCCCATTTCTGAAGGTGGTTTGCTATAAATAGAAACTGCCTGCTTCTGATATCTCCACAACTCCGTTTGTTTTGAAATTTGAATGACACGCTCCTCACCACGTGACCTGCCTGCTGACATCGGCGCATGCAACTGATTTGCTATTTTTAGCCTGTTTCAAAAATGACTTACTATAAATAGTAAGTTCTCCGTTTGCTCTCAAATTTTACCAGCAGATAGCTTGAAGGATACTTATCGTAGTGGTTTACACCAGTTTTCGAAAATTCTGACTTTTTATCCCTTTTTAGGTCCCGAAGCTAGAAACCCTAATTTGTTCTGCATGCATATCAAATGATCTCCGTTTGTTCTCGTTTCTGCTGCATTGTGATCAGCTCGTGATTTTGAAGTGCTGGGAGGCGGCTGCCGGGATGCACCTGCTAAAAATAGTAAGTTCCCAAATGAGTGATTATCTTGTTTTGCATGTCACACCATCGCGAAGCTCTCGAAAAACCCATAAGGAATATGTAGACATGCAAAGGAAACCCTGACATGCAAACCCTAAAAATAGCCTCGGAAGACTGAATTCTGAAAGTTGTCGTCTCACTTTGCATGTTATACTGTCGTGAAGGTTTCGAAAAACCCAAAAGGAAAACGTAGACATGCGAAGAAAAACTCTGCATCTAAGCCTTGAAATCTGCTCCGGAAGCTGGACTGCTAAAAATAGTAAG
Source organism: Sequoia sempervirens (assembly GCA_007258455.2). Classification (NCBI taxonomy): domain Eukaryota; kingdom Viridiplantae; phylum Streptophyta; class Pinopsida; order Cupressales; family Cupressaceae; genus Sequoia; species Sequoia sempervirens. The sequence continues at coordinate 130,260 of VDFB02274729.1, forward strand.
TTGTCTGTTTCTGCTCAAATTTTGCACGCAAGCAGCTTAATGTGTTCTGAATGCGGTGTGATTGTTAAAACTTCAAAAGTGTTGACGGAACGCCCTGAATTGCATACTTACTAAAAATAGTAAGTACCCGGAATTTGATGAAATTTCAGTGGAAGCTTGCTGAAAACACACTGACCTCAATGTTAATCTCTATTTTCAATTTATTCACCTTGCTTGACCTCAGACTGATCAAGAAAGTACAAACCCTAATTTTCAGACTTAGCCAAAATTTCACGTTAAGGTTCAACGGCAGAGAAATCCCTCGAAAGGCAGATACCAGAAAAGAGACGGAAAGAGAGAGAGAGAGACAAAACCCAAGCCAAAAGACCAGAATGGAGCAAAAATTAGGGGTCCCCATTTTGAATGGGGCGATGTGTGAAAAGGTCACAACAGGGCCATTTTTTGACTTCTTCAAATTCATAAAATTTCGGAGTGATATCTCATTTTGGATTTCAGCTAGAAGATTTCTATATTTTGTATAGCAAGCAGTGATGTCATCTACTACTAGATGAAAAAGGAAACTCTTCTTTTGGGTTTTTTGGAAAAATTAAATTGCCCTCTTCTTAGATTCTTTTGATAGTACCTGTTAGCTCTTTCACTAGGCTGCATGAATTATCTGTTTGCATCAAGTTATTCGATTTCCAATAGGCTAGCAAGAAAACCAACTTTGATACCACTGTAAAGAGCCATTCTAATTTTTCGTGTATTTTGACAAATGTTTGATGAAATTGCTAATTGATAAGTGCCATGATATTTCAACAAATGTTTAAAAATATATCCATTACATTCAAAATACGAAAATAAAGTTTTGTTGTTGACCAACACCTTGAGGCTAAGTTACCGGTTTGTCCATATGCAGCCCCTGATATTGGTTCGGTTCGGCTCTGGCTCGGGGTTCGGGTCCGGCCCACAACTTGTGGTCCAAATCGAACCGGGTTCGAATCCAAGCAATTTCACCCACAGGCTGCGGTTTATTGACTTTTTTTGCAATTTTTTATTATTTTTTGACTTTTAAAGACTAAAATATTCCTCCCAACCCTAATATTTGCCTCCTAACAGATCAAATAGGTAAAAACATACTCATTTAACAATTTGTGAATGAAAAACAAGATTTTATGCCTCCATTGCTGAACTTTCTCTCTTGCTTGCACAAAGCTTGAATAGACTTGAAGGTTGATCGTTGATTGTTTGAAGTTGGTTGTTGTGCTATTCCTAAGCGCTTGCAAGTGTTCGTTCGTTGCCAAGAAGATTGTCATGTCCCCAAATAGAACATAGAAACAACCAAATATTGAGATGCAAATAAATATATATATTATATTGGTTATTAGCAAATTTATTACAATATTATGATTATAAATTTAATCACCATTAACCATTATTCTCATCATAGAATAACACATATTATAATACGTATCATAAATATGATATAATACAAATATTAAATCATAAATATAATAACTAAACAAACAAACATAAAATATAAATATAATAAATAAATAACAAATAAAATAAACGATATAAAATAATAAATATTTAAATAGGATATACTAACAGCAATCTTAAAGGCTTGTATTCCGATACTAATCATCCCTAAATGCAGCGATTCCTAACCATCTCCCCTAAGCCAGCGATCCCTAGCAAGAAGATATCATGGTTATTAATAAACATAAAGTAGAATGGTCCCACTTATTAAGGAAACAAACAATGAACAAAAGGTGAGGAAACGATACAAAGACCTACCCCTTTAAGTGGTGCGATTCATATCAAAGGGACGTGACCCTTGAAAGAAGAGCTATAGGTGAACAGCGATGTCTCTTGGCAGATTGGGTATTAAAGAGAAGACAATTTCAAACAATCAGGGGGGAAAAAATAAATCAATACAATCTGAAGCAGCATCATCAAGGGAAACATATTCTAATTGATAGAGAAGCATAGAAGGAAATAATATGGTAAAGCATTTACGAACAGCAGCACAGTAATATGATTGTTGTGCATTGGAATATAGAGCCATTTAATATGTCTATATTATTTAATAGGCATATAGGTAAATGTGCATGAATATGGATAAATTTTATAAGGAATAATATGAAATGAATAAAAGAATATATATGAATACTAATATAAGGAAAGAATAATAATCGAATAAGTAATAATATATGAATAATGAATAATGAATAATGAATACTAATATAATTGAATAATGAATAATATATTAATACTAATTGATATAAGTAAGGAATAATATATTAATACTAATTGATATAAGTAAGGAATAATTATATATATATATATTCACGATTATGCAATAATGATGCTTGCCACAATTATTGAGTCTTATAAGTAATTACAATTTTAATATAAAAGTGAATAGATTAATATTTATTTATATATGTTTTTATCCTATAAAGGTAAGGTTGAAGGAAGACGATTAAGGAATAAGGAGACACAACAGTTCAGGTGATGTACTCACTTAGTAATAATATTTAGCATATTTTGGGATATAAGAAATTAACATAGCTAATCTAATGATTGGTGTAATGCTTTCTTAGTGTTATCATGATGAAATGATATTAATATGGACTCAAAGAATCAAATGATAAATGAAAATGTATTTAATTGTTGCTAGACTCATTAACCGCATTATAATGGGTCTCTTTGGATACGCTATTAGGAGAAAACACATAGGATAATAATTTAAGGAATCCACTCATAGGACTGCATTTAGATTTGTTTGATGCTGAATCTTATATTCGATAAACTGCATTATCATGATTAGAAAATAAGATCATAAGAATGGACATGAATTTACTAATTGGCTACATCTACTTGTGCATAGTTGATACATTTCCTTAAATACATCTCATTTGGTTATATGCTCATGCTTATATTCATAATGCATAATGAATATAGATGAAACTATAATAAGTGCATTTTCATTTGATTGCGTAAAGATTGTCTGCTATGTGCTTGTAAACCTATTAGGATGGATGAAACATGGGTGAAGTGGATTGCCTAAAAACCCCACTTTCAGCCCCTTAGGACCTAGACAAGGGATTGGTCTTTGCAGCCGCTTAGGCCCTTAACAAGGGATTGGGCTTTGCAGCCCCTTAGGCCCTTGACTAGGGATTGGGTTATAGAAAGATGGGGGTTCCACCTAGGTCTCTGCCCCTTAGGCCCAAGATACGGGATTGGGCAAGAGAAGGTGGTAGGCCTTAGGCCACTTGGACTTTATGGTTCCTCTCAATTGATGGGATGAGTGTCTTCCAAGGTGTTGCCATGAGTGGAGTATACAAGTACTAAGCCCCTAGGCAAGAAGAATTGTGATGGACATCCTCTTGAGCTTTACATGAGGGCTTCAGGGCGGATCCACTTGGGACACTCCTCTTATGTCTTCTGAAATATTCTGAGCCAAATTTTTTCAATTTCCAATTACAATGAGCAATGCAACACACATCCGTTAGGGTTAGCACTTAAACCAAAACGATGCGGAATTCAACTCTAACCAAGAATGCGCCAGATGACGATGGGCATATGGTCAGAGGATCTCAAAGCAATGCTGAATAAAGAACTCTAACCAAGAATGCGCCGGATGACGACGAGCATATGGTCAAAGGATCCCTATCTTCTATTATGCTGAAAGTAAACTCAACACCCAGAATGTGCTTTCAAACCCGGAGTGGGAATGGAGCTACCATAGGGCGGAGATGTAAGTTATTAAGATGCAAATCAAAGTAAATAGGCGGCAAGCCAGCCTCTTCCACTTATCTAGCGGGTATTACAATGAAATAACAGAGAAGAAGTAAGATTGCTGACAGTACTACTGTTAGCTTACAATAATTAGAGATTTGCTTGCCAAATACATAGAATAAGAAAGTCTAACCGTGCTGCAATATAGTATAATGTCTCCTCAATGATCACAAAGACTTTCAACCCAAACCCAACTAAAAAGATAGACTTTATGCAAGCTGATATGACAGAACAACTTAATATGCATAACCAACAACCCTAGAATCCACTAAAATGCTCACAACTCACTCAATACTTGCTAGAATGACATGAGACTTGATGCAAACGAAAGCTAGGATGATGACAAAGAAGACTAGACAAAGAAACAACTGACAAATTGAAGTATTTTATTTTCTAAACACTTGCCAGGCAAAACAGAATGGTACAGCCTCAAGAAATGTTCTACCAACAAGATAAAATCCAAGACACCTCTAAAAAATCTGCAACTTGGCATAGAGGGGCGCGCAAGGCTAGCAAATGCATGGGTAAACTACCCAGAGCCAAAATAAATTCGCCCAAAGACTTATGAGTATAACTTCAATCTGCAATACAAAATCAGCAATTCCAGATTTTGATTAAAATGCAATAAACTGAACTACAAATGCAAACCAACTTCTACAATGCAAAATCTCACTACAAATCTCACTCAACTAAAATCTAACTCTCCACTAGTTGCTATCTTTCAAGCAAGAAGTCGAGCCAAGGCTAGGAGGCATTCATTCCTCGAAGCAATCCAGCACCATTTCGGCAACATAACAATATTCCAGACATAAGATGATGAAATGAAGACCCAAGGCTCCCTTTTATAATTTTGAGAAGACCCTCCGGAAGCTTCTAGAAAAGAAACCCTAATTTTCAATTTTGTAACTGCCTTCTTTTCCCTCCAGTTTGGGCGCCCCCTTTCATGAAGTTAATATTTCTTTATTTTAAAATCTTTTCCTTCATAAAAAGGCATCCTTTTCTCCAAGTAATATTTTGAACTTTAAAATATAATAATCCACCTCAATGAGGCGTCCACCCATAAAGCCCACCTTTTAAAACAACTTAAAGTTCAATCACTAGGCTAAGGGGGGGTCAATAGTAAAATATAACATTAAAATATGACTTTATTTAAATAATCTGAACTTATCTCTCCAAATGTGCCCCAAAGCCAAAAATGAACAAGCCAACTGAATTGACTGAAGAAGAAAGCCAACTGCACTGAAAACTGCATGATCACTGCCAAAAATAGAATTTACTAAAAATAGTAAATTCCAGAAGACGCCCGGAATGCAACGCATGTCATACCGTTGCGAAGCTCTCTGAAAACCCAGAAAGAATCCGCAAACCAAAATCCCAAACTCCAAGATGTAGCCGTCATAACTTACTAAAAATAGTAAGTCCGGAAAGGTTGCCCGACGCGGTTGCAAGTCATACCTCTGTGAAGCTCTCTGAAAACCCAGAAGGAATCCAGAATCCAAACACCCAAACTCCAACAAGCAGAACCCTGAATCTTCAAGAGAACCCACCAAACAGTCGGAAACCCTAATTCTGCCTCTGACTAACCAACAACACCCCGGGGATAGGCCATCAATCACTGAGAAGTGCGGTGCTAAAAATGGGGACATTACAGTCCGCCCTTCCCAAAATTGCTTGTCCTCAAGCAATACCACCACAACTCCAGAAAAATTAAGACTGATCCATACCCAAACAAGTATGATCCCAGGTTCCCAAATCCGTCTTAGGAAGGACCCACCATGCCGATGCTGCGCTACTCTGATCACATCAATGAAAACATCATGCCAATGTTGCACTACCCTTCCTTGTAACTCCAAAGTGTTACCATCCATGTTACCCAAACTGAAAGATCTTAAAGGGTTGAGATCAATATCATCCAACATCTCATGTCCACGATGCCCCGAATCAACAGTATCAACCACACCACTGTCAATCATAATTCTAGGCAAGAAGAAAGATAGGATACTCAACTCAAAATCAATCTCCTCAGCATACCTCCAGATGGTAATAAACGAAGTCATGACTGCAAATGTGACATCTTCCAATCTTCTTGCAAGGAGGAAAGCAATCCTTTGCAAGAGCTCAACAAATTCATACTCATGTCTCCACAGGGAGCTACTATGCCTCATCTGAATTATACTGATACCACCATGAAGACTATAGAAAACTCTCATAGTTCCAACCTCATGAATCTCAGAATGATGAATCAAAACAAGTGGTAGTTCGCTGTCCTGAACCAACAATGAGAGAGAACTATCAAAGTTAACATCACAAGCCTCCATAAGATGAACCCCGAGAATAGAGTTGGTGTGAAGGAACAAATAGTCTCTACTGTTCAAGGCTAAAGTTAGCGAAGAGCAATCTGATTTTAGTACTTCACACAAGAAAAAACAGCAGCACCAAAGAAATTCCTGTCACGTCTCATACATTGACTTATTTTGACCATTGACCTATTTTGATCATGACTTATTATGACCATTGACTTATTTTGATCATGACTTATTTTGACTATTTGACTTAGTTTGACCATGACTTATTTAGATAATGTTTAATCATGACCTTATGAGATTTAATATATGAAGTATGATATGTGTTAAGAGCAATGCTTTAATATAATTGTTTCTTTCAAGAATTATAAATGCATTCATATAAATGTTGAGTTAATTATTGTTCCTACGATGGTTACTAATACTTTTTTGTTTTGCATGCCTGAGTGCATCTGAATGGCAGGTGATCGAAGGCCAAGGAGATCAAAGGCCAAGAGTGTGATTGAGGAAAAGGAGGTTAGCTTCTCGACAGGGTAGAAGAGGAGAAAACTCTCGGTTATGCACACACCACTTACATCATGTAGCTGCATTAGATCATGTTCGTTTTTACAATGTGATTGCGTGAAATGATTAGCATAGCGAATTTGAAATAAGGTTAAATTAGATCATGAAATTATATGGCTTATTCTATTTCCTTATTTCTCATTATAAATTTGAGCAAAAAGGGTTAAATCTATATTTTGATTAAAAGAAATGTATTTAAAAATTAAAACAAATTAAATAAAAATAAACATAAACTAAATCTGTTTTGCATAAATGAATTCTTTTTAATAATTGCATAAAAGGAATATAAATAAATCTATTTAGGGATATATGGTCAATTTTCTTCCAAAAGAATTAAGAATGAACAGCCCGAGAAAACATGGGGCTCTGGAAAATTCTGTCTCAAAATCAACAATTTGCTGGGTATGTGGCAATCCTTGTAAACTGCTGTCATCTGAGGATTTCATGCATGATCCTCGAAAGGAGGAAGAGGGCTTTTTAAGAAAGAACATAGGACTTTGATAATATCATCAGGATCATCATCCGAGAGCTGGGAAACAGAGTGAGAAGTATTGCTGAGCAACTGCACTGGAAGACAACTGTGCCAGGTTCTTTTGCTGTGCCTTCTTTTGAATTTTAATATCAAAACTGCAGCAAAGAAATACTTTGTTCTCTGTTTAGAATACAATTTTCCAATTTTGTTTTGAAAACTGGGTAACAGCTTTCTGTTCTGTGTTGAAATTATAGAACACATTCTTTTTTTTTCTCCATTAGGGTTTTCGTCCTGTTGCAAGTCTGCATTTTAATGAAGAAATCTCAAGTGTATTTGCAATTTTATATATATAATGTCTGCATATCTGTTTTGAGACAAATCCGAATGCTGTTTATACTGGACGAATGTCTTTCTTTTTTTTCTGAGTTTGAAATTGCTTTGGGAATTTATTTCCCCCTGCCCTCCCCATGGGAAGGTCGTGGACTGTGGAGGCTCGCGCCCTCCACAGGCCGCGGCCTGTGGAGGGCACGAGCCCTCACAGCCCGCCCCCTCCCCATGGGAGGGGCAAGGGCTTTTTCCTGAGCCCTTTTGGTCGCTCAATGCCAGTAAGGGAACCATGTAAAATACCCTGTTAATTATGCACGGCCAGTAAATTCACAAATCTGAAAACCAGAATTTCTTACTTCGAATTTGATACAGCTGAACATGAATTTCTACACATATATACATATAGAATTTCTTACTTCGAATTTGATACAGCTGAACATGAATTTCTACACATATATACATATAGAATTTCTTACTTCGAATTTGATACAGCTGAACTTGAATTTCTACATATATATATATATATATATATGTATGCATATACAAAATGACTGCACATACATACATACATACATATATATATATATGTATACCTATATATATATATATATATATATATAAATAGATACCCATGCATTGTATGCCAAATACAAATTGAGACAGAAAACTCTTTCCCAGAAAAGTAGTATAAATTCTGTTTTATAAATATCTTGAATCTGAAGCAAGGACAGGAAAATCTTGAAAAGCCATATAACAGAAAGTAGAATGAATTCTGTTTTATAATTATCTTGAATCTGAAGCAAGGACAGGAAAATCTTGAAAAGCCATGTAACAGAAAGTATATGAATTCTGTTCTTTGAATTGCTATAACCTGAAAACAATAACAGAAGTGTTTGAGACACCATATAGACTGGAAAGTACCTTGAATATGTCAAAAAGAATACAACATGAAATGTGAATGAAAGACTGTCTTCCAAACCTCAGAATTTTTGAACAAAAATTGTATTGTATCAGTATATTATTTTATTCTGTACCCTGTAATGAAATAAGGAATCAAAACTGTCAGTCATAGAAATGCATATGGAAAACTGAAAACACTGTTCTTATTATCAAATAGTGCACTGAAAATTATCAAGATATATATACATATATATATATTTCTTTTAAAAAGGGAACACTTACAAAAGGATAAATGGCATCTTACAACTGAGATATAAGGAATGTACTCAAAATTCACTTCTTTTAATTGATTAAAAGGTGAAAGCCTGTTTGAAAATATATATTAAGTTTCTGTTAAGTATTATTTAACTGCACTATGGTAACTTCCGGGACAGGGTGCCGAAGGTGGGCGAACAAAGACGGTAGTATTACCTCTTCTAATTCTACCATTTATTATTATTTTGCTTGGCCAAGCACTGTACCATTGAAATAGATGGATTGTTTATTTTAAAAGCCTAGAAATTTATTTGAGTCTTTGCCACCTCCTGTTGCAAGAAATGTGTTTATTTCATGTTAGAAATGCATATAGGCATCAGGCACGCACCGAGAGTGCCCTCCTGTTTTACCGTTTCGGGTTGCTAGGCTCCTTTATGCAGGGCCGGGGATTCCTTCGAGTTAGGAAGGGACCCGGGGAAGTCATGGACTTCGTGGTTGGGCGGAAAAGGCGCCTGAATCACATTCTTGGCCCCAGCTCGCAAGAAGACCAAGGTGTCACGGCGGTTGGTGGATCCAAGATTAATTGCTATTGATACACTTATGTATCTTTCAGACTTGGCTTGTGAAGCCCGTTATTTATGTATATACATTTTGAAATTCTTTTTGAAACTTGAGATGGAAGTATATTTGAATGTATTTAATGTATCATTGATTTTAAGAAGTTAAAGTTTTGTATCTTAGCGTAGAAAAGATATTCTATTAGAAGGATTGATTCCTCCAAGTGAAGAGGAATATATGTATATGAGAAAATCTTTGAAATACTTATGCTTTGTTTCATTTGCAATGATGATATTATTTTATGAAATGCAAATTCAAATTCTCTTTATTCCATTTGAAAAAATTATGTGAAATGTTGACTTTTCGGAAACTTATGATTGAATAAATTTAGAATATTTTTAATTTCCCTTAATGATGTGTTAAAAGGCTTTAGAAATTACTCTTAATTTTCCGAGTGTTACAATTCCCAAGTGTGAGTGTATGAGATGAGCATAGAGTTGCAAGTTAATCCCTCAAAAATGGCAAGAAAACATACTAGAGCAATCTCCAACTGAAAACTACCACCTCTTTGGCAAGTAGTGAAAGACAAACTCTTCCAAACGAGAGTAACTCCACAAGTAAAGTGGCTGGTATGCCTCCAACCAGCAAGCACGTGTCTCAAAATCTGCCCATGTATTAGCCGAAGGTCACTCGCAAGAGCAACCGATCGTTCATCTCTCCAATCCATACTCAAAATTTCTCTCCAACCCATTTGTTGATGAACAAACGAAACCATCAAGTGGCTGGGAAAGAAGGGAACATCACCAACAAATCTGGAAATTTGATCCTTATCCCTCCAAAAGTTCTTCTTTCCACAAGCAATAAGCTCCATCAACCCATGTTGAGAATCCCAAACATGGACACCCAACTAAAAAATATTTTCAACACAATGCCAAGGAATCACAATGCATTCCCAAGTGCTAGTGAGAACCAGATGTATTCTCACGAAATTGGTGTCCCCCTGAAGCTCAACCATGAAAGCTTCAATCACGTTGGAGTATGAAACATAAAATGACTTCAGATTCAACTCCCAAAACTGACTAGTATGAGCCCAAACATCATTCCACCCAAGGGAGGGATTATCAAGAATGTAACCACCAAGTTCTGGTCCACTTTTCTCCCATACCTCCTGAGTAGTAGGTCTGAAATCATCACTCCTTGCTGTTGTAATGAAATTACCAGCAGCTACCACAACTTGTCTCATCAACATCTTGATGTCATAGATGTTGAAATTACCTCGCTTCGACACCTCCCAAATGGAATCTTCACCCTTGAGCCCACTTATGCATTCTTTACTAATCAACAGATGTGGCACTTCTTTATGGAGTGATAACAAAGCATCCAAGCACTGGAAACCATGCTCAGTCTCATTCTCCGTTTCATCTTTAATCTCATAGAGAAGATTATCATAACTTTCCTCATCACCCTCTTCAAAGAGAGGATTGTCAAAAACTTGAAAGTTATTCTATCCATCTTGTTGATCCAAATCTGTACTTGTAACTTTAGTCCTTCTTGTGAGACCTTCTAGGTCAAACTCCTCTCAAAGACTATCAAGCTCACCGATTACTTGCTTGATTTCTTCAGCTCTATGTGCATTCTCTTGCCCTGTGAAAAATTTGAAATCAGCAAACTGATTTTCTACCTCCATTAATGCCATTTGAGTTTCTTCTAGCATAGCTCTTGTTGATCCAAGCTCCAGAGAAAGTTCATCAATCTTCCTCACTCTATCTTGAGAAGCACAAATGGTCTTCTTTGCAACTTCAATGGCGTAATCACAATCTTCAACCAAGTGCATGTACTCGGACTTCAAGGTTACCAAAGAGTTTTTGAAAAGTTGCAGATTGGGAAGAGCAACTTCATCTTTCACTCCTCTTTGTCTCTCTTCAAGCTGAGCCTTCTAGTACAATTCTTCAACCAAGCTATGTGTGTGATCAAACAGGGATAGAGCTTGCACTTCCTTGTCAACGGACACCTTGAATTGTCTGTCCCAATCATGAGAATTCAAAGATGATGAACTGCTGATAGGCTACAACTGAAAATCAGAACCTTGTCCCTTGTCTTTGCTGCCTTCATTGCTGCTCCAACATTCATGAACTTCACCATTGACTAGTGGAGAATGCTCATTGTCAAAAAAAGCATCATACTTCACAGATTCTTTGACCCCAAGTTTGCAATCAGCTTCAAGCATTGGAAAATCATATTTGTGTTTAGTAACACCTTCAAACTCTACATCTTCAAGAGTCACTTGGTCTTCTAGCTCTTCATCCACCTTACCGTCTTCTTGATCAAAGGCTATGGGAGCCCCTAACCCGAACGAAGAATCATCGAATGTTGTTCTGAAAGTTTTAGAAGAAACAACATCCTCCTTGGTGGCTGTAACCAACTCGAAAGGATCACCATGGAACTTTTCAGAGCAAGCTTCTTCATCAAAGACAACTTTTCCTTCTGTGCCTTCCTTATAGCTTGCGATGCAAACGAAACTTTGGTCTTCATCAGGATCAAAGGGAAACTCGTCCCACAAAGGTTCTTTTTCATACCTTGGTGCCAACACACCCGGATCCCAAATGCTAGTAGGTTGATTAAGACGATCAACAGGAAAAAACTTATCATGCTCCCTTTGTAGTGATGAATCTTTGAATAAGTCAAGTCCCAAATCACTCAAACTGGTATCGTCAAAAACATTTCTCACCGAAGACCGAGTTTGCTGCTCAAACCCAAAGTCACCATCATAATGAAGTGAAGAATCTTCATTGCTTACTGTTTTGAAAACTTCACCGTCATTATCTTCACCATGAGGAAGTATGTCATTGATTTCTTCATGTGGAACTTCTTGAAAAGTTGGGGCAGCAACATGAAGAGAATCCTTCTTTACCAAATCTTTAATATGACCTTGTATGGACTCTTTGGAATTATCTCTATCATCAGGACCACTAAATTTTCCTGCATCTTGCTCAGACTTCTCCAAAAGTGGCTTCAATTTCTCTTCACATTGATTAAATAATTCCTTGATCAACATAGCAGCAATAGGAGAATCCTTTTCTTCACACTCATATGTATCCAAGAGGAGAGATTGGACATTTGGTGGAATTTCATCTAACTCATTAATGGTGAGAATAAGGATTTTCTTCACAGCTGCAATAACATCCTCTTCTTGCTCACTCCAAGTGGATATGAAGAGGTAATGGAACAAATGATAAATCTGATCATGCATTTCCAAGGTGAATAGCAAGTTACTTACCCAGAGATCTGAAAATGTGTTTAAGATAGCAACCTTTCTAGCAAATAGATTGCTTCCAGTTTCATCAAGATCTTGGAAACTTTCTACAATCATATTCAGAATGATTTTCATGGTTTCATCATCATAGGGTGTCATGGGAACCATCATTCTCATTAACTCCATGAAGCAAGAAGAAATCAGCAGCTTGATTTCTTCATTTGGATGTCCCAGCCAATAGGGCTGAACTAAAAGGTGAACTACAGGTGACAATGCCAATTGCATCCATTCAGAAGGTGACTGCTCCACCTGTCTCAAACATTGTTCCAATATTTGAAGATTATTCTTTTCATCTTCCATTGACTTACATTCTTTGCCAAGTCTTTTTCCGGTCTCAAAAAGTGTTTGTTCCAGCTTAATCTCTTCTCTGTTGGCCATGTTTAACTGCCACTTCTAAACTGAGCTGAACTGTGTTCTGATCTCTAGTGTAGAAACTGATTTCTCTATCATTCCACTGTCAACTAAACCTTGTTGGGCACAGGATGGCAGGATCTTGGCTCTGATACCACTAAAATATTCCGAGCCAAATTTTTTCAATTTCCAATTACAATGAGCAATGCAACACACATCCGTTAGGGTTAGCACTTAAACCAAGACGATGCAGAATTCAACTCTAACCAAGAATGCACCGGATGACGGCGAGCATATGGTTAGAGGATCTCAAAGCAATGCTGAATAAAGAACTCTAACCAAGAATGCGCCGGATGACGACAAGCATATGGTCAGAGGATCCCTATCTTCTATTATGCTGAAAGTAAACCCAAAACCCAGAATGTGCTTGCAAACCCGGAGTGGGAATGGAGCTACCATAGGGCGGAGATGTAAGATATTACAATGCAAATCAAAGTAAATAGGCGGCAAGCCAGCCTCTTCCACTTATCCAGCGAGTATTACAATGAAATAACAGAGAAGAAGTAAGATTGCTGACAATACTATTGTTCAACTTACAATAATTATAGATTTGCCTGCCAAATACATAGAATAAGAAAGTCTAACCGTGCTGCAATATAGTATAATGTCTCCTCAATGGTACAACCTCAAGAAATGTTCTACCAACAAGATAAAATCCAAGACACCTCTAAAAAATATGCAACTTGGCATAGAGGGGCACCCAAGGCTAGCAAATGCATGGGTAAACTATCCAGAACCAAAATAAATTCACCCAAAGACTTATGAGTATAAACTTCAATTTGCAATACAAAATCAACAACTCCAGATTTTGATTAAAATGCAAGAAACTGAACTACAAATGCAAAACAACTTCTACAATGCAAAATCTCACTACAAAGCTCACTCAACTACAATCTAACTCTCCACTAGTTGTTGTCTTTCAAGCAAGAAGTCAAGCCAAGGCTAGGAGGCATTCATTCCTCGAAGCAATCCAAATACCATTCCGACAGCATAACTTTACTCAAGACATAAGATGTGTTGTGACCTTTTTCACACATCGCCCCATTGCAAATGGGGACCCCCTAATTTTGGCTTTGCTTTTCGGTCGTTTTGTTGTTGTCTCTCTTTTCTACTATCTGCCTTTCGAGGATTGTGCCCGTCATTGAGTTTAAACATGAACTTTTGGCCAAGTCTGAAAATTAGGGTTTCCATCTTTCTAGCCAATTTGTGGTCAAACGAAGTGAATAAATTGAAAACAAAGATTAACATTGATGTCAGTATGCTTCCAGCAGGCTTCCACTGAAATTTCATCAGATTCTGGCAACTTACTATTTTTAGTAAGTGTGCAATTCAGGGCATTCCGTCGACATCTTTGAAGTTGTAATAGTCACATTGCATTAAGAACACATCAAGCTGCTCACTGGCAAATTTTGAGCTGAAACAGACAACTTACTATTTTTAGCAGTACAACTTCCAGAGCAAATTCCAGGGTTTATATGTTACATTTTCTAATGCATGTCCAGAGATTCTTTGTGGGTTTTTCGAGACCTTCGTAGTGATATGACATGCAAAGCGGGACAACGACTTTCAACATTCGGCCTTTGGAGGCCAATATTAGGGTTTGCATGCAGATTTCTCAGCGCATGTTGGCATATTCTTTCTGGGTTTTTTGAGACCTTCGCAACGATGTAACATGCAAGCGAAACTGGTCACTTTTTAGAAACTTGCTATGTTTAGCCAGTTCTTGCATGTTGATAATTTTTTTGGGTTTTTCTGGGTTTTTCAAGATCTCTTGGGCAGTGTGATATGCAAAATCATCTGGCAATCGATTGGTCACCTTTTCAGCCACTTTCTATTTTTAGCAGGTACCACTCTGACAGTTGCTCAACAGTTCAGAATCGCAAACTGATCAACATGCAACAGAAACGAGGTCAAACAAAGCTCATTTGAGGAACATGTCAAAAAATTAGGGTTTCGAGTTTCAGGGCTGAAAATGAGGAATCAGGCGTCAAAATGCCCAAAACTGAAGTATCCACCATGATCAGTATCCTTCAGGGAGTTTGTTGGCAAAATTTGAAGACAATCGGAGCACTTACTATATTTAGTAAGGCGTTCCTGACACATGCTATAAATAGAAATTCAATCTCGGGCGTCAGCGCAGACAGGCAAGTTTACCAACAAGGATCACCGCATTCAAATTTCAACTTGAACGGAGCTAAGGAAGTCTCAAAATCAAGCAGCTGCTATAAATAGTAAGCCACTTCAAAGCATGCCAAGAATAGCAGGTCTACGCGAAATCTCAGTGTGAATAGGTCAAACATACGATGAAGGCCCCTTGGTGCGAATTTCAAGAAAAATGGAGTTGCAGAGAATGGAAAATCAACAACTTACTATTTTTAGCAGGCCTATGCAGAGGAATTAGGGTTTCCTAAAATCAAGGGTAGAACACGACAGTCATGCAGAAGTAGCATCCAGCCGCAATCAACACCCTTCAGGCAATCAACACGCCAAATTTGAAGACATTCTGAGCAATTACTATTTTTAGCAGGTTGCTAAAAATAGCAGGTGCAGACAGGCATCAGGCCTCGACAGCACGATCACTCCACAAAGTTCAAAACAAAGCGAAAATCAAGCCTTCTGGAGTCAAAGTCAATTCAAAGCATGAAATTCAAGGAACTTTCTAAAAATAGAAACTCGGGGCAAATTAGGGTTAGCAGGAGAAAATCACCCTAAATTTGGCAAAGGGCACAAAACACGTCGAGTCTGATAATTTTTCAAATCCGGCACCAAAACTTGCTATAAGAGGCTGAAGACAGGTAAAATTTTACCAAGGCATTAAAATTAAAACCTCCATAGGTGAAATGCGCCCTACTTCAAGGAGAGTTTTAAAATTCTCTAAGTCATCAAAATTAAAAGCTTCCCCTGTGATTTGCGCCCTTGAGGCTAGAGACTTGAGATTTGACTAAGGCAAGTGAATTAAAAGCTCCAGGTGGTATATGCGCCCTACTTCAAGGAGGAAGTGAACAATTTTTTCTAAGTCATTAAACTCAAAGCAGACATCCCTATATGCGACCTTGAAAGAAGATGGAGTCTAAAATTCTCAAACTTGAAGTTGCCTATTGCAGATGCGCCCAAGCAAGTAAAGTCATGAAGATTTGCCCTTGAGCTTGAAGCTAAGCCGAAATTTGGCTAGGCCACAAAATGAAACTCCACTCACCTAAATGCGCCCCAACATCATAGAGTTAATCTGGAGAGGCATACATCATATACGCCTGGAAGAAGAGAGGAGCTCGAAAGTTTTCTAAGACACTTCAGATTTGAAGTTAAATACCTTAGCCACGCCTTTAGAAAAGCTTGAGAAATTTTCTAAAATAATTTTGATTTAGCATAGCATTAAATCGAAACCTCTGTATGCCATATGCGCCTTTGAAGGAAACGAATTTGAAAGTTTAACACCTTGAATGCGCCTCAGAGAGAAAATGACTTAGAAAATTTTCTAAGTGTTGGAGAAATACGAGTTGGAAGTATTATTTGCGCCTTAGAGAGAGAAGTAAAAACTTGAAAATATTCTAAGTGTTTTGAACTCAAAGTGCACACCACCATTTGCGCCTTAGCAAGTTAAGAGGGCACTCAAACTCGAAGCTACTGCTATCAAATGCGCCCTTGAAGGTTGGAGAAGTTTGAAATTATCCTAAGGCGTGGAAAACTAGAAGCTTAGACCCCTATTTGCGCCTTAGCTTGGAGTGCATGAAATTTTGTCTAAGGCGTAAAAAATTCAAAGAGTGAAGTATCAAATGCGCCTTAAAGAGTGACGCATCATATGCACCTTAACAAGAGGGAGAACACTTGAAAGATTTTCTAAATGTTGAAGCTAGAAGTTGAGTCATTAATGTGCCTTGAAGGAGTTATAATATGCAAAGTTACCTTGGATATTTCGTTTAATGACTTCATCTTGCTCAAAAATGAAGGATGAATGGCAAATTGAAAATTACGCCCAACTCAGAGGAATTGAATAAAACCTTGGATAAAATTATATTCCTAAGTTGAGATTTAAAAAAATTAAAATGAACTCGTTCGTCGGTAGACACATGAATTTCACATTTTCTGAAGGAAAACTTTTCTGGGTATTGAATTTTTGCAACGAGGAAATGATTTCAAAGCTTTCCACACTCCGTTGGAAATTTTGAGATGAGGATTTTTGATGGACGCCGGGTGAATGGAATTTTCTAGGTAGAAGATTAAAAAGTTTCTAAGTCTGAGAAACAAATGTTCAAGACGGATGCTTGGGTAATTTGTGATGAAATTTCTAAGGGGAAAATCTGGCCAAGGCACAAGAAATTTGAAGATGAAGTGAAATTTGAGAAAAACGATGAACTCTACTAGGTCTAAAGATCACTCTGACCTAGGCAGTCATAGTATGGATGTTAGGTAAGTTAGGTGATTTTATATTATAAAGTGTTTTGATGCTCTTCTTTTTTTATTGGTTTTGCAGGATGCACGCCAGGGCCAGAGCACGATGAATTGAAGTGATAAAATCATGAAGGAAGATGTTGGAAGAAATGGCTAAGTGTTGGAGTTTCTCCTTGAAGACTCAAACATGCACTCAACTCAGAGAAAAAGATGACAAGAAAATATTTCTAAGTCCAGGATAAAAGAAAAGATGAAGACCCAAGTGTTGAAAATCATCATCAAGCAGAAGAATGAAGTTGTCGCCTTGAAGTTAGATCGAGAACGTGCCTGTAGTTGAATTTATTTGATCAAGTCTGCAGTCAAGAAAAAGAACAGTGTGAACGCGTCTCTGGATTGGAATCTTTTGGAAAGATGATGGACATTAATGGCTCATTTATTACCCCACTCCTCTTTGTGGCGGTTTTTAGGGCGAATCTTGTTTAGGGCTGAGGTGGCACGATCTGGGCCATCCAGCCGATTGTAATCTGAGCCGTTCGTTGGACTTGGTCAACTATATAAAGGGGGAGTTCTCATTTGTATCTGATTAGAAGGAGAATTAGAGTAGAAGTTAGAATAGAGAGACAAATTAGAAGTAGCTTAGTATAGATTGATAGAGTAGGTGAAGAAGGAAAGTTTTTCCTTAGAACTTTGTAAGAAATTGTTGTGAACACTCTCCCAATAAAAAGAATTTTCATTGATGATGAATTTCGTCTTTTGTTGTGAGTAGCTAGCAAGGTTTCTTCGTCCTTCTGATTCGAGTAGTGACTTAAAGTAGAATAAGTTTCATTCAATGCAAGCAGTAGATAGTAATTGTGGAATGTGGTCTTCAATTTGAGCAAACTTCGTCTATCCATACCACTAGTGTGTTCACTGATGGTGAATGCGCCTTGTGTGGTCAACTGGAATATCATGTACTTAACTTTGATCATGATTTGTATGTTTATATGCGTCGTTTTGATGGTATTTTCATGCTAAGTTGTGATCTGAACACCTTGAGCTACTCCTCTGAAGATTGCACCAGTTCTGTGGAGGCTGTCCGAAGCGAGGCAAAGCAGAGCCTGGTTGAAGCTTGTGAGAATTGATCGCCATGTCCACGCCTTAGAGTAAATTAGAGCCTTCTTAACCCTACACTATTTACATTCAGTACCTTCTGAAACAAGAACTTCATAGACAAATCTTTCGAGCATTTGAATTCCTCTCTTCGTTGTTGAACAATTCCGTAAGTCCCCTTGAAATACCGGCAAATCACATTGAGCCAACTGAGCCTATTCGCACTGAAAGAACCTTGGAGTTGAACGCACAAACTCTCTCGCAATCTTAGCGTGCTGGATACTTTGATCAAGAGAGAATAGGGTAGCCGTTGGCGACTTTATTCTGTGTTGGTGCGGTCACGAAAAACACATCAACAAGATGATGAAATGAAGACCCAAGGCTCCCTTTTATAATTTTGAGAAGACCCTCCGGAAGCTTCTAGAAAAGAAACCCTAATTTTCAATTTTGTAACTGCCTTCTTTTCCCTCCAGTTTGGGCGCCCCCTTTCATGAAGTTAATATTTCTTTATTTTAAAATCTTTTCCTTCATAAAAAGGCGTCCTTTTCTCCAAGTAATATTTTGAACTTTAAAATATAATAATCCACCTCAATGAGGCGTCCACCCATAAAGCCCACCTTTTAAAACAACTTAAAGTTCAATCACTAGGCTAAGGGGGGGTCAACAGTAAAATATAACATTAAAATATGACTTTATTTAAATAATCTCAACTTATCTCTCCAAATGTGCCCCAAAGCCAAAAATGAACAAGCCAACTGAACTGATTGAAGAAGAAAGCCAACTGCACTGAAAACCGCATGATCACTGCCAAAAATAGAATTTACTAAAAATAGTAAATTCCAGAAAATGCTCGGAATGCAACACATGTCATACCGTTGTGAAGCTCTCTGAAAACCTAGAAAGAATCCGCAAACCAAAATCCCAAACTCCAAGATGTAGCCGTCATAACTTACTAAAAATAGTAAGTTCGGAAAGGTTGCTTGACGCAGTTGCAAGTCATACCTCTGCGAAGCTCTCTGAAAACCCAGAAGGAATCCAAAATCCAAACACCCAAACTCCAACAAGCAGAACCCTGAATCTTCAAGAGAACCCACCAAACAGTCGGAAACCCTAATTCTGCCTCTGACTAACTGACAGCACCCCGGGGATAGGCCATCAATCACTGAGAAGTGCAATGCTAAAAATGGGGACATTACATCTTCATTATTGCTTTATGATTATGAATATATTTTGGATATCTAGATATTATTGTTAACAAATATATGTGTATTTGGAAATGTTATTAATTTGGTGAATGCAGATTTCAATCTAGGATTATTTCATTAGAGAAACACATTCCTTTTGGAAAGAAGAAATGGATAAATCGACATTAATAACTCAGCATATTATTACAATTAACTACTGATATGGCTGATGTATTTGAGGCATATACATAACTGAAATAAGAGAATATCTAGCCTCTGTTTTGAATGTAGTTGTAAACTCATATTGGTGACCCATAAACAACAATATTTTTTCCTACTAGCTTCATTGGAAATCATAGAATTCCCACTATAGACTGCTGCAACCTGTAGTTGGGGATATGTTTAAACTTTAACCCACATAGAGGTGTGGCTAGGCATTAGAGAGTGCCACAACCTCCCTTTTAACTTCCACAATAGTTCTTGAACCTTCATGTCCTGTTTCCTTGGTGGGCAGCTAGTAAACAAACTTTATTTGCCTAAAGAAAAACTGATTGCTACCTCCTCACTTGGTACGGCTAGTGTTTAGAAGTGTACGACCTGCCTTGGGAGTAATAATATCTCTAAAATTGGACAGCTGGAGTTGTATGCTGATTACAAACAATTGATAGAAAGGGTTCAATCAAACTTGGAAATGATCTCACTTTCAATTAATGTGTCAAACTTTTTTTTATAAGTTTTCTGAGGGAAATAATATAATTTCATATTCTTTATTTAGTTTTCCCTTAAAGTTATAAAATATTAAAAGTGTCTTTTTAAATAATCATTTTTAGGGCCTTGGTCCAATTGACACTTTTCAACTACACTTATATCAACCTTTTTAAATAATTAACTATAAATCGAATTTTTAAAATACAACTTAAGGTTACTTTTCAGCAACTTAAATTTAATTATTTAATTATTTCTCTTTTTACCATGTCATTGGCCTATGGAAAAAATTAAGGATATAGGCTAAGGGTCTTCATTAATTTTGTGCTAGAGAAGGGAATGGGATAGTCTCCAATCATATGACCTTGGGAAATAGGTAATTTTCCTAATGCATACAAGTTTCAAAATAGTGAAAAATGCTTGCCAATAGTGGCATAGTGTGATGGTTAAGTTGTGGTGTTGTTGTTGCCATCAAAGTTCAAACCCCTCTAGGGTTGTGATTGTTGAATGTTTATATTGGGGGTGAGGTCCCCCTTTTGTGACCTCACTGGTTCATAGCTCTAGGTCAAAAGGGTTTACCTCTTAAGAAAAAAAAAAATAGTAATTAAAATGCAAAATATGGACTCCAAACTCTAATGAACAAGATGCTGATCAGTAACAATTAATTTAGGAAACCCTTATAAATCAAAATATTCAACCATGAACAATATCCCACAATGTTGATTAGAATTTTAGAAGCTCTCAAATGCAAATAAGAATCAACTAGGACAAGGTATTTAAGTGTTAGCTAATATAAAATTCGAAACAAAAGGAAAAATAGTGTTGTAGTGTAATACACGTGTCTTGACTCCAAATCACTTATAGGTATTTGAATTGTGAATTTTTGGGTTGGACTTGTGAATACTTGCATGAATTGAACCCTCAAACTCATGATTTATTCTTGCAAAAAGTTAGGCAGCATGAATTTTTTGTGAGTACTTGGTGAGTATTTCATCCATACCTTGGGCATTGCTGGTAAGCCAAGTGGGCTGGCCTACATGCTACATATAGGGAAGTTGTTGACTCTTTAGGGGTTTTTCTGATCTTTATTAGGGTTGTGCCTGTGTGACTATGTCATTCACTTTGAATCGTGCTTTTGTTGCTCCTCCCATCTACATTGTCATTTGGTGGCAGCCCTTGCTTGCTCAATCATCACCCTTGTGATTCTAGCTAGCATTCCACTAAGCTGAATGATATGTTCATGCTCAGCCACCTCGTCAAGAGCAACCTTTTGTCCTTCAATTGGTTCAATGATGATTTATTCCATTCAACCTGGAAGCTTTCTCATCCTTTGCCTAGAGAATATTTCCTGCTGGAAAAATCAAAAAATAAGTAAAGGAATTGTGGTGCTAAAAGAGAAAACTAGAAAAAGTGAAAATTTGTGATAAAACTACACCCTGACATTTTTTTGAAATTTTTTTGAATAGGTAAGTGATATTGTGTAGAAACCCTAGTTTCCTCCGTTTCTCAAATCTGACAGTTTCGTTTGTCTTTTCTGATGTTTTTGGTTTTTTTTGCAATTTTTGGGTTTTTGAGCAATAAATGAAATGGTACGATTTTTGCAAATAATTGAAATAAATTCAATAAAAATTAAATGACTTTGGAAATGATGGAAATAGAATGCCAGTATCTTTATTTTGATCTTCTGTAGTGATTACAAAAATACCCAGTTGCATGCAAGCAAGAAATAATGAAATTTATTAAGAACCTGGCAAAACTGATTGCAATAAATGCACTGCTGTAACTGGTACGGCTGAAATGACAAAGTGCTTTCTCCTTCCGTCTGGTGCTTCATAATAGATCTCCTATAATAGGCGCCTCCAGAAATGATGACAAATGATCTCCAGACAAGGCGTTTTCTCCAGAAACAAAGGACGGCTTCTGTCTAGAGGGTACGGCCAGAATATTGAAAGGTACGGCCTGGTACAGGTACGACCTTATCAGTAATAGCAAATAATGATAGTACGGCTCCTTCACCAATCTCCAGATCTCTAGTATAAGTGCGCCCAGATGAATAATAGTCTTCTGAATGCAGACTCTTCAGAAAACCCTGAATATGAATACCTCTGATGTTCTCTGATTCCTCCTGTATGAAGAAATCTCTCAGCTGCAATAAATCAGGTGTTATTTCACACCCTCTGAACTGCTTCCAGTGGAGATGGCTCGTTCTCCAAGGAATTCGAGTTTCAAACCCTAAGGTTCTGTGCTCAGACAAAACTTGACCAGTTTCAATATCAAATAATCTCATAATGGCACAATTCCCAATGCAAATGCACTATAAGGCTGAAAAGTGCGATTTCCTTAAAAATAGGGTTTAATTAAAATATGCACTTTTAATTCTTTTAATTTCTCCATAGTCCTCAACCAAAATATTATAATAAATTATAATCAATAACTGGCCCCTTCCTAATGATGGCGCACCCCTCAAGAAGAATCAGTTAAGTTATAATATAACATTATAACTTTATATTATAATCATTAAATAATTAATATTTAATTAATACAATTAAATATTAATATCTCCCTCGTTA
>VDFB02274730.1:0-23091 GCA_007258455.2 Sequoia sempervirens
GGGAGAGGGAGAGATAGCTCAATATATAGAGGGGGAAGATGGAGTGACATAGATAGTGGGAGATATAGAGAGATAATTATATTATAATAATTATAATATTATATTAATATTATAATAATTATAATAATTATAATATTATATTAATATTATAATATAATATATTATATTAATAAATATTATAATAATTATACATGGCGCCACAATTTTCATTTTAATTGACATAATCTAAAAACCTAGCTCATCAAATTGGAGAAGTGAGTCATGCGCTGATGGAGGAAAGGTTGCAGGAAGCCATAGATTGAGCTTGCTTGGCTGCAAAAATTGGAATTTTTGTGATTTGTTTTTCTGTGAAGGCCTCTGTATCTCGTTTGTCACCAAAATGGTTTGTATATTTCATCTAAAATTTATGAATCAGAGTGCTATAGGGAATTTTTGATTTGATTTGGTTTGTGAATATTACTCTTTGTGATTGTATTTTGTATATTTGTCTTCAATGCCGGTGGGACAAACAATAACTCAGTGCTTTCAATCACTTTGCAACTCCATTATTTGTGACTATGTTGTTTGCTTGTGAGAATCACAAGTTGGAATGCATGTCTATTGTTTGCAAGTGAGAATCATAGTTCACCGCCTTGTCTATGCTACAACATTTGGGCCCCAAACTAGACATCATCCTTTTTCACAATCACACAAGCTACCCTATTGCAAGGAGAACACATAGAATCACTAATAATGGGATCCCATACTAGCCTAGCTAGAATAGTTGCACCACCTTTCCCCAAATATGATTAGTGAAAAAAGTTAAACTCTCTCCAAACAAATTTAAGAGTACATTCTAGCTCAAATCTCATAGATTTAGTTTCTTGAAAGAGAAAGCAATCCATTTTAAGCCTATTATTGTAAGAGGATCTTAAAATGCATTCTTTCCAGAAGATTCCAAACTCTAACATTCCAATTGGTGCATCCTATTTTCATTTATAGTACAACCTATCAAAATATTTGGGTTATTTTTCCTCTCCATTTTTTCTACTCTTGTGATTATTAACACATGAGTCGGTTTGATTTTTCTTTTTTCATAAATCCACATCAACACTTGGCCTAGGGACAAAATCCCCCTAGATGGTAGCTTCATCTTGGAATGGATAATTAATAAAATTGAATCTTTAATCTTAGATTTACTCATGAAAATTGTATGTGAAAGGTCTTTGGAAATCATAGACTCAATGTTTTGTAGAGCTTGGGGAGCAATGGGAGGTGTAGCCAAACTAACAAACAACTTAAACTATTTGAATCTTTCTAAGGCAAGATCTTGGGCATTTTTTTATTACCTAGAATTATCCTTGAAAAAAATCAAGAAGAGCAAGCTCATTGTTGATAAAAGGCATATATTCAAGGATACCAACATATGCCTCACTAGAATGAGAGTCCTCCAATTTGTCAAGAATCTCATCTAAAGTATTAAATTCATTCTCATAAATTTTTCTATTGTTTATTTTATTATTTCCTACACAATCAAGGATGAAATTTTATTAGCTACAAGTCTATTAATATTCTTAAGAATTTTTGGGCCATGCCTTCTTTGATGACCATCCATTTTACATAGAATACAAGCATTCAAACCTCTCAAAACTTCAATATCATGTTTAGTTTGATTATCACTCAATTGAAAGCACAAAATATGTAGAATACACTCATTAGATTTGAGAGATATAAAAACCCTAGAGTTAAGATGGGGAAGAGTAGACCTTGTTTCTTCCACTTGCAACAAATTACCCAAATATTTGAGGACTTGAGGGATAAAATTTCACATCTAAGTAGAGATATTTTAAAATTATAGCCACCTTAAAATATAATTGGCTAAAGCATTACATAGGGTAGAATCAAGGGTTCAAAGATAGACCTAAAAACAAAATTTCCCATATTCTAAAACTCTTTCTTTTAAAACTATTGATTGCATACCATGATTTTTGAAGAAGAAAGTGAATAAATCTTTATGTATCATTCTATAGAAAGAAACATAGAAAAGGAAATGAACATTAGATTTCCATTTGAACCCTAATGAGGATTTAAACAAATGCTCTAAAATATTTTTTTTTCTACTTGATCCTATTGTAGAAGACTACTCTTTAATCTTCAGATCTTCCACCTAATGCATTTGTCACTATTCTTGCTTTTCAACCTTGGATCTTAAAGGAAATTTGAACCACCTTCATAGCTTCTTGTACATTCCTTTTCATTCATAGTCTTCATCCTTGTCAAAACTTCCAAAGTTGTTCATTTATCAAGGTTTACACTTCCAAAGATATGATATAAGGGATGAGGATGGGATCGTGTCTCAAATGATTTTGGCGGAATAGGTACCTCTCAGTCTTTAGCTTTCAATGAAAAAGATATCAACATAGACTTGTGTTACCATATTCAATAATAAAGCGAGCTTTGGAATGATATAAAATCCTCTATTAAAAAAAGGATGACAACAACTAATCAATATCAATTTCTAGAGGAACTAGTGAGCAGGGGAAGCTTCTTTAGATGATCAACTAGATGATCAAACCACCAACTTAGCACAAATCTCTCAAATAATCTTTAAGTGGACCTTTCCAATCCACATTCCTTCAAGGAAAAGACCCCCCCAACTAGGGTTGTTGTACTCAAACAATCAAGAGGGCTTGTATCCACTTGGATCATGTCAAATAGGACTAAAAAAAACCATGAAACTCAAGTTTTCACTTAGGAAACTCCATTTTATCATTGCTCTAACCACTAGACCTCTTTACCACCAACTTAGCACAGCTCTCTCAAATACTCTTTAAGTGAACCTTTCCAATCCAC
The DNA here is from genome assembly GCA_007258455.2 of Sequoia sempervirens. Classification (NCBI taxonomy): domain Eukaryota; kingdom Viridiplantae; phylum Streptophyta; class Pinopsida; order Cupressales; family Cupressaceae; genus Sequoia; species Sequoia sempervirens. The sequence continues at coordinate 2,833 of VDFB02274730.1, forward strand.
TATTCCTTCAAGGAAAAGACCCCCCCAACTAAGGTTCTTGTACTCAAACAATCAAGAGGGCTTGTATCCACTTGGATCATGTCAAATAGGACTAAACCAAACCATGACACTCAAGTTTTCACTTAGGAAACTAAATTTTCTAACCACTAGGCCTCTTTACCACTAAAAGGCTTGTAGCCCTGCCCGGTAGGACAGTCAAAATAAAATCCACAAATAAGCTTCTATCAAGCACAAACCATTGAACTTAGATAAGTAATATATGCCCCTACAAAGTCTGAAAACCTACTTTCTTGACAGTGGACAATAAAAGAGAAATGGACCAAAACAACATTGCTCCAAGAGGCCTAATTGGCAGGCTACAACATGATAGTTGACTATCTAGGCTCTCTCCTTCACCCCAAAGCCTTGAAACAGGTTCTTATAGGCTAGTTACACCCATGTCTATCACTCCTAAGTGACTTCACAGTTAAAATCACCCTAAACAAGCAAAACTCAACTTTTTGCTTCACAATCTAGGCCTATCACATGAGGATGCCAGGCCTAGAACATTGTAAAACTTCCTCCACAAAGCATGCCATTCTCTAGAACCCTAAAAATATGAAAATATACACAAATATCTTCCATCCCACCAAGAATTAGCATTATTACAACATGGAGATGGAAGAAAGAGCCATTCTTCAATCAAAACCCTAGTTTTGAGGGTTTTCAGACCAGTTCTTGCTAAAATGGCGATATATTCTTTTATACTCAATGAAAACTTGTCAAATCACCTCCAAAAGAAAGCCTGGTCTTCCCTCTATCCAACCATAATAGGAATTTACCCATACAGTACGTAAAAAGGCCGTACCACATAGTAGAACAATAAATTTACACAGATTTTCCAGAAAACAACAAGCTTTTGCATTAGAACTTCAAAATGATGTTAGTGTAATTAATATTTAATTACACTTGCATAACTTTACTTACGTAATATTTTAATTCCTAGGTTAATTATTTTCATCCTTATCTTGTTGAACTATCTTGTTGCTCAAGATAAGATTAGGGTTATGCATACTTTGCTTTTATAAAGCAAATCATCTCATGTAATTATGAATTCCTGAATAATAATATTTTGCACATCTTTTTGCAATAGCTTTGCTTTTTCTATTTTTCTCTTCCGTGGAAGGCTTTTCTAGTTTGCATGTCTGATCTTGGTTTCTAACATGGTATTAGAGCCTTGATTTTCAACCCCTTCTCGTATTTTGGAGAATTTCAATGCAAAGCATGTTCGGGGATCCTTGAGGGTTTCATTCCTTGAGCCTATTTATGAAGCGTCTTGGATCAAATATGAGTTTTCCATTAGATTCAAAGCACTGGAAAAGGTTAGAAATGGCTTTTATTTCATTGATTTTGGCCATCATTTTCCAGATCCATGAGGGTTTCTTAAGTCGGGAGATTTTTCTCTAAGCCTGGAGGCAGGTAGCCTAATTTTGAGAATTTTTGGGTAATAAACCGGCGGTCACCATTGTTCAGATTAAAACCCTCTAAGGAGATCGCTTCGTTTACCGATTTGGTGCTGGTCCGAAGGCAATTTTTGCTTTGGGGTCCGTGACACTCTTCAACACGAGTTCGGGAGGGCAAATTAAAAAATACACTTTTGTGCGCAGTTGCGCTTCTTAGTTCAAAAAGAACATATTGCCAACCGAAAGGCCACCAGAGGGACTACTCACTGGCAAGACGACCATCGCCAAAGACGATCGTCGTTTACGCTTAGCCCCCCACCTGCCCAGTAGTCGACCGGTCGCTATTGGGGACCGCTATGCCCAAAATTTCTGCCGCCCTCTGCAACAATGGAGTCCGACCATCTACACTCGCCGTCGGCAAGTAAAAATATACTCTATACCAAGTATTTTTTTTTGATAGCGCACTAACTACCAAAGCATCAAATTTTTCTCTCGTGGCGCTGATGTCATCATGACGTCATGGGTCATATATGACACTCTTGCCCTCCTTCCAAGCCTTTAAGGAGCAGTTTTTTTTCTTTTTGGCATAACTTGGGCATACGGTATCAAAATCGGGCAAACAAGATATCGCCGGAAAGCTGGTTCTGACCACTTTCCTGTGGTATAGTTTTTTTTAAGTATTTTTCTATTTGGCTGCATTTATTTCTGTTTGAAGTCAGATGTTCATTTATGGCTTCTGAGCTCATAACTTTTTTCCATGATCTCTGTTTTTTGCCTTCTTTGTGGTGTCAGAAAGGTATTGAGGAGCTCTATTTTTTTGTCCATGCAATGTTTTTTGTATCTGTCCCAGGTTGATTGTTATTCCAGATTTTTCTCGATGGGTGTTTTGGAGATTACTTGGATGTTTTGGCAGTTGGAAGGGTGAAACTTGAATATTTGTACTTCATTTCAGTACCACACCATCTTATTTCTTGTTTATGCATATTTAGCATTCTCTCCTTTTACAATCGTTGGGTTATTGTAATAAATGAACTTAGATAAAGTTCCATCAAGGGGGTTTCTTGCATATTAATCTGATTAGAGTGTGCATATACTTTGATCTCCATCTTGTTTTGATGGCAAATCGCATGGGTTATATCTGGTTTCTTAGTTTCTTTTGGCCACATCTTGTCTTAGCTTGACACATATCAGATTCACATCGGTTCACACTTCAGATTGGGAATTCATGATTATTGATCCGCATTGGTTTAGATCCTTCTCAATTTGAGGGCCATGTTTTTATGGTTAATGTTACAGAGTCTTTATGGTAATTTGTTCCCATGGAAGAGTTTTTAGTCTCAGTTTGGCATCGACATTGAGATACACAGTGTCTAGATTCTGTCATCATATCATCTATTGTTGCTTCACAGATTCTAGGGTTGTTCTAGTTTGTGAGTTTTCCAGTGTTCCATGGCATCGAGTCTGCTGTCGCATTATTATGATTCTGCCCGAGTCCTTCAGTGACTCTCATTTGGTTTCTTGTAGACAAAAGTATCTTTCCTTGCTTGTCGGATTGTGGATCCAGTGTTACTCCACAGTGTTCTTCTAGTGCCCTCTCTTGAGGCATCACAATACAAGTCAAAAGACTTCATAAAGTTTGGTAGAACTTCAAAATGATTCATCAACCCACATGCCTCAACCAAGAGAGGCTTATTTCTATCTTCAACCAACCTTCCCGATGTCCCACAACTGAAATTTGAATTGGTTGTACGTTGGGAACTAACAAAACATCATTTAGACACCTAATTGCCTAGTTAAGGCAAGTTAATACAACTTCCACAAGCCTGAATACAAAGATCCTTCAAGAGGTGTCAAAAGGCATCAAAACCATTTCAAAACACCAAGGAAACTCCCCTCAAGCACCTAGTTGCATCATGGCATTTTGATTCTTTAATTTTCCAAGGTGAACTAAGCTTACAAAGTGAGGATGGAGACCTTGTGATTACATTGAAACTTATCACCAAGACTCAAAACCTACTACAAGCCTTTGAAGAATCAAAATGTTGTTTCAAATGACTATGAGCACTAACTTTCACTATTTGAAGATGTTGAAACCTTGTCATAGAGAGCTAGAACATTGATGCAACCACTCATCCTACCTTAAAACATACCAAAAGTCTCCAAGCAATTAGACATAGGAAGATTTAAGATGACTTAAACAATTTTTATTGCCAAAGCATAAAATTATGATGAATTAACCAGTCCTAATACACACTCCCTCCCCGTTAACCACTTAGACATATGGATTTTATCAGTGGACAGCTGAACCACCTCACACATGCACCTGAATTATGTCTATTAGTGTTCTAATTCATCTTTTTCAAGACAACTTAAACCAAAATATTATGTATGGTGAAATCATTCTTCTGCACAATACATTTGAGGCCTTGGTTGTGTAACTGGTGGACCATATTCACATTTAACACTTGTTACAAAGTTTAAAGTCATTAATTGCAAGGGATAGTCTCCTTCATACATTGATTTGATTTGTGATGGACACATTTGGACGGTAGTAACAATAACTTGCAATCTATCAAGACTTGATTACCTTATAACCAGTCAAATTCTAGTGATGAAATGATAGATTAATCATAATGTCACCTTGGGATCACATCACCATGAAATAAATTCATCCAACATCCTTATGAGTGCAGGTACCACCAAATAGGTATTTGTCAGACTTGTCTTCCTCGAGCGAGGGAAATTTAGGAAGAGAAGATGAAAGTGAGACATGTAGTAGGTCTAAAAGAGGGAGATCAACTAGAGGTCAAAACATTAGAAGAAAATTCCGTAAACGCATGGAATTTTTTCTTGTTGAAGGGGGGTCATGTTCTTATGATGATGAGAGCATAGGCGACATTAAGGTGCCCTTGAGGTACAAACATCTATGGAAACAATGGGTACCCAGGGAACTTCCTCCAATAAACACTGATTTTTGTGTCAATGAGAGGATATATCACATAGCACCATCGTCATTACATGGTTTGGGCCTATTTTGCATGGAAAACATAAAGGTCTGTTACGAAAAAGTTATTGAATTGATGGAGTATGTCGAACCCTATTATAGTTACAAAGATTGGATGTAGCTAGTTCGATATACACGAAGTATGCGTAGGTATGTATTGTCAACAAATTATATACAACTAAAAGATAAGGATTAAAATAAAGGAGTGGCTGTGTACATTAACGGAAGGCCAAAAGCATTGGGGAATATTGCAGGGTTTATAAATAGTACATGACCTGGGTCAACAAATACAAACCCACTGTATATTATTTGAGGAATGAGGAACCGTAGTATTCAAAGAGGCAAGCATATAATAAATAACTCTGGGAAGAGAGTTGGTTAACGATTAAAATTTGGACGCTAGATACAAAAACAAGCAATATGGGGTGGTACGTATCATATACAATTTATCCAACCTCCAATTAATGATCTCCAATAAAACCATTTTATTATGTTTTTTTTTTGTGGGTGCCCGTTATTTCATTTTAGTAATAATGTTTTTTATATTTAATTTTTGTCATAAAGGTGATATTAGATCGCAGGTATTGTAGCGATTCGTACCGACCAGTAATCGCGGATACATCTTCGTGCATTTCTGCAATCCTTGTTACCTCATTGTAGTTGTAAATACCTCATAATAATAATGTTTTATTATTATTTTTTTTCATAAGTTTATTGGGTTAACTGATAATGTTTTAAATATTCTTGTTAAATGTAAATGACGGGAAAGGCAATTCAAAGAGAGGAGAGAGCATCCATAGGTCTAGGTGTGCAGTCACTATTGATGATGACATCACATTCAACAAACCCCACTGGAGATAAGGAATACACAAAAAATGCAATGAAGAAATCCTTCAATTGTTATTCATAGTGCCCTCAAACGTATTTATCATAAGAGAGAGGGTTAAATATTGACCTGGAGAAAGGCACAGTGGTGGTAAGTTGTCATGAGGTCTTTAATTATAACATGATAAGTTCATTCATGGTTTTATAATTTGTAATCTTTTATGTCATGAACTAAATATGCGTTGTTTTTACAGGATTTTTTGCATCCTCATGATGTTGCTGCCCATGATTAGGGTACTGCAGGTGCTGCCCGCAAAGTAGGGGTTGGTACAAGTGTCCATCCCGATCTTCATTACGGTTATCACGCGATAACTACGTCCCCATCATTTGCGCCGAGATGGTCGACCGAATGTCAGAAAACACATAAGCATGCAACGCATTGGGTAGTAATCGGTGATCAGTGCTGGGGTGATGAAGCAACATTTTCTGGATCTTCCCGTATTACTAGTACAAGAACATTGCCAGTCACATTTGTGGTGACCGAGATTTCATTCCCATAAAGATAGGGAAGGTCCTAGGTAATTTAAAATGTTTTAATTATTATTATATATAATCCAATTGAAATTTACTTATTCATCACTCTTTTTAGCCTAATGATCCCATGATCATTTTGCAGGAAATAATTTTTTTTATAAAAATCTAGGTGATATAACATTGGAGCTCTTTGGGCCCACCATACATACATGATGGAATTCCCAAAATCAAGATTTAAAGGATGAGCTCATTAACCGTTTAGCTGTGTTGTTCGATGATAAAACATTCAACTGAATGAAGGTCCTTAAGAAAGCTGGTACATATCTAAAGTATGTGAGGGACCAATATAGGTCACATTTAGAGAAGAACAAAAAGTATGAGCATCCCCCCATGATTCCGGAGAGGGAGTGGAAGGACCTGGTGTCAGATGGAAAGGAGAAGGCTGAAAAGAAAAAAAGGAACGACACCACCGGGCCAAGGAAGGTATGTGATACTATAAAAAATGTAATTATATACTAATTAATCTTTATTTTTACATAATATAACATATTTCAAACTTTTCATAGGCTGCCCGACACATCGAAGACAACAAAGGAAAGACTAGAAAAACACGGGCAACAAAAACTTGGCTCTGGTGGTTATATGAAATTAGCCACAAGAATTGTAAGTATCAATAAATGAAATATTGCATCCAAATAATAAATTGCAAACAATTTTGGTTTCATCACACCATAGAAGCAAAATTCACGATATTATGCAAAAATGCAAGGCTCTAAATTCAATAGAGCGCCCACAGAAGAGGAAATGAAGATTTCCTTCTAGCATGGCTATGAAGCCATGGCTGAACGCCTTAGAGTCTTGACTGGGCAAACACAATCTTCCACTGCATCCGACACACAGGTAAATAAAATCAATAAATTTATTTAAAATTGAATACTTGTGCAATCTATTCAATATTAATTTCCACCATAAAGTAATTATGTTCCTATTTGTTTTAAATAGACATACAATGATAATATTGCACTTGACATTGGAATGCAACCTAGTGAGGGTGGAGCACAACTTGCAGATGAAGGTCATGGTGTGCATCCCGGTACTGGATGTATTCATGTGCTATGCAAAACGTAGTATGGATTAATACAATTAAACATCTTTAATTTAAATTGGTGTATTAATTAATGTGTCCTTCTATAGCCCTGTCCCTTTAGAGCATGTAGAGGCCATCAACATGTATTTTAAAATGATCGTGATTTATTAATGCAACCTTTCGCTTCAACCCAAATTGTGGATTTAGAGGGTGTCTTTACCATGAGCATGAGGCTATAATTACAAGATCACACATGGCCCATTATAAAGAGTTGTTCTAATGTTATTTTAATTAATCAAAATACTTTGAACAATAATAACAAAACATATCAATTTAATGATTTCTTTGAAGACAGTAAATAGAACCCCTTGAAGTGGGGCCTCCAATGGCCGGATCGTATAACTTAATTAGTGCATACATTAAGATCATGAGCGAGGGAAGAAGGGGACAGATGATTTAGAAAAATGATATCACCTCTGAACTTTTTTTAGCTTCAAAAAAGAAACAAAAAAAGTGATTGTAATCATATTATGGCAACCATATTTTTGATAATATGTTAAAACTAAAAGAATGAATGTTATATGCTAATGAATGAATGTTATATGTTATTAATGGATGAATGAATGATTAATTTTATATGATTGGGCATGGGGAATTGAGAGTGATGTGAGGGGGGGGAGGCGCCAAATGAGCTTCCACTGTCACATGGTTGGCCCTATTAAGTAGAGAATATTAAACTATTCTCAAAACAAAGAGAAGCTCAATCCAATTATTACATGCAAGTATCTTTTTAATTCCTCTATCTTTCATCAATCTCTTTACTATTTGAACCTCGTATCAATTTTTTATATGAAGAACCCATTATTGTGAAATGTGCCTCCAGCTTGAGTAACCAATCCGTTTCCAAGCATCATAATTTCAAGTTGTTTTCATACCAATGTTTTGAGTTTAGTTTGTTTGTATGGATTTGTATGAATACCACATTATGTTGTGTGTGGATTTGGTTTCAAAGCTCCATTTCTTTTGTTTTTAGTGGTGACATAGCTCTAAAATTTGACTTTTTGTGCATAACAGGTTAGTGGAATAATTGATAGCTCTGAAGGGTTTATAGGCTTGATTGAGATAGATACATGAATATTTGGATCATTGATGGAGGCTTCCAATTAACCATGAAATTTTGTACCATCTGTAGGTATGCAAAAATTTCTCTACTTACATTCATTCAACTTACTATCTTCCTCTCAAATTTATGCATTCATGTGTCATTTGAGAGGGTGACTCCATAAAGGTTTTGTCACAATTGAAGAATAATGCATTAGCTTATGTCCATCACAAAAATAACAAGGGTTATTATGGGGAAATTTGATAGGAAATGAGTAGATCCTAGAGTATGCTACAAGCCTTCATACTACAACCTTGTTCATGATAGAAGATTCTTGTTTTGTGACATGGAAAGAATACATTAAGTGATTAACAGACCAAGGATAGTGAACTATGTAGGAATAAGTGATTGAGAGTGAGAAGAGGAAGGTTCTTTAGATGATCAACTAGATGATCAAACCACCAAATTAGCACAACTCTCTCAAATACTCTTTAAGTGGACCTTTCCAATCCATTATTCCTTCAAGGAAAAGACCCAACTCACCTAGGGTTCTTGTAATCTCACAACCAAGAGGGTTTGTAACCACTTAGATCATGTCAAATAGGACCAAACCAAAACTTAACACCCTAATTTTCACTTAGGAAACTCCATTTTCTCATTGCTCTAAGCTTTAGGCCTCTTTACCCTTTTAAGCCTTGTAGCCCTGCCCGGTAGGACAGTCAATAGGATTCTTATTTTATATTGAAGCAAGACATGCCACCTTCCGACTTGAGTTCATAAATCATATTGATGAGTATATTGTCTTCCAATCTTTGGACCGTGAACAAATAAGTAGCATTGTGAGATTACAAGTATGTAGATCATTTATTTTTTTGAAAAATTTATCATTTCTAAAGTACAAACAAAGGTAGAAAATTTGTCTAATTAGTTAATAAATTGGTAGATGTTGTCTTTGTCTTCCTCCATTTGTTGATGAGATGAACCTATGGGAAGACCTACTAAAATTTCATAGGATGCAAGGTGTTCATACCTATGGAAGACCTCAACTAGATAATGTGTCTTATCTTGCTCCATTTATTCATGAGATAAACCTATTAGAAGAGCTACTAGAATCTCATAGGGAGTAAGGTGTTCATACCCATAACAGACCTCAAATGGAAAAAGTGTCTTATCTTGGTCCATTTGTTCATGAGATGAACCCTACTAGAATCTCATAGAGAGCAAGGTGTTCATACACATAGCATACCTCAAATGGAGAATGTCCTATAGATACATGGATAGCTCTAATCTAGGTAGTTTGAATGTATGGAGATATGTGTCCCAATGCTTATTTAATTGATGATAGATGGGAAGAGGATGAAACTGGAAGAGATTAACTACTTCAGTTTGACCATTAGTTTTCCAATGAAAGGATATAAAAATCTCAGCTGACAGCCTAAAGGATTCTACAAAGTTTTCCAAAATTGAAAGAAATTAGGAGACACAATTAGAAACAATTGTGATTTTTAAGCCAAAGTAACATCATATATGCTCGAAAAAAACATAGTTTTAGCCACATCAATAGTTTTGTTTCATGGAATAAAATAGACATCTTAGAAAGATGACATACAACAACAAAAATAAATCATTCTCAAAGAAGTAATTATGGGTAGTCCACTAATAAAGTCTATGGCGATAGATTGGAAAGAAATAAGATATTGAGATTGGAAAAGTATTCCAGGATAATTTAAGAACTTTTGTGATCTGTAAAGTACAATGGATATTCCATATGATAGTCATCAACAAACAAACTTTAACTTGAGAGAACCATAAGATTGATTTTATTTTAGCAAGAAAAAAAAGGAGATGTAGGAAAATAGAGAGAAACGATGCCATCAAAGAGCAACACCAATATATTCTAGAGAAACCCACTTGTAGGTAAAAACTCTAGCAAATGTGAGCACTTAATCACTTAGAATCCTTCAAATGGAACTTGCAACTTTTCTAAGCCTCTAAGGTGTGCATTAACAAAACAAACCAACTATAGTCTATCCTCTATAACCTCTCAAATTTCTCAAAACCTCAGAGCCCTGCTAAAAAACTTGAACCATCACTAGGAACTTAGGAAGCTTGCAAATTTCCACTCTAAATTCCTTCAAAATGCTCTCCTTTCTTGGGAAATTCAAGCTTACAATGACCATATAAATCATTACAATGCTTTAGGAAGCTGAAAAGATTGAAGAAAACCATCAAATGAATAATCGTCCAAAATCAAGATGACATGTAACACCAATCTCACACAAAGAAAATTAACAACTTTTTATAAGCTTGTGATTTGTTTCTTACCATGATATTTTTTAAATTGCTTCAATGAATTCACTTCCATTACCTATTGCAACCAATGAAATCACCACAAATACCAAAATAAATCCCTTTTTGAAGCTTCTCTCTTTTTCCAAAGCTTGCACATCGATGTCCTATATCATTTGCACACTGTAGTGTCCAAGATCCTATCTCCTATTCAAATATCTCTTCAAACATGCCATGGAGAACAAAAATGAATCCTTTTATAGATCACAAATCCCCAAAATAGAGGACTTCATCCTCAAAAGCTATAGACAATCAATGCACGAAAGAGGATGAATCCCTCAATTGATTGCACAATTTCCATCTTTCCTTGTACCACAAGGAAAATATTAGATAGAATCTAGAACATCTTTGTCTCTAGTTATCCATGTGATGAGATGATAAAGTGTTTGACCATGGAGTAACTTGATCAACATTAGTTTTCTTCGAGGAGGATGATTCTTGTGTTTCAACTTAACATCTTCTCATGAAGATTTAGGACCTCACTAAACTCCTCTTTCTTACCTCTATAAGCATTAAAATGAAGCTTATTCCACTCTTCATGAGATTCTAGTTGTTTTCCCTTCTATAGAACACTATTTCTCAATCATACACACAATAGTTTATGAAAACAACACCATAGACAACCAAAGGAGCAACATCTAACAACATCTACCACTAGAGCATTTCCAACTATAATATTTGACAAAAATCCCCCTTCCATTATGTTATGATGGATGTCCATACCCTGTTCCAAAGCTCCCCTTTTGGCACATGAAGGGAGGATGCTCACAAAGGTTGTCGAATTTGGCTTTACACCAGCCAATTACATTTGCTTTAAAATTTCTAAAGCCTTTTGAAAAAATCTATTTTGTGCATATCCTGCAATCATTGTAGTCCATGAGACAACATTTCTTTGAGGCATTCTATCAAATAGTTCATGTGCCTTGTATATGCTTTGACATTTTGCATACATGTCTAATAGGGCAGTTGCAACTAAAACTAATGAAAATCCTCTATCCTTTATGTTTTGATGGATGTCCATACCCTATTACAAAGCTCCCCTTTTGGCACAGGTAGGGAGGATGTTGGAAAAGGTTGTCGAATTTGGATTTACACTAGCCAATTACATTTTTCTAGACTATAATGTTTGCAAATGGAATACTTAAAAAAAAAAAATTGCACAGTTTCATCAAAATTTTGACAAACATGTCTGACAAAACCTCAAAAATGATCGATGAAATTGTTGTACCTTAGAATTTTTTTTGATGTTATGACATGACCCTTTCATTGCTATTTCGATGATTTTCTGGTGGTGTTCCGACATTTTGGCTGATTTGTCCCACTTGTTTTCTACCTAATGTCCATCGTTTTGGCTGATTTGTCCTGCTTGTTTTCTACCTAATGTCCATCGTTAGATTGAAACATGGTTCGTCGAAAGTTCAACGAAAACCCTATCACCATTACCATGGAAACTACCGACGAATTCATGTCATGAGTTCGAAATTTCAAGGTTCGTTAGAAAAGCGACGAAAAGGTTCTGACGAAAATTATTGTAGTGGTTTGTCGGTGTTCTGACAGTAGTTTGTCAAAATTTCAACAAAAATTCATCAGAAAATGGAGCTAAATATAGTACCGGCCTTCTATGTGAAGGTTTGAAATCCCCATTTGTGAAGCCAATTCCAATCCCAATAATAATGCTTGTGCTTCTGTGCTATTGTTCGTGCCTTGTTTTAAATGAATTGAGGAAGCTTCCAAAATATCCCCTGATGAGTTTCTGATACAGATACCTACTCTTGATACTCCTGATTCACCTTTACATGCCCCATCAAAATATAATTTAACAAATCCCTCTTGAGGTGGGATTCATTTGAGCAAGCTGCTATCAACTTTATTGTTGCTATTTTTAAGCATACTACCATCAAATGGTAGCTTAATTCCCTTCCAATTCATCAAAATGAAATTGTCCCAGTTTGTAAATAATGAATTTGTGAATTTCTCTTTTTGAACACAAGTATTTACCCCTTCTAATATTGCTTTTTCTATTTTCATCATCGACATCTCAACTAGTGATTTTGTTTTCCTTAAAATTCTCATGTTTCTTTCCCACCAAATATTCCATACAACAATTACTGGGACAATATGCCAAATACATGCAAAAAATGAAGACTGGTATAGAAGTGGCCAGCTTTGAAAGAGATCCCAAATTGTATTTGGAAGAGGATTATAGAGATCTAACTTGTTTTTAATGAAATTCTAGCACTGTTGGGAAAAAGTGCATTGAAGAAGCAAATGATTAGCTATTTTATACCCCTCTTCATATAACAGGGACTTGAATAGTTCTACAATTTCAATTTGACCAAATGATCACTTGTAAGAATTCTTTTCTATATGGAAATCCACACAAAACTATCTATTTTTTGGTAATACTTTGTTATTCCAACAAAAGGAAAATGCACGTTGGGGTTGTGCTACATGTTTGGATTGAATTAGAACTGAATATCCTTCCTTCATCGAATAAGTTCCAAATTTTGAGGCTGCCCATATTATTTTATCTGGTTTTGCAAATAAATACACTATTCTTTCCTTCATAATGTTATAGAAAAGATTAGATTACTAGGAGGAAATAAGGCTACTTGGAGGTTTTTTCCACAATACTTTCCCCAATAAGGAGAGCAGATGATGGTGCACATAATCTAAGCGATTTTTCGCGGATTCAATTAGAGATTGTTCTTACCTCTTGAGGTCCCTTATTTTCTACCCGGTGGAGGTTTTCCATTCCATGGGATTTGACCAAAACTTTACGTTGTTTCCATCATTTACCTCCCATGATGAAAACCTCGTTATGAGACTCCTACTATTCAAAATGAAATTCCAAATAGTAGATCCCTTTGGAGGGTCTGCCACTATTAAGATTCTTGTTGGATTTTCATTATCTAGATATTTGACTTGCATTATCCTAGACCATTTAGCCTCCGGATTAGAATACATTTTCCATGCAAGTTTGGCCCCAAATTCTTTGTTTCTCCATGAGGGATTTTGAACTCCAACCCCTCCTTATTTCTTACCTCTTGCCAGAACATCTAGTGAAATTAGGGGTACTTTTTTCTGCTCATCAATGTTACCTTTCCAGAGGAAAGATCTTATTATCTTTTCAATTTGAGAAATTACTAATGCAAGAGCTTTAAGGACAACTAAGAAATAATTTGGAATTGAAGCTAAAACTGATTTAATTAGAAGAATTCTACCTAACAATGATAGCCATCTAGCTTTCCAAATCAAAATTCTTGCTTTAAGCCTATTAATAACCTTATCCCAATAATGTGCTTTGTTTGAGCCTTTAAAGAAAAAGATCCCTAAGTAGGTACAAGGAAACTTCGCTTCTTGAAACCCCAAAGTCTTCACAATTTTCTTATTCAAGGCATCAAGAGTTTTTAAGATATAAATCTTGGATTTAGCTGAATTGATTCTTTGCCCAGATGCTGATGAATATTTATCGAGAACCTCTTTGACCTGTTTAGCTTCCCATAATGTTGATTTTTTTAATAGGAGAGTATCATCTGCAAAGAGGGAGTGCATGACTGAAATACTTGAATATGCTATCTGCACTTGTTGCCATAGACTCTGATTATGCTTTAGAAGAAAGAACCTACTTAGTGCTTCTGCCATAATAATGAAAAGAAATGGAGAAAGTGGATCTCCTTGTCTAACTCCTTGAGAAGAACTGAAGAAACCTGTTGGATTTCCATTTATGATCACTGAGAACTTGGCTCCAGATAAACAAGACATTATCCACCTATGCCATTGAGAACAAAATCCAAATTTTGATAGAACCTTATTGAGGAATTGCCAATCTACCTTATTGTAAGCTTTCATCATATCCAACTTCACAATGAAGGAGGGAAACTTTGATGTTGATATTGTGTGCAACACCTCATGTGCAACAATTTATCCTTCATATGTCTCCCTTCTAGGAACAAATCCTCCTTGCTCCTAAGAGATAATCCTTGGAATTAGCGGTTGTAGCCTTAGGTAGATTGCTTTAGTGAATATTTTGTAAATTGTATTACACAATGAAATCGACCTAAACTCAACAACTATTTTAGGCTCTTTAACTTTTGGAAAGATTTCAATGTTAGTTACATTAAATTGCTCAAACATGGATCCAATTCTTCTAGATTATTCAAGTGCCCAAAGAAGCTCAAAACACAAAAAATCCTAACATTTTTGAAAAAATAAAGCCATGAATCCATCGGGACTAGGAGCCTTATTAGGTGGCAGTGAGAAAACTCCATATTTAAGCTCTTCCATAGTGAAGGGTCTCATGAGCATATTATTGTCTTCATTACTAATGAGGTGTGGAATATTTCTCAACAATTCTTGCTGGTCATTAATTCTATTGGTATCAATGCTAGGCGAGGCAGATATAAGTTCTGAGAAAAACTTAGTTCACCTTCATTATTAATGTCTTCTTCCTTTGAGAGCCAACTTCCTGATGACAGTTCCTGAATTGAATGAATTGATTTTGCATCCCTCTTAATTTGTGTAGAAGCATGAAAAAATTTAGTGTTACGGTCTCCCTCTTTTAGCCATAATTCTCAAATTTTTGTCCAAAAGACCTCTTCTCACACACATAAATCTTCCCATTCCTCTTGCAACTTTTTCTGTTTGTCATATAAATCAGCATCTAGGCCATTTTGAATTATATTTTCATGGACTACTGTTAATTCTTTAAACACTATATCTTTCTGCTGAAATATATTTTTGAATACTTGTTTGTTCCAGATTCTTATTTGATGCTTCACAAAATTCAATTTTCTATGAAACTAAAACATCTTGGTACCAAGCAAGTTCATATGGAGCATTGACCCACCATTCTTTTAGAAGATCCATAAATTGAGGATTCCTAAACCACATGCTTTCAAACTTAAAAGAGGGATTTTCTCTTGGGATAGTTATGTTCGTTATGGTCAAACAAATTGCATAATGATCTGAATTGGGATATGGTAGAATTTTTGAACTTAGATTATGTGAGGAAATAAACCAATTGGGAGACACCAAAAACCTGTCTAATCTCTCTGTTATTTGAAGAAAACCTTTCCTTTTGTTGGTCTAGGTGAAATTTCCTGACATTGGTGTAATATCCCTTAGCATATTCAGTGCTATAAATAGGCTAAAGTTTGACATCACTCTTGGTGGTGGGCTTATTCCTCCACTCTTTTCTTGTAGAGATGTTATAGCATTAAAATCCCCCACCAATATGATTTTCCCACTATGAATCAGTCCTATTTTCCTTGTAAGTTCATCCCACAAATTCTTCTTATCCAAAGTAGATGTGGGTTCACAGACATTTATAAGTAAAAAATGTAGTTCAAACTTTGTCACTTCTACAAGCTACCAATAATTCTCATTTTTATGTGATTGAACTATTACCAAATTTGGATTCCACAAGATGACTAAACCTCCTGATGCCCCTTGAGCTAGTGAGTGTGTTGATTCCCATCTGACCCACTCTTTTATTGAGGATTCAAAAGCTTCTACTAAGGACTTCATTTCTTGTAGAGGAAAAATGTCTTCTCCACAAGCATCTATTAGTTGCTTGATGCGAACAAACTTGTCAGGGGCATTGATACCCCTAACATTCCATGAAGAAATCCTCATTGTGCCCTAGGAGAGCAACACGCTCTCCTTGGTCTCTTATTTGACATGAAATCAAAATTTGTTTTCTACACTCCTGCCTCTATTTGTTCCTTCATCTTGGTGAGATTTGAATTTCTCCCTCTTTTCCCAGGGGATTTCTTCACAAAAGGTTGAAACAAGGATTGTGACACTGTAATAGATTTGATGTTGTCCCTTTCAGGGGCCACAACTTTTGATTCTAACAGGCTTTCCCTTTGTGTTTCTTTCCTAGGTACTTGGCCTTCTGTATCCAACATATTTTGAACATTCAAAGTATTTGCAAAAACCTCTTGCCCTATCACCTCATTTTGTTGTTGATGAAATCCCAAAGAACTTTGTTCACCCTGTAGTTCTGAAAAAATGTTGTTTTCCCAAAAACCCTCTTCCACTGCAATTTCATTGAATAAATCTAAACCAATTGAAAACGATAGCTTATCTACTAGATACTCAAGGTCAACATCATTTATTCTCTTTGTTGAACTCAAGGAGAGCCATTTATCTTCCCCATCAAAAGGAGGCAACTCTTTAGTGACCAGTTGACCCTGCTACATGCTATCTTTTAGTGACCAAGCAATTAAATAATCCCTAGTTCCTTGAAACATTAGTTTCTTCACTAATTCCTCTAGTTGGTACTCAGAACTTAGTTTTTCCTTTGAAGAGTATAACCTAAGTGATAGACTAGAGAAAATTTGTAATAGGTTCCACGTGTTTTTTGGCAATTTAAACTATAATGCAACTTTTTTATTTGCTCTTGGATTTGTAAAAAGCCCCAATTTTGTCCCAACTTCTTCCCTTTTCCTCTTGTGCATGAAATTTTTCATGTTATTAATCTCTTGATTTGGCATTTCTTGACTATTTGGCTCATTTTGTATGCATGCATCTATCCTATGGTTCAATGTTTCAAACTGGTTGTGTTGACGCAGAGTAATTTTAGAATTTACCATATGACTGGAAATTGATGCAAAAGATCCTAATGGGCATTGCGAAGAAGAATGGCCTATAATGTGACAATGAGAGAAAGTAGTTTCAGGGGATTCAAAGAAAATTTTTTGGTGCCATTTTCCAAACTTTGAAGTTAATTAGATATGAAGCGGAAAATATTTAGTCATATCTATGCGAGCAGAAGTTCTAATGGGTTTTGAGGGGTTTTTAGAGAAATCCTTATCATGCATGAGGAAAATTCCCATGTGGTTAGCTATTGACTCAACCAGATTTAGCTCCCTATATTCTAGAGGTAATTCTGGCATTTGGAACCAAAAAGGAACAAACCTAAATGTAGCTTCTTCCGGTTTGAATTTTGGAATCCAGGGTTGCATGCATAACCCTAACCCTTGTAAAACCCATGATTTGATTCTAAATACTGCTTCTTTTTGAGTTTTTCTATCAAATATGACTACAAATATACCCTTTTCAACATTCAAGTAAAAAAATTGTTGCACTCCTGCCCAATCATCATAAATCAAATCTTTTACTTGTGCTAAAGGTAGAGTTAAGTTCCAAAACTTAAAAATTAGTGCTTTATCTTGTAAATCTTGTTTTTGGGCTTGCAACATATTTTCTAGAAAAGTGATTTTAACCACATCTCGATCTCCTAAAGAAGGAGATTTTTCCTTTTGATGGTTGATCCTATTAGGTAGTTCATTTTCCTCCTTTTATGATTCCTGTGTTTCCGAACTTGCTTATGAACTCCTTTTTACTTTGATTGCTTCTTATTTTTTATTTTTTATTTTTTCTCTTTCCGAACCATTTTCTTGATCTCAGCTTGTGCATCTTCTTTAGTGGTCTTTTGTATGGGAGGCCAATTGTGTGACTATGGATTGAAGGGAGCACCTTGCTGATCTATAGTTGATGCAAAGGGGCCATGTTGTTATCTCACATCCTTAATCCTTGTCATTTTCCCTTGACTCTTAGGGTTTCTATTTTCCAAAGCATTTCCTAGATTCAAAGGTAATGAGACTTCTGAGCTTCTGAGTTTTTAGCTTGCAAATCTTTAGAACTTTTATTTGTCTATTCTAGGCGCCCTTCACTTTTAGTTTGCATGATTTTTGAGCCTCTATTCCTAAATGACTTGAGGTCTGCCTCTACTTCTTGATATGACCGTTGCAAAAAAGTTGATTATTTCTTGTAAGCTTTGTCCTAAAAATCCCTATTATACAAGGTGTCTCTTTCACATATATCTACAATTGGTTGACCATTTTTGTTCAATATCTTGTGAGGCGGGACTGGTAGCCAGTTGGGGAACACAAAATGGTGCTTTCTCCTTTGTGCTCTATTTTCAAATGTTTTATTTTCATGAAACCTTTCCAGATCACCTGTGGGACCTTGAGGTCAAAAATGCTGGTTTTGATGAAATTTCTACCACGAGGACGGTATACTTTATCATTTTCTACAATATAGCCATTATAACTACTTTAAAATCAATTTTATTTAATATACATGCAAATTTTTTGAATGTGAAATATATAAATTATTCAAGTACATGCATTACAGACTTGATGTCTCTACCAATCCCACTAATTTCAAAAGAATGCATGGAAATTATGGGGAAACTTGTACATGGTACAATACCATTGTCAAAAAGAAGTGCACTATATGTGCCAAGAACAATATCAAGTGTAGCAACCTCAACTTGATCTGGAACATTATGAGAGAGGTAAGTTGTAGGATCAATCTGAACATGTGTGGGGGTTATAGCATTGTTTGAAATATCTTGATACCCCTATACCCTATGAATTTTCCTCACCCCAACTTTTCTATCTAGAAGAATTCCATCTAATATGTGTTGATACAAAATCAAGAGGGATCCCATGCTTCTCACTAATAAATTGGTATGCTGCTAGTAAATTGGTGATGGAGACTACATGTACACATTACACACAACCATGTCACTCATCTATGCCACATCTAATGGTGATGGTAGATCAACACAAATAAATGGATCATAATTGTTGGATGTAGCCTTGATGGGAGGAAGACTAATTCGTAGGCATATTAAGTATCTACCAAAACAATCAAAATCTGATCATTTTGAGTAGCAATGGTGGAAATACTATAAAAAATATCACATCTATTAGGGGCTACTGTTGTATCCATTATTGATTATAGTTTTAAATATTTTGTAAGATCCAAAAGGTTTGGATCAACTAAAGCCCTCTTGTTGATAGACAGTGGCAAATTTGCACTTCTATATTCAAGTTTTTTATAAAACCTCCCTTTGCCCTATCCAACATGCTAAGGAAAAGATGTGTAATCCACATCTAACTATAAATGAAACTCATCCTATAATTGTTTACAAAAATAAATTTACGACTCATCATTATAAGGCCATTTGTGATAGACTTCCAACCGTCTAGGATATATAAAAGGAGCAACAAGCTCATCTATACACCTAGTAATTGCATATCCTCTAACTCTATCTCGTCGCTGATAAAAAGGGAACATGTTATTCATATAATTTAATGAAAATATTCTAGAAATAGATGTAAATTTCTTAGTGCCACTAACACTCTTGGCAAGGGACATATAAAACTGCTCAGTGCTAATGTCATCATATGGATTGCATGATCGAATCATGTCAATCATACATATAATCTCCCCTCTAATAGTAACTAATTTGTCTCTATTGGATAGATTGGGGGACTTATGTATAATTTGGTCTAAACATCTCAAAGCATTTTCTAGTCTCATAATGTTTCCCTCATAAAAACTAGACCTACATTGAGCATGCTCCTTAGACTGAGTACAAAGATGATAACCCTGATCATCTAGATGAGAAGTCTGATTAGCCATATGCATATAAATAAAGATCTGCACATATAATTTAAATTACAAATTTATCTTTTCAAAACTAAAACATTTTTAATATACAAGTTAAACTTTAAAACCCAAAATAATTTAATCTTGCACAATTTAAATTAATTTACATGAAGAATCATCATACATTCAAAAAATTAAGATTCATACATGTGAAATTATTCAATAATATAATTATAATTTAAATTATTTACATGAAATTGAAATTAAATTCACATTTACATAAATTACAAATCTACACAAAATATTTATGTTGTTTTGATTTAAGATACCTTGCAAAATATTTACAAGGGTTATATATGCACCATAGACCTAGCACAAAATATCATTATTGCATAAAAGAGGATTTGTTTATCATGCACTAGTATACTCTAATATATCACGTACCATGTTTATTTAGTGCAAATCACATTATACCACCACATGAAGAGCTAGGCTTTATCTTTTT
>VDFB02274731.1:0-33092 GCA_007258455.2 Sequoia sempervirens
TTTTTAATATTATAAGTATTGTATTATAATTAAGTTTGATTTATAATATCATATTATATACAATTTTATTATATATTTTTAATATTTTTATTATGTTATGTTTTATATTTTAGAATGAACATTGTTATTATACTTTTTTAGTATTTTTTTTATGTTAGTTTATTTCTTTAGATTATTAATATCATATTGTTATCTATTAAATGAGTATTTATTATAATTTAATATATATTTTATATAAATACTTAAATATATATATATATCCTATCAAATTATCAAAAAAATATATTAATAAAGCTAACATTTGTTTATTTCATAGATATTTAATGAGACGATTTTATAAAACTAAAAATGGAGTAAAATCCATTCCTAAAAAAATGTCAAAATAATAGTTCACCTTCATTTTTCTTAAAAATCCACCCATAACACCCCAAACTTTATTGCCTAGTGTTGATGAGTGTTTTAGCACTGCACAACATAGATAAAACACAAGTGCTATATCTCTCTTGAAAGGTGGCTTTCTTCAAAAAAAACTTTACAAATAACCCCAACATTTTAGATGTCGGGTCTTGACTTGCAAAAATAGCTTAGTAGTTGATGTGATATGCTGGTGATCATGAAGGGATTTATAGTTTACAAGGCTGGAAGCTATAAGACTCAAATAAGGGCTTTATGAAATCTGAAGATAAATGCAAACCCTAACTATATTCTCAGATCTAAGATCTAAAAATCCTATATTGCATCAAGTATAATAGCTTGAGTGATGCCTTTTCCCTAATACTAACCCAAAGAAAGATAAAAAAAAATATAGGGTTTAGAGAGATCCTAAAACTAACACCTAAGATCAATCATAACAATGGCTACTATTGTAGATGAGCAAATCTCCATAAAACCTAACTCTACTTAATCAAGGAAAACCCTACAACTCCACATAAATGATGCAATCTTCAAAAGAAAAGTGAAAGATTTTTAGACTATGAACACTCATTCATACACCCAATTGTTGGCATGACATTAACAAGCATCCATAGTTGAACTATTGCACAAAGATGCTTAGACCAACTTTACAAAGCAATTTACAATCAACAAATCACAAAAGGTATGAGTAGCATATTCATCAAAACATCTTCAATATTTCACCATCATTACAAATGAACTAAAAATTAACATTTAAGAATAAAAAAGGAAACCATAACACCTTCAAACTTAACACAAAAATTCACCTAGCCAATGATCTAACTATATTATTTTCTCCAATATTTACTTAACAATTTATAGTTCTCTCTCTTTACAAATGAACAAGCATAAGACTTTTATAGAAATTACACCATAAATCAAGGGTCGGGATTGAATCCAATTCAAAGGCCCATATTGCATCTTTAAACCCTAGGGAAGTTACATTGAGCTTTGGCAACACATGCCTCATTTACATCCATTCAAATAATTTTGTTACAAATTTGGTCTAAGTAGAAACAAAATATCCCCTTTCTCCATCTTGATGAAAATCTCTATTGGAAAAATAAAATAATCCCTCTTGTAGTCCTTTCAAAACACTTTTCCAATTGGCACATGTCTTGGCACAGATCCATAGGTAGCTCCCCTTTTTGAATTATTTAATCCCCTTCCAAAAATAATTTCATGATAGCTCCTAATTTTTGAAAGGCCACATCTTTATTTCAAGATCCTAAAAATCAAATGCCATCAGTAGTTCACATGCTAAAAATCCAATCCATAAAACATCAAAAATAAACTTAAATAATCTTTTCAAAATTTCAACTCCTTCATA
Source organism: Sequoia sempervirens (assembly GCA_007258455.2). Taxonomy (NCBI): domain Eukaryota; kingdom Viridiplantae; phylum Streptophyta; class Pinopsida; order Cupressales; family Cupressaceae; genus Sequoia; species Sequoia sempervirens. The sequence continues at coordinate 1,784 of VDFB02274731.1, forward strand.
GAATTTTAGAATTTTAACCCTATTAAAAAAATTCAGATATTTTGGCCTTTTAAAAATTCATTTTTGGAAGGAATTTTCCATTTCAAGATTTTTTCCATGGAATTTTTCATTTTGGGGGAAATCTACATTTCAGAGAAAAAAATGCATTTTTAGGAGAATTCCATTTTAGGAAAAATTCATTTTAGAAAAGGCTGCATTTAGGAAAAATTTCCATTTGAGAAAAAAATTCCATTTCAAGAAAATTTGCATTTTTAGGGAAAATTCCATTTTGGGAAAAAATTTCATTTTAGGAATTTTCGAGATTTTTCATGGGTATTGGAATTTTCTGAAAATGGAAATTTCGGGGATTTCTTGAGGTCAATTTTTTTTTAAATTTTGAATTCAGGGGGATTTCTTAAGGTCAAGAAATTTTTGGATTTTGAATCAAGTGGATTTCTTATGGTCATGAAATTTTTGGATTTTGAATTAGGGGGACTTCTTGTGGTCAGGAAATTTCTAGATTTTGGATTTAGGGGGATTTCTTGAGGTCAGGAAATTTTTGGATTTTGAATTTAGGGGGATTTCTTGAGGTCAGGAAATTTTTGGATTTTGAATCAAGGGGATTTCTTATGGTCAGGAATTTTTTTCCGATTTTGAATCAAGGGGATTTCTTGTGGTCAAGAAAATTTTAGATTTTGAATTTAGCGGGATTTCTTGAGGTCAAGAAATCCCCAAATTTTTCACCTGATCAAAATCTCCAAAAGTCCATAACTTTTGACCTAGAAGGAATTTCCCAAAAATTCAAAAAGCAACCTAGCCTAGATTTTCATTCTCTATCCATACGTGCAAGAAGAATTTACATGACATATGAAAATTTATGGATTTTGAATTTTGAGGATTTCCTGACATTAGGAAATTTTTGGATTTTGAATTTAGGGGGATTTCTTGAGGTCAAGAAATCCCCAAATTTCTCTCTTGATCGAAATATCTTAAACTCCATAACTTTTGACCTAGAAGTAATTTCTCAAAAGTTCAAAAAGAAACCTAGCCTAATTTTTCATTCTTTATCCATAGGTGCAAGACAAATTTAAATATGACATCCCAAAATTCACTTCAAGGTCCCCAAGATGCTTTAAAACATTTTCTAATTCAAATCAAACCCAAAATTAATTTTAAAATAACCTCTCATCATAAAACATCCCAAAAAGAGCAGGACTAGAGATCAACATACACAAAATGTGGAGATGCAAAAAAAGAGAGGGGGGGTCCTTGCCTTCAATGGGGCATGTGTGCAAAAAGGGAATAACAAATTGTGACTCTACTAGGGAAATACTCTAGAGTATTTTGATGACAAATAAGAATCACAAACCCAAAATCTCTGGTTCCATTCTCCACACTAGGCCAAACAAATCAGAACTTATGATTAAGGAATCAAAATCACTAGTAGATTTTAATTCCATATGTTGAAAATCCAAGTGTATGCAAGTGTATTCATTTGTCTCCTTAAGTGAACACAAGAACCCATGCTTTATCATGTTAGGCTACATGAAGGATTCTAGTCCAAAAGTAACCTAGACATTGCCTCGCTACTAGTTAGATGTTCATAACCCCGACAGAGTTATCATTGTGATTCTCTCAAACATAACTCTATTGCTAGCCAGACATCTATAGCTCCAGTAGAGTTATTTGAATCCTCTTGAAAGTTGAATCTCTTTTGTTTTCATTATTTTTTCTCATTTCAACCTGTAAGTAGTGAAGCTTGCTTTCAGGGTTGAGAATCATAGTGATGTTGAAGCAAAAATATAATATTTTTCACTTAACATGACTTCACAGAAGAAACCCATAGTGACCTCAAGATTCTTAAAATATGTGAAAGATCTAAGATTTTAGAATACTTCAAAATCATATCAGACCAATGACTCATCCTCCTCAATCAAGTATCCAAACCATTTGACACTAATAGGATACCTTCACCATCCATTCCCAAAAACATGATTGGTGTTTCTCAAAGAAATATTCATAACATTTCTAGATAATTAAATTACTGTTGTGCATGCAAGACTTCTCTAGAAGAAAATGAGAAAACCCCAAACTAGACCGCAAAGCAATAGAAACCCAAACCTACCTACAACAAAATGAAAAAAAGAAGCAAGAAATCCAAATCTAATCTAATTATTTATAAAAAAAATTGAGCAAGCAAGTTTCAGACAACATGGAAAGACACAACATGGTTCCTCAAAATATGCAGCAATAACAAGGCACGAGTTATGGTTCTGAACTTGGAAAATTTATCCTTATACTTAGAAAAAAGTATTCTTACAACAATACTTTCATGTTCAATGGAAAAATTAGGAAAACTTGGCAATTGAGGGAAATCCTCAGGACCATGATTAATCCATGTGCAAATTGTTCTTCCTAGACATCCATAATCAAATTGATAAACTTTAGAATTATAGTAGGGAAAAAAACAACATGATGTGTTGCTTGTTTGAACAAATTGTCAAGTTTATTGCCCACTAACATGCCTTGTAATGAGACAATATCCATGTTGTTAGGAGGTCTCAATTGGTGATGCAACATTCCTCTTGTGCTCAAAACATGCAAAGGAGAGTCAGAGTTATTAGTAGATAACCTAAGGTGAAAATCAGATTGAACATGTTAAGATTGAATGTCATGGAACATTCCACCCAATTGGTTGTCTTCATGTGGTGTTGGAAATGAAATATCAGGAACATCCTCATGCACAACTTCTTCAACTAGATGCCCATCGAGGGCCATCAAAAGTTGATCTTCTAACACCCTTTCACTTACAGCCGTGTGATCATGCTCATCAATCATGACTGTGGCATCACTGTTCTTAGCATTATCTAAATTTTTAGCACATTATTATGACAAACATAAGTTTCATCATTATCAATGCATGACACATGTGAATTATTGATACTAAATTCATCAAAATGTAAAGGGAAAACATAATTTGACAAGCAAGAAAAATCCCTTATTTCATTCTCTATTGGCCTCGATCTGGACTCCTGATCACAACCATCAAGAACACCAAATTTTTTGTTCAATCCTTCTTTCTGTTCCATGAGGCATTCATCAACAACCTATTAAAGTTCCTCCATTAAACACTCCTTCAATGCATTTTCTTGTGCATCCTCTACAAGGAAGGTGAGGAACTTTATTTTAGGTTGTTTTGACAATTCCACTCATTCTTCAACTTGCTTGATTGTTGCTTAACACAATGAACATGTGAATTATGAATGTGCCACCTCATGTATCCTACACCAACATGGTAGCAATAACTCTTCTAGATGGATTTTGTATCTTAGTCTCGACCAATCCTTCATAAAATTTGCAATGAATTCATCATGTCTCACTAGTATCGTATCTTCATCATTCGTTGGGGGAGTTTGAGTAATAACTCCCTTTTCTTGAGGTTCATCCCCATCTAACTTGGCTAAACATTTTGTTTCAAATATTTGACTAGCTTATGTAGTAACACCATCTTTTATTTCTGCAGGTTACATTTCACTTGCACATTCATCATTTTCCCCTACTGTCTTAAGTATTTTAGGTTATTCCTTCTTGCACTCCATTTCCTCTAGGGCTACCTCAACATTCGTCGCTACATATTCATCGAATTCAACATTTGATGGTTCTATGTCCTCTACAATATATTTTCCAAGTAGCTCATTCCCACTTGTATGTGACTATTCCATCAACCCTAAATAACTTTTAATTTGATTGATAATACCCTCATAGGAAGGGTAGGTGAGCTTTGAATGAGACACATTATACACCTTGCACCAACTGTCTAAGAGAATATCTTGTAAAAATAGTCCATTCTCACTACTCAACTAATCCTTAACCAATTTTGGGAAGGCCTTAACTGCAACATCAACAAGTTCTTCTTCTAAATTTATAGGAGCTAGTAGTTCATGCACTTGCCTGAGGAATATTTTCCCCTACAAAGCCATTTCCATTCTACCCAAAAAGGTCAAACATTCTAGCTCATTGTGCCTAGAGGTATCATGAATTTTGCATTTATTTGATAATGCAAAATGATGTAGACTCTTAGGATACAAATGTCTAATCAAAGACTCCTGAAGTTGAGAAATATCAACTTGAGGACTATCCTTACAACAAGAGGTGAAAGATTGTTGTCCTTCCATCTTGACTCAAATTTTATATTTTCAAATTTGTTGATTTTTTAAATATTTTTTGCATATAAAGTAATCTATCATCTCTAATTTTCAACATGAAGGCTCACTCAACTTCTAGCTTTGTTGCTTATGCTCAACCCTCTTTCTAGCACCAATTATGTTGATGAGTGTTTTAACACTGCACAACATAGATAAAACACAAGTGTTCAATCTCTCTTGAAAGGTGAATTTCTTTAAGAAAACTTTAGAAATAACCCCAAGGTTCTGGATGTTAGGTCTGGACTTGCAAAAATAGCTCTATAGTTGATGTGATATTCTAGTAATCACAAAAGGGCATTTATGGTTTACAAGGTTGGAATATATAAGACTCAAATAAGGACTTTATGAAATTTGAAGATAAATGCAAACCCTAATTGTATTCTCAAATCTAAGTTTTGAAAATCCTATATTGCATCAAGTATAATAGCTTGAGTGATGCCTTTTTCCCTAATACTAACCCAAATAAATATCAAAAGATATAAGGTTTAGAGAGATCAAAAACTAACACCTAAGATTAATCATAACAATGACTAATGTTGTAAATGGACAAATCCCCATGAAATCTATCTCTACTTAATCAAGAAAAACCCTACAACTCCATAGAAATGATGTAATCTTCAAAGGAAAAGTGAAATATTTTTAGACAATGAACACTCATTCATACGCCCAATTGTTGACATGACATGACTAAGCATCCATAGTTGAACTATTGCATAAAGAGGCTCAAACTAACCTTACAAAGAAATCTACAATTAGCAAATCACAAAAGGTATGAGCAATAGATTCATCATAATATCTTCAACATTTCACCATCATTACAAATGAATTGAAAGCTAACATTTGAGAATAAGAAGCAAAAAACCATAACACCTTCAAACTTAACACAAAAATTCACCAAGCCAATGATCTAACTGTATTAATTTCTCTAATATTTGTTTAACAATTTTAGTTCTCTCTCTTTACAAATGAATAGGCATAGGCCTTTTATAGAAATTACATCATAAATCAAGGGCTAGGATTGAATCTAATTCAAAGACCCATATTGCATCTTTAAAACCCTAGGGAAGTTACATTGAGCTTTGACAACACATGCCTCATTTACATCCAATCAAATAATTTTGTTACAAATTTAGTCCAAGGAGAAACAAAATATCCCCTTTCTTGATCTTGATGAAAATCTCTATTGGAGAAATAAAATAATCTCTCTATTTTCCTTTCAAAACACTTTTCCAACTCACGCATATGTGGTCACATATCCATAGGTAGCTCCCCTTTTTGAATTATTTAATCACCTTCCAAAAATAATTTCATGATAGCTCATCAATTTTTGAAAGGTCACATCTTTATTTCGAGATCTTGAAAATCAAATGCCATCATTAGTAGTTCACATGCTAAAAATTCAATCTATAAAACATCAAAATTAAACTTACATAAACTTTTCAAAATTTCAACTCCTTCATAGAATTTCAAAATTTTAAACACATTTTAGCCTTTTAGGAAATTTTTCATTTTTGGAAAATTTTCCATTTTAAAGGTTTTTTTTTATTTACAAGAGAAATTTCCATTTCAGAAAAATTGCATTTTGGGGAAAAATTTGCATTTCGAGGAAATTTCCATTTTAGGAATTCTTGTAGTCGAAATTTTGGATTTTTGAATTCAAAGGGGATTTCCTTAGATTCGTAAGAATCTCTGGAATATCTCCAACTGATCAAAACCTTTGGAGACTCCACTTAACTTTTGACCTAGAAAATTTACCAAAAATTCAAAAGCAACTTAGCCTAATGTTTTAGTATTGTTAATTAGTTCTTTTGCCTCAATTTGAAGCCTATTTCCGCTCACACATACTTCCAATCCTAACCTAAGCCTAACAATAGAATTGTAAGCCATTATCCTACTGTCCTAAGACTGTCTCTAAGCCTAGCTATGAGATTAAAAGCAGCAGAATTTAGAAGTGAAACCCCTAAGCCTAACAAATAAAAGTGTGAGAGTGACATTAAAGGTATATGGATGACATTGGGAATTAGAGTTTGAATAAAATTTTGAAATAAAGATATTAGATGAATAAAATTTTGAAACATTGTATTATTAATCATATTTTAGTGATTTTTATTAGTAATATTTTATTTTTAAATAGTTCTAACCATAATTTTCATCTTATTCTAAATTCTAATCCTAATTCTAATTATAGTGCTTTTATAATTATAATAATTAATAACAATAATATTAAAATTATAATTTAATTAATAATTATAATAATTTTAGATATTTTAATTTATTTTTTTATTTGTATTTATATATGTTTTAGAGTTAATTTAAATTAATATTTAATTTAAATTTTTATTTTAATTGTGTAAAATCAAATCCAAAAGATTATCTTTATATACTAATTTATAGATGTGCTTTAATTTAAGTTTTATTTTATTATTTTAATAGTGCAAATCCAAATCTCTATAAAATATAGCTAATTGATTTTTGTGAGATTTTCTTTAATAAAAAAATAACAAAAACATACATTAAAAAAATCATTTTATAAAAAATGTAAAAATAAATGACATTTATTTATTTTAGAAAGATTTAATAAATCACTTTATGAACACAACAAAAAAAAGTCATTAAAAAAAAATAGTTTACTTGTTTTCTTTCTTGTCATTAACACTCTCAAAACTTTTTAGCCAATTATTCAAAAAATATAATTTTTACAAATTTTAAAATTAAATATTTAACATGTTCACTTTTAAAAAAATAAATTATATTTAAAAAACATAAAATTTTATTTTTTAATTGCTTCAAAACCAACTTATTAATAACTAATTAACAAAAATGAATTGAAGAAGTAATTGCAATAGTGGAAGGTACTATAAACTAGAAAAACAAATATTAGTGACACGTATGAATTTAAAATTTAAAAGATCGAGAGTATCCGTGTATTGTTTCCTACCTCATTTCTTTATATTATCATGATCTTTTGTAAGTCATTCAAGTAAACCAAAGACCATTTAACTATTATTATTTTTTTCAAGTCTCACACTAAATTTTTTTCTTAAACCTCAAACAATCGTAAAATTGAAACCTGTAAAATAAAACTAGATCTCTGATATTAAGTGACCTGCGGGGATTATCTGTCCAATAAAATTCCAGTGGCCTGTGATGTGTATTTGGATTTTGTTTTTTCCCTAAATCTTTGTAAACTTGAAAAAAAGGTTTTGTTCAAAGAATCATTTTGAATTTTGAGAGAGACCTTCGCGCACTTTGCATTAAGGAAGAGATGGCAATGACAGTTACATCTTCAGCACAGTCTTCACTGGTACTTGTCAATGCCAGCAAAAGAGATGGTGGATGTGGAGGGTTTTATCACAGATTTAAATGGGGCTCTTCTTCTTCTTGTTCAGTGTTGTTGGGGAGGAAGGCCTGTTTTTCGCTGAGCAAGGCAAGGGCAAATACATGCAGTCCAGTATGCACAATGGCAGCCCCGCAGCAAAGTGGTGATATGGATATGAGTATAAAAGTTAAGAGACCCGATGAGTTTGGGAGATTTGGGAAATATGGGGGCAAATATGTACCAGAGACACTCATGTATGCTTTGTCTGAATTCGAATCGGCCTTCAATTTACTAAAAGAAGATCGAGCTTTTCAGGTACACTTTCCATTTCTCGTTTTTTATTCCTTTGGTTGTTGGAGCTAATGGAATAAATTTGACTTGACCCTACCTATCAAGTAAATTTTTTGTGACGATCCCCTTCACATGTTGGAATGTTTCATGGTTAGAGTGAAAAGCATTGGAAGATAAATACATATTTCTATTATAATCCTTTATAATTTTTGATAGACCACTCAAAATTTGACCATTCATCTGATATGCTCTTCCAAAAATTTTGATTGTATTTTAGGGTTTAAAAGTTTAAATACAGTCATACATTTATCAAATTTAAGCCTCAGAGTGGATACTAGCGGGTTCCATTTAGGCATGCTTTATTATGTCAATAATAAGTATAAGTGCATAAATCCATTGATAAAATCTCGATAATAACTGCATAATCCTGGGAACCATCTCAGACGAGTAAGTATTGTTGGTTCTGGCCATTCCTTAGCTACCTGAGTCTTGGATTCATATGCTTCGACTCGTCTCTTGATATAATATATCTCAAATATATGAGTTTAGATGCAGAAAAACATGCTTTCTTTTGCAAATATGACATAAATTATTAGTTTTTGTGGTATTCAGAACAATCTGTAGGTGGACTAAGTTGTAAGAATTGTTGATCAACCCCACAGTAGTCCAAGACCTGTAATCAAAACAACTTTCCACACAAGAAAAAAGCAATGCAAATGCTATGTAACCAGAGAATTCATTAGATGCAAAATAAAACTGGTACAATATAAAATGAAGAAACCCTTGTTATAAAGACAAGAATGAAACCCTAGGACAAACTAAGATCATAATAAGTGTCTTAATCCTATGATATGAGACACAAAAAGTAGATGACCTAAATAAGCTTAAGTATGTAAGCGTAAATATGCCCTAATACGAAACTAGTTAGGTAATATACCTTGTTCACACCAACATAAGTGCTCCTATGAATTCTTGTTATAAATCAAAATATCATAAAACTTACATAATAACATTCTTAAAGTCAGGACGAAATATCTTATTTATGATGTTATGGCAAGTTGCAGATGCAGTTGTAGACTGAAAGACATGACCAAGAACTCATGGTGATTGCTATGTGCTCTAAATGCCATTCTGTGCTCAGGTTTCATCCCAATCCAGCAGTAACCAATTCAGTCCCTTCATGCAATTCATCAATCAACTTATTCATTCTAGGAATAGGAATTTGGTTCTTTACATTCTTTCTTTTAGGGCCTGCAAAATAAGAAATCAATCTATATGGAAAAAGAACCATTCATCTTTATAAGTTATAACCAATACACTGTGTAATAAATGGGCTCTTTCTTGCAACAATATGCCCCATGACAAGCAGTTCCTGTATCATCTATTCAATTTCATCCTTAAACAATTTGGAGTGCCTATATAATGGGAAATCATTTTAAGTTTCGTACACTTTTCCAACTCTATGACATGTTTTTTTATGCCTATTAAGTGAAAGAACCTTAGGAAGGTCACTACAAATCACTTATTACTGTTGTGATACTGGTTTAACTGGCTAGATATACGTTTTGTTGAAACTAGCTAAAGTATGCAAGCTGCTTAAATTGTTAGAACTGATTAATAAGCTGGGTTGCTTTTGGATATCTGCTTGTGGATTTTATGAGCTGATATATTGGAGCATTTAGGTGGCCGAAACTTTCTAATTACAGGTTATTTATCTTCATCAACTTGTTAAGTTCCATTCAGATTTCACTGAGCCCTTGAACCCATTGTATGGTTGATATGTAATGTTCCCTTATATAATTTTTGTTGTTTTTTGTGTTTTTTTAGAACACACACCATTGGAACAGCAACTAAAGCTTGTGATACAAATGCTGATTGCAACTACCAAGTTGGAAACTTCACAAAAAACTTTAAATAATTTTAAATCACACTCGTATCTGGTTAGAAATCAATATGACGGCAGCAACAACATCGATTTTATTTAATTGCAAGATAGGAAAAATGATGATGATGCTGATATGCAAGCTTGAAAATGGATTTTCAGAATTATCACTTTCCCAAATTAACTCACAAGTGAACAGTGAGGGATGTTGTGCAATATGGCCATTGATAAGACACTCCAAATGATTTACCAATGTTGCATGGGGATGCATCCCGCCCCAAAATTCTTGACAAACCCAAGATGGGGACGTTTCCGAGACGTGGGGACGTTTGGGAAACGTCACCCCACCATCCCCCCGTTTCTCCGCTGTCCCTTGAACGTTTCTCCTTCCAAGGGGATGTTTCTTGCCAAAAGGGGACTTCCAGGCGTCTCTGAGACTCCGAGGAACTCCTGGGCGTCTCCCACGAAAATGCATAAAAATAATGATTTTTTTTTTTAAATTTAAAAAACAAAAGTGAAAACTATTAAAACTTAAAAGTTTTAAGTTAAATTTATTATTTCTTACCCTAAAAAGTCAATCACTATGGACTGATTTTTATCACTATGAGGAGATTGACATGGAGCTTGGGGATGATTAGATCATTAGAGGCATCAGACCATCAGCCATTTAGTATTTAGTATTTTGTTTTTGAAGTTTGAAGATTGAACATTGTTGATTGTAATTATGGATCATGATTATGAAATTCAAATTATGAAACATCTAGTTCTCGTTCCAATGTCTATTAAGTATATTTTCATTTTGATTTTCAATGTTCACTAGTTCAATGAAATCATTTCAATGTGTTTAAACTTTAAACTTTACTTATTCCTTAGGCTTCTACTGTTCTACAGTTATACATCTTTTTATAATTAATTTTTCAAGTACTATATGTGTTTCAGCACCACTCCCCCGCCGCCCCCAAACTTAGACCCACCGTCCCCGAAACACGTCCCCTACCGCTCCCCCCGTCCCCAAAACTCTGTGGAACATTGTGATTTACTAATGCTCTTAATGCCTGATACAACACTAATAATGTCTGATATAACCTTTGTTAACTGGGATAGCACATTATATGACTGATCTAACCTTTTAGAATGCTGGAACAACATGAACAACATCTTATATGACTGATATAACCTTTTGATGACTGGAACAACACCTTATATGACTGATGTAACATTTCAGAATTTTGGAACACCATCTTATATGACTGTATAACCTTTTGATGACTGTTACAACACCTTATATGATTGATGTAACCTTCCAAAATGCTGGAACAACACCTTATATGACTATTGTAACCTTCTGATGACTGAAACAAAACCTTGTATGACTGGTGTAACACCAGGGATGATTGTTGGTGGCTGGGAATGATGTAAACTAACAACTATATAATTGATCTCAGGGTTGGGATTTACCGATTTTACTCTTCCAAAGGTAGTGCTTAGCTAGGGTTTGACTGGACATGTTATAACAATTCAAATCTAACATTTTTGATGTACAATAACTCTCCAAAGTCCTGAAAACCAATGTAGAAACCCTCAAACATGTTGGGCAACACTATAGTGACACTGTAGCAGCAACATCCATTGTTAAAAAATGTCTTCAAATCCTCAACGAATCAACACATTTTGATCCCCGTATGAAGTCACCCAATATGAAAAACAGGGGGATGCCAAAACTCAAATGTCAAAGCTCCTGATGAAAATTGCCAAAATGAAATCAAGATATCAAATGAGGCTAGGCACCCTCTTTTAATACTTTTCCAATTTGGGCCCTTGATTAAATTTCCCTTTGATTAATATTTAAAAATAGTTTTAATTTAATTTAATTTTTAGTATTTAAAAATACATTTATTTTTATTTTTAGTATTGAAAAAATACTTTTTATTTTAATGTGTTTAAAACCACTTTTTTTATTTTAATAACATTATTTAAGTTGCCTTTTAAATTAAAATGCCAGGCCCAATTTAAAATAATATTACAATTTATTTCTTTTGCTTTGCCCTTTAGCCTACGGAAAATGGAAATAGGCTAGAGGTTGTCTCTATGACACTATTTCCAAAAAGGTGACATGATAGTCCACCCTTCCTAGAATTGTTTGCCCTCAAACAATTTTGGCTTGGAATGATTAAACAACATCTTGTTGAAGCTATAGATCAGGATTTAGCACCTGTATAGTCTGGATCCCCTACCAGTCAAGTGAAACAACTTGGGCCAACAAGTACAACATTCTCCAACTTCATAATCCACAATGAAAGTTGCAACCTATGAAACTTAGGAGACAATTTGGCCAACAAGTGTGCATGATCCACAATACAAACCTCTGAAAATGTTGTGATCAGATCCTGAAGAGTTTCCCAAATAGTATAAGACAAAGAATGCAACCCACTCTCAAGGTGATTCTCTATGATTTGGTGATGCATAAAAATATCCATAAACTCCCACAAGACCAAAGGCTGCCACATGTACTCACCACCATGATTTTGTTGCTTCACTTGGCTCATTCTAAATGTGTAATTTCCCTGCAAGTCGAGTGGGATGGCCTTACCTTCAACTTGTGCCTCGGGGTTTGCATAATTGGGGGGTGGTCCCTGCCCTTGGATGCTCTAGTGGTATGTCATGGGAAATGTGCCCCACGAGCCACTCTTAGCGCTTGGGTGTTGCCCTTACCACTAGGCCGGTCTTTTGGTGTAGTGGTTGGGCCTTAGTGGTATCAGAGCCGAGGTCTCGAGGTCGAGACTCTTGGGGGTGAGCGGACTGTAATGTCCTTGCACGTCGAGTGGGATGGCCCCACCTTCGACTAGTGACCCGGGGTCTACGTAATCGGGGGGTGGTCCCCGCCCTCGGATGCTCCGGTGGTATGTCGTGGGAGATGTGCCCCACGAGCCACTCTTAACTTGGGTGCCACCCTTACTAATGCCCAACCACTACACCAAAAGACCGGCCCAGTGGTAAGGGCGGCACCCAAGTGTTAAGAGTGGCTTGTGGGGCCCATCTCCCACGACATACTACTGGAGCATCCGAGGGTGGGGACCACCCCCCAATTATGCAGACCCCGGGGCACGAGTCAAAGGTGGGCCCACCCCACTTGATGTGTAGGGACATTACAATATGATGAAGAATCCAAAATGCTTATCAGGGCTTCATAACCCCAACCTTGAGTTCCAATGAACCTTTCAATGATGTAGCAATCTATCCCTTCCAAAATATTGTGTATGGGCTGGAAGCAAGCTACAAAAGTCACAAACCGCTTGGAATCTCACCCAAATCAGAACTATGGTGGCTGAAATGATTGTTCCCTATAGCTGCATTCTTCTACCAACATCGTTCAGCAATCAAACCTCCGTAAAATGTGCAAACTTGCAGCTGTTCATGACTGATAACATTAGCTTATTGTCTGAAACCAACAACAGGCCAATGGTACAGCAGCTGCAACATTGAAACTGTCATGTCCCCTCCTTTTCCCAATAATTTATTATTAATATTATTATAAAAGTGTTTTTCAACACTATATATATTAACTAAAAATAAAAAATAAAATAAAGTATAAAATTTAAATTAAGGTGAGCAACTCAAATCTTGGCACTGAGATTTAGGTTCCATGGGTCCTAAAGGGTGAGGGTATAATTTCAAGCTGGCTGCTTCATTCTCACTATCGAATTTTTGGATGTTCCAATTTCATTACAGATTTAGTTTATAAGCACTCAGGGATGAAACCCCTTGGTCTGCAAATACAAGGTGAGGATAAAAACGCTTGCCTCTAACTTGAGCAATTTTGTTTCAGGGGTTGCAGGGTTACTGAAGTAAGTGATTGTGCAACATTTTTTAAGAATTTGAGTAGATCCAATAGAGAAGTGCCTTGGTTTTGGGGCAGATTGCCATTTCTTTTGCAGGTTCAAGGTAAACTGTAGCACTTACAGACTTCATCAATTGGGAGGACAGAAATAACTCATTCGGAGGGCGAAAACAAACCCTAGAGAACCAGTGCTGACCACCAGGGCAGCATTAACACCTCTCACTGCCAGACTCTCTTGCTAAAGGGTCATACAAACCCAGATTGAGCTGTGCCAGGCAGATAAAAGTATAAAATATCAGGAAATCACCAGTCAGACCTGTGTTTCATGCACAAAAGTTAGAATGAGAGTTGTGGAAGGCTACAGTTCACTAGGGACTGTTCGTACAGGGTAATTCAGGCCAGTCATACATTTGTGCCAGATCGCACAGGTCCTCTGTGAGTTCAAAGACTTCATAAACTCAGATAGAATATTATAATTGTGATTTGATTTTTGTGGCAAATATAATAACGATATTTTATAGGAATTTGGTTACTTTCAGCTAATTAGGGTTTCTTTTATAAATCATTGCACTTGGGTTGCAAACTCAAATTTGCATTTAAATTCATTCATAAATCAGATCTACACTCGACTGTGCATTTCCTTTAATTTCAAACTAACATTAGGGTTGTAGCACTGTTTTTGTGGGGAACATTTCAGAAAAAATAGAAAATGTGAACAATGTAGAGGTTGAAAATATCCCTGTAAAGACTGAAAATTCTATATTAGTAGTCACAAATCGAAAAACACTTGCATATCCACCTATATGGGTGCAACTAAAATAACGTGGTGGCTGATAATGGTGATAACAGCAACATTAATTATGACATTTTGGTTCATAGCTGTCTTAGGTATGTTTCCTCTCTCACTTGATGGTAGTATCCTATTGCCCCTTATTCCTCTCATATCTTGTTGGTGATCCTCAACACAATTATTCAAATTTGGAGTAACCCACCATGTTTATGTTGCACTACTCCGATATTCATGCAAACTTCTCCTTGAGATCTTCTTGTGGTGCCCATAACTCTCTCAATGATATATCCAACACAATTTTTCCCTAACTCTTTATGGTGCTTTTTACTCAATGGCAATCTTGGAAGTGGAAAATTAAAGACCATACAAAGCTGATCCAAAGTAGACCAATGACCATCATAAGAAGATATCTTACCCATAGGAATAATTGCATACTTTGTGTCCACTCCAAGTGTCGAAAATTTGTTGTGCCTTCAAGATACAAGGAATGTTGAAACCATTTTGTAGTATCTCCTTCTTCTTCAACTCATTATAACCAATCCAGAAGGGGCATACTTGTATGTAGCTTGACTTCAATAACACCATACCGTGCTTAGTCATAAAATCTTGAACATTCAATTGACATTTATTTTGCTTACCATCTTTCTGCATCAAGCATCTTGTGGTCACTATCTCCATTTGACTATCACTCATAATCTTGTCTTCAAATGTGGTACTTAGCTCCTAGGAGTGATATATGAACCATAGTTTGAAAACTTGGACTTGGCACGGACTCAACAGCCCAAAATAGGACTCGGACTCGGCAAAAAAAAAATCGTAGTTTTACAAAAAAAGAAAAGAATCAATGCATTTAGAGAACATAAGAGCCTAATTTGATTATCAATTTGTCATAATTCAAATATTCCAACCCTATTTTGACTTGCAGACCTGTTTTTGGGCAAACAAGAGAAGAAAAATGAAAAAAATCATGTTTTAAAGCTGAGAAAGCAGCTTCCAGCCACAGCAAGAGTCTAGGCACGAGACTTGGGAGTCCAAGCCCAGGACTTGTGCGAGTCTCTCGATCGGACTCCGGAGCCTGAGCCCAGGACTCGCACGAGTCTCTTGGTTGGACTTGGGAGTTTGAGCCAGAGACTCGGCGAGACTCAGTTCACGGGTCTGTGTTGAGTCGACTCAGCCAAGCTTAGGATTTGCGAGTCCGCCGAGTCCGTGGCGAGTCCTGCTGAGTTTTCCAACTATGATATGAACCATGAACATTGATTCTTCACAATGTGTTTAGGATGCAAAACAAACTCTATATGATTCCACATATACTTCCTTTCAATTCAAATGCAGGAGATGGAGAACTCAATAATGATATCAATGCCTCTATTCACTTTGACCCTCAAAAGATCATGTGGATCCCATATGCAAAAACAGTCATGAACCTGAATCAAAGAGTCCACACACCCTATACTACCTGTTGTATCCCTTACTTTATAACCTTTTCTAGCATGCTTTCCATGATGACAAGAATTTGGTAGTGACTTAGGAGGAAGCAAAACATCTGAAATATGATCATCTTTTCCATACTTTAGGCTGCCAATAAGGAGTTCACCCTCCTTTGCTGAAATTGGAAGTGGGGAGATTCCCTTGATACTTTTATCCTGGTGACTCAAAATATTTTCTTCAAATGCATGTCCATCCACAATGCTACTATGAAAATCAATCAATGGCTCGCCGTTTGGAAGTTTGAAGGATAGTTCATGATTTGACACATCGTCCTCCATCTTTAGCTCGTCGCAACCAACAAGTGATGTCTTTCCTTCCTTGACTTTCTCACTATTATGCTAACACATGCAATCATTAGAAGTCAATAAACATCCACTATCAAGGAATCTTTACCTTCAACTTACAGTTGAGCCCTTTCTGTTTTTGCTTGATGTCTTGTGGCTTTGAATTGGACTGTTTTTCTTTCTTCTATTCCACCAATTGTTTCTTATACATTTGGAGATTCTTGTGGCTTTGAATTGGACTGTTTTTCTTTCTTCTATTCCACCAATTGTTTCTTATACATTTGGAGATTCTTGTGTGTCTGGTTTTGTGGAAATCTTCTCTTGGATGGGGATCTCATTCCATATGGCAAAAATCATCAAAGGATATGGATAACATCTCCTTAATATCAAGATCAAGAGTCTTATACTATCATAACAAGTGGTGATGTCATCTACTGATTGGTGGAATCATGGGTGGTTCTTCTGATACAAACCTTGGCTAGAAAAGATTAAGTGTGGGACTGCTCATTGGTTGATTATTTGTTGATGCACAAAATTTCTGTACTGGCTTATAGTATTCATATTTTTTAATGTCTACAACCATGCCCTAGCTGAACAATTATTTGATCCATCATAAATAGGTATAGTGATCTTTCCTAATCAATGTTGTATGTCTTTTCAAGGCTGCTCCTGATGACATCTCTTTCCTTGCCTATGCCCATTCCTTGTTTTCATCTCATAATATTCAAGAAAAGACGTCAGAGTGGATTGCATGGCTTAGAGAATTGTACTTTGTGTGAAACCTTGCCGTCTCATCTTCCTCTCTCAGTGGTAGTTGCTGCTCTTCTTCTTCTCTTTGCAAAAAATTGACTAGGAATGTCTTCAAAGGGGGATTAATTGAGACTCTATCATTAGTTGAGTAGCTTCCTTTTGCCATATTCTAATTTGGCCTGGTAGTGCTCCATTGTTGATTCATTCCTCTCAATCCGAGCTATTTCTGCCATGGACTCTCTCATGGGAGATTGAAATTCTATAGCCAACTCCTTGTTTTCGCAGCTGATGGTTTCTTGAAGGTTTGCCTCTTCACCCCTATCATCCATGGTTTCCTCTTTCCTTTTCTCTTAGTTGATATTTGATTTCCCTATCACTCTCTTTCATGGATCTGCATCACAAAGTGATCCACAGGCTAGCAAGGATACTAGCACTGATACCACTGTAATGTCCCCTTTTTGTAATTTTCAATGTTCCATGGGGTTTCGGGGATGGGGACAGGGGGACAGTAGGGGACGCAGGGACGGGGGCGACAGGGTGCCGAAATACATATAGTACTTGAAAAAATAGTTATAAAAAGATGTATAAGAATTATACATCTTGGAGACAACTAGGAGTCCCCTAGACGTCTTGAGGACACCCCAACATCCTCAAAGTCCTAGCGGCATCTTGGAGACAGTGACACTGGTGGCGGGATGGTGGCATTGGTGGTAGGCTGGTGGGGGGACGTCCCCCCCCAGTCCCCAAGTCTCCGAGATGTCCCCATCTAGGAAACACGGGGTTTTTTGGGGGGGACGCATCCCCGTGGAACATTGGTAATTTTGTTTTTTTCTGATTTTTCTAGAACACACCACTGGAACAGCAACTAAAACTTGTAATACAAATGCTGATTGCAACTGCCAAGTTATAAACTTCACAAAAAACCTTAAATAACTTAAAATCACACTCAGATCTGATTAGAAATCAATATGACAGCAGCAACAATATTGATTTTATTTAATTGCACGGTGGAATTAAATATGATGACAATGCTGATGTGCAAGTTGGAAAATGTAGTTTTAGAATTATCATTTTCCCAAATCAACTCCCAAATCAACTCACAAGTGAACAATGATGAACGTTGTGCAATATGGCCATTGATAAGGCACTCCAAATGATTTACTAATGTTCTCAAAGCCAGATACAACACTATTAATGTCTGGTATAACCTTTTGTTAACTGGGACAACACCTTGTATGATTGATGTAACTTTCCAGAATGCTGGAACAACACCTTAGATGTCTGATATAACCTTCTGATAATTGAAACAGTACCTTATATGACTGATGTAACCATTTTTTGGAACAACACCTTATATGATTGGTATAGCCTTCTGATGACTGGTACAACACCTTATATGACTGATGTAACCTTCCAAAATGCTACAAGCCTACAACACCACCATATATGATTGATATAACCTTCTGATGGCTGGACCAACACCTTATATGGGTGATGTAACACTGAGGATGATTGTTGGTGGTTGGGAATGATGTAAACCAGCAACTATATAAGTGATCTCAGGGCTGGGATTTACTGATTTTACTCCTTGAAAGGTAGTGCTCAGGTAGGATTGAGTGGAAATGTCATAAACAATTTAGATTCGACACTTTTTGATGCACAACATCTCTCCAAAGTCCAGAAAACCAATGTAAAAACCCTCAATTATGATGGACAACACTACAACAACACTGTAGCAGCAACATATAACCCTCCAAAGGATAAAATCTTCAACAAATCACTGTAGCGACACTGTAGCAGCAATAACACATTTGTGATCTCCAGATGGAGTCACCCAATATGGGAAACAAGTGTTTTTGTCTTTGATCCCAAATGCGATATCCAAGAGGGTTTTCATTCTTGGATGTCAAAACTCAAATGCCAAAGCTTCTAATAAAAAATGCCAAAATGAAAAGCTTCCTCTTTTTATACTTTTCCAATTTGGGTCCTTGATTAAATTTCCTTCAAATTAGTATTTGAAAAATACTCTTTGTTTTATTTTATTTTTAGTATTTAAAAAAATACTTTTTATTTAATATGTTTAAAAACACTTTTTTAATTTATTTTAATAATATTATTTAAGTTGACCCTTAAATTGGGGGCAGTGGGCCTAGCTCGATTGGCTAAAGCATCCTGTTGCAGGCAAGAGGTCACAAGGTCTAGTCTCTCCACTGTCCTCGTGGTATCGGAGGGCGTGTCGTACCAGCGTCATCAATCACGTGAAAAAGTTTACTAGGCGCGTTGCAGTTTATAGGGGAGCTGGTACCTAACCGATTCCTGCAGTCTAAAAAATAAAAATAAAAAATTGACCCTTAAATTAAAATACAAGGTCCAACTTAAAATAATACTAAAATTTATTCCCCTTGCTTTCCCCTTTAGCTCGAGAAATGGAAATAAGCTAGAGGTCTTTTTCGTGGCACTATTCCCAAAAAGGGGACATGATAGTCCGCCCTTCTCGAAATTGTTTGCCTTCAAGCAATTGTGGCTTGGAATGATTAAACAACACCTTGTTGAGGCTATAGATCTGTAATATACCCAAATAGGATACTAAAAGAAAACAATAATTTCTGCAACTAGGGCACAAATCTAATAACAAAATCTTTCACAAACAAACTAGGTATAAATCTGAATTTTATTTGCATTAAAGTAGCTCCAAACAAACTCAGAATTTCTGATTAGATTTCAGATCAGATTTACAATTGAAAAATAGAAAAAAGCTATAGATCTGTAATATACCCAAATAGGATACTAAAAGAAAACAATAATTTCTGCAACTAGGGCACAAATCTAATAACAAAATCTTTCACAAACAAACTAGGTATAAATCTGAATTTTATTTGCATTAAAGTAGCTCCAAACAAACTCAGAATTTCTGATTAGATTTCAGATCAGATTTACAATTGAAAAATAGAAAATTCTTAATATTACTATGCTCAGAAAAATGACAATTCAAACCCTTAAAATTGCCCAGAAATTTCTAGAATTACATATCAGATATTTTCATCAAATAAGTGAGCAGATTTCATACCAAACTATTGCAGATTTGGGTCAGAATATTTTCTAACCTTGGCCGACCCTCCAAAAATGGTGTTGGGCTTTCAAAATGACCCACTTTAAGTTTGAAATTGTTGCCCTTTAACAGCCGTCCTCAGAAAACTCAGGAATGAATGATTTTCACTGGTGAATGCCTCCAAATCTGAATGTCCAACACTAATAACATTGTAATATTGGCCTCCAAACTTGATAAAATCTTGCAGCCCACAATAAACAATGTGTTAGGGTTTCACAAACCGAAGTTCTTCCACTGAAACACACTCTTTTGACTAGGGAGAGCCCGTATGTCTCACCAAAACCAGGGTACTTAAGGGTTTTAATCCTCAAGCCAAGTTGCAGTAGCAATAAGCAGAAAACTTCGTCACATAATGCCTCCAAATGAGCCTTTAGGGTGTTATATAAGAACTCATAACCATATGATTTAATCTCCAACTTCCATCTTAACATCTTTAATCCAAAAGCTCACATTAAAACCCTAAAAATATGTTCTTATCAGCTCCTAGAAGTTGGACGCCCCCTTAGGCTAATTAGCACATGTTTTAAAGATGTCACTTAAGTACATAAAAGGGGGACAACTTAAGTCCCTTGGCTAGGCATCACTTTAAGTTGTCTAAAAAGATGAGCCCAACATAAAATAACTTAAGTTCCCTTAAAATAACTTAAGTTCACTTAAGTTGCATCAAAAGATGTGCACTCAACTTAAAATTAGAATTAAGAACAAGCCAATGACTTCATTTCTTACCCAATAATGCTCTACATCCTCTTCCTCTTGGGTAAACCAAGGAAAGGACAGCCAATTTGGTGCTAATCATCTTGATTTGAGTTGGGGACATTACAAGATCACGATGTAGCACCTATATAGTTTGGATCCCTTGCCAGTCAAGTGAAGCAACTTGGGCCAACAAGTACAACATTCCTCATCTTTATAATCCACAATGAAAGAATGCAACATTTGCAACTTAGAAGATAATTTGGCCAACAAGTTTGCATGATCCACAATACAAACCTTTTAAAAAAGTCATGATGAGATTGCAAAGAGTCTCCCAAATAGTTTTGGTTATATAAATTTGTTGTGAAGGATATTAATAACTTTCGCATCATGGCAAGCAAATATTGGGACAAGAAGGATAAGTCTTGTAAGTTCACAAATTTTGGAGGTGATAAGAAGGACCGTTAGCACAAGTTTCAAGAGCAAGTGAAGATAGCAAACTATGGCATGAGTGGCTAGGGCATCTCAGTTTTTAGAGTATGCATTTGATGTGATGACTAAAAAAGATAGAAAGGCTACCATTAATAAAGACATGCCAAGGAGCATGTGAAGGATGTGTGTTGGGGAAATATGTTAGAGAAAAAATTCCTAATGGAAAGGCTTGGATAGCTCCCAAGCTACTCGATCTCATTCATTTTGATCTATGCTACAAGTATCGGCCTTCACTATCTAGGGCTAGGTACATTCTTACATTTATTGATGATTACGCTAGGATGTGTTGGATCCATCTTTTGAAAGATAAATCTTCAGTTTTTTAAAAGTGCAAGTAATTGAAAGCATTAACCAAAAAACAAATTAGGACACTTTACTAGAAGAATCAGATTTTATAGAGGGGAAGAATATGTAGGTTATGAGTTTAAGATTTTTGTTATGAGCATGGGAGTGTTTGGCAAAGAATTGTCGCTTGTGCACCTCGATAGAATGGGGTTGGTGAAAGAAAGAATGACATTGACCAAAATGGCTATATGTGTGCTTTAAGCCAAGGCATTACTCGATAAATTTATGGGGGAAGTTGTACACCGTGCAAACCATATTTAGAGTTGCGTGCATTCTTAAGCTTTGAGAGATGTTATGCCATATGAAAAACAACATAGAAGAAAATCCTTTATCTCTCATTTCCAAAATTCTTAGATGCATTACTTGGGCTCATATTCTAGATGAGGAAAGAAAGAATTTAGATCCAAGAAGTAAAAAATGTATGATGATGGGGCGTTTAGAGGCCTCCAAGGCTTGGAGATTGTGGAATCCTTCCATTTTTGATGTCATTAGAAGGAGAGATGTTCTATTTGGTGAAAAAACAGATTTTGGAAAAGGACATAGGTTTTCATGTGAAGATTGTGTATTTCCATTGAAAGAAGTAGCACCTCTTGAACCACTTTTATCCTATGGGGGGATTGCACCTCATGTTCCTCAATTTGAAGAAGGTTCATCATCAATGGTTATAGAAGAATGGGTCCAAGTTGAATTGAATGTGGAATTTATGAATGAAGTAATGATGATTTGCTAGAAGAAGAACATCGTATGTCAACACAAGAGACATCCCCTACTTAAGAAAAGTGACTTCCCAAGTGGGTAGTTACTACACTCTTAGAGTCCAAGGAAGATTGGGGTAGATCTAATTACTCCCTTGATGACAAAAAGTAGAAAAAATTGCCAAGCACTTATGGCAAAAGTAATGAATACATGTGATGCACAAGAGTATGGGGAAGCCAAAGAAAAAGAAGAATGGGAAAAAGCAATGGAAGATGAATATAGATCCTCATGAAAAAACAAACATGAGAAATAGTTCCTTATTCTAAAGAAAAAAATGTTGTGAAATGCAAATGGGTCTATACAACCAAATATGCATTTGATGGAGGGATAGAGTGATATAAGGGCTCTCTTGCGGCCAAGGAATTTTCTTAGAAAATAAGATGTTAATTACACAAAGACTTCTGCTCCAATGGCCAAGATGGAATCCATTAGGATGGTAATTTCCTTGGTAGCTTCATATGGATTAGAAGTACATCAAAAGGATGTAAAGTGTGCTTTTTTACATGGGCATCTCCTTGAGGAGATATACATGGAACAACCTCCAGGGTTTGAAAAGAAAGGAGAGGTATGATTCACTTGTAGGCTCAAGAAATCCTTACATGGACTAAAACAAGCTCCTATAGCTTGGTATGAGAAGCTTGACAAGTTAGTCATCAACAAAGGATTTCCTTAATTTAAATTTGACCATAATGTGTACATCAAGACTAACGGAGATCATGCCATATCATTGTGATATATGTTGATTACCTAGTTCTTACAAGATATTCATCAAGAATGATTAGTGACATGAAGAAGCAGCTTAAGGAGTGTTTTAAATGACAAATCTTGGATTACTACATTATTTCCTTGGGATGCAGGGGACCCAAGAAGAGGATGGAATCTTTACATCCCAACTTAATTATTCAGGTAGCTCATAATCCAGTGGCCCATGCTAAGACCAACATATTGAGATTCACCAATGTTTCATTAGGCAATGCATCTAGGAGAGGATGATTGGTCTCCAGTATTGCTAGGTAGAGGATTAGGTGGCAGAAATCTTCACCAAGCCTCTCATTGAGATCAAGTTTGTTCAATTGTGAAAGATACTTGGGAGTTCAGGAACTTCCATCAAGTGAGGATGTTAGGTGATGACATCTTCCGTATGCTCTGTGTGCTCTCCAAGTTAGGATGTAAGGGGGATGCTAATAAACAAAATCTCGCTTGTTGGGCTCAATTTGAATAACATGTCATAGCTGGCTCATTGGGTAAGTAATATGTTTTAAATTTGAAATTCATGTGGACTTGTTGGTCGTAGAGGTGGGTTTTTTCCCTCTCATGCCTATTTAAGCAAGGTATCTTTGACTTCTTACTCATTAATGCAACTGAGGTCTTCAATTTAGTGTTCTTGGGTGTCTTTAGACACTGTCAATATCTCTATTTGTTGATCTTCAGATGGTCTTTTTCTTTCTTGCTTCGAGTAGACGCTTTTAGATCTAATTGTGAATGTTTGCTGATTGTAATATAGTTTAGCTTTTAGATTTCTTATTTTTTATTTTTGGAAAAATGCCATCAATTTTGTGCATGTAAATATGAGTTTCAGGTTGATTATTACAAAAATAAATAAAAGGCCTTTGGTAAAATTATCTGTAATGGTATTGTACTATTGATGACATTCAGGAAAGTCTGCTCTGACACATTGATCCAGGATACTATATATTTCAGTTTCAAGTTTTAAAAAACAATTCAATAAATGTGACTGATGAATTTAAGGATTTGTCAAGGCTTGGTCTCAAAAATTTCAAGGTAGACCCTTCCGATCAAGGATTGATTTGGAAGTTTTCTGATAATCAGCCTCCTTGGAATCTTTATTTAGAAAGAGTTATTGATTGGTTTAATTTGAACATGTTATAACTTAATGATTGCATTGATGCATTTTCAGCAAGAGTTAAATGGGATTTTGAAAGATTATGTTGGCCGAGAATCACCATTGTACTTTGCAGAGAGGCTAACAGAACATTACCGACGTTCAGATGGAGGACCTGACATCTACCTAAAAAGGGAGGATCTCAACCATACTGGTGCCCACAAGATCAACAATGCTGTTGCACAAGCACTTCTTGCCAAACACATAGGAAAGAAAAGGATAATAGCTGAGACAGGTGCAGGGCAGCATGGTGTTGCAACGGCCACTGTATGTGCGCGGTTTGGTTTGCAGTGTGTAGTCTACATGGGTGCCCAAGATATGGAACGTCAAGCCTTGAATGTCTTTCGAATGCGTCTTCTTGGTGCTGAGGTGGGTCATGGTTTCTTCCTTATATTCATTCATGGGCCTTTAATAAATTGAATGCTGATTATCTATAAAACAAAATGAAGAGACTGGCAAAGAGATGTTGGGATTTTTGTTCAAGCTAATCTTCAATTATTGAGATTGAAAGGACAAAAAACTTATCATTAGATCCAAGGAATTCATAGTTATTATGGAAAAATTAAAATTTTATTATTTCGAAAAATCTCATGTTAGTATTAGATTTTGCTTCTATAATTACATCTCAGTTATAATTTTATGTTCAGTAGATGCAATTAATTTCAAGGCATTTTCATGTATTGTATGTATTTTAGCTTGAAGCATTATTTCTTGCAGGTGCGGCCAGTGCATTCTGGTACCGCTACATTGAAGGATGCCACATCAGAGGCAATTCGAGACTGGGTTACAAATGTAGAAAGTACACACTATATTCTGGGTTCAGTTGCTGGTCCACATCCATACCCTATGATCGTAAGAGAGTTTCATGCAGTGATTGGCAAAGAAACACGAAGACAAGCCATGGAAAAATGGGGTGGAAAGCCTGATATATTGGTTGCTTGTGTTGGAGGTGGTTCAAATGCAATGGGACTGTTTAATGAATTTGTTGATGACGAAAGTGTGAGGTTGATAGGTGTGGAAGCTGCAGGATTTGGCTTGGACAGTGGGAAACATGCTGCCACTTTAACAAAAGGAGAGGTGGGTGTCCTGCATGGAGCTATGAGCTACTTACTACAAGATGAAGATGGTCAAATTATTGAGCCTCATTCCATTAGTGCCGGGTAAGACTTACATAGTGATACAACTTAAGTTATTTTGCAAAATGCATTGGTGAAGTTTGATATTGCTGTTTGAATTGCTTTCTTTATATCAAGAGTGGTCTAATCTGGTTGCAACTCATTTTAGCTTGGACTACCCTGGTGTTGGACCAGAGCACAGTTTCCTTAAGGATATTGGTCGTGCTGAGTACTATAGCGTTACTGATCAAGAAGCACTAGATGGTAAGTAAGATGAATTTGAGTGTTTGATCAAAAGATCATTTATTGATAATGTTTTCTAATTGGTGAAGGCCTGCTTTTATTTAGTTACTGTGTGAAACAACTGTTGGCTGTGGTGAATTCTAAAGTTCCATGATAAGTGAGATGAAGTATATGCTCTATTTGTACACTAGTCTTTGTCTGTAATCCTTACTGACATTGTGTTGGTTGTCAGCTGTGATTGCCCATTGTTAACCATTGGGTCCGACTAGCACAATGGATTTTTTGCTTTTCATATTTGGTATTTGTTCATGAAAATGTCCAGAGAACTGCCATGCAGTAAATATCTTGTGTGGCTAGAAGCTTCTTCATTATAACCAAGGTTACCAAATACACTCATATAGGCCAAATTTTGGGTTTTTTTCAGTTCTCGCAATCAATTGTATAAAAACTGTTTAATGCGACTTTCCAAACTTTTTGCCTTTGCTTTATAAAAAGTATTTTTTAAATTTAATTTTTAAAAGAGGCATTTTTATTTAATTTTTTTTAACAGTATCATTTTATTTAAAAATTAACTTCTGAGATTGCAGTTCGGTTTGGGTTGGGTTGGGTTCGAGAACCCGGTTCGCCGATTCGGGATTTTTTTTTTTTGGGTTTGGGTTCGTTTTGGGTTCGGTAATACAAAAACATATAAAAATCAGAAATATATACATATTTGCAGCAGTAATTAAGTTCAGAATACACCACCATATTAATAGTCAAATAACATAGCAAAAATACACCACCACTTTATACTCAAAAGTCATATGTCATGATATAGAATTATAAATTAAAGTTTACAATCAGCCATTAATAATTATTAATTATTGATCATTGATCAATTTGAATCATATGGGTCATCAAAAAAAGCAGCATCATCAGCATCATTAGATGCTAAATTTTGTGTAGAACCACAAATAGCATTAGTGGCACTCGCACAAGCACTGCCACTAGCACTAACACTACCGCTCTCATGCTCAGTAGTAGCTGCTTCAGGCTGATAGTCATCATCATATCAAGTGCAGCTAAGTGACTTGTGGAAGCATCCAAGTCAAGCTGCTCTAGCTCAATATCCCACCTCCTTGTGTCTCCTCCTTTGTAAGAACTATGTTTGTGTGTAAGGAGGCGCAAGTTTGAATGCACATACACCAAGTCCTCAGCCTTTTTTGAATGTATCCTATTGCGTTTTATTGAGTGGATGAAGGAGTATGTGCTCCAATTCCTCTCAGAAGAGGATGAACTAGCAACCTATTAAGACCAAATTAAATTAATAAATAGTTAAGAGTTACAAAAATTAACTAAACAAACTTATTAATTAAAATTTAAAATTAAAATTACAAATATAAATTATAAAACTTACTTGGGATAAAACTTTTATTGCAATAGGTTGGAGGTGCATGTATTCTTGCCCATGGAAGTACCACCAACCATGAGCAGCCACCCTACACTTGTCTCGAAGAGCATCCATATTTTGATCAACACTCCCAGAGCATGCAAAAGCCATAAACTCAGTCCTCACTCGATCACGTTGGTCACGATCATTGAAGATTCTACGAATTGCTGCCTTGTACCCTTGGGCCACTTCACCATCCCTATATGGAGCAACTCTTGATGAAGTAGAAAGTATCTCCGGGCTATAATATTTGGGACTCAATGCAAAAGCGAGAAGATGCAAGGGAGTGGTCATTTTGTTCCATCTATCAACCATGATTTCCTGTAGCTCTTTGAAGAATTTTTCTTCAGGATCTTCCTCTTTTGCATTGATGATGGATCTCATCTTCTCAATCATTTAGTCGATACCATCATATACTTCGCCCAAACAAGGTCTATCCAAGTCAGTGTAACGGATCATGCTCAGTATGGGCTCGGTGAAACTGACGAGATACTCAACACGCTCCCACCAACCATCATCTAGGATCCTTTGCTTGATCCTATTTGCCCTTTCATTGCTAGATTGCCTCCATACAACCCAATTAGGGCTGATTACCATGGCACATAGTGCCTCACGAACCTTTATAAGTTGTCTCAACACAATTGTGTTGGAGGCAAAACGGGTCTCGACAACTTGTTTGAAAATCAAAATTAAAATTAAAATATAATTTAAATATACAAAATCAAAATTTAAAAATTAAAATTAAAAGAAAATTCAAAAATTTAAAAATATTGAGAATTAACTTACCTTCAACAACTCCAATGTAGAGAATTGTCTAAACATTCCTTGCGTCATATGGTGGTTGGTGACAAACATTTGGATGTCTTCGCCCTCCGCATACACCTGTTTGATCCATTCAATTTTGGATCCAATTTTTTGTAGCATTAGATTGAGGGAGTGGACAGCACAAGGTGTCAAAAAAATGTGTGGATACTTCTCCTCAACCAATAACCCAGCAGCCCTACAATTTTTGGCATTGTCGTTTACAACTTGCACAACATTTTGATGGCCCACTTCTTCAATAGCTTGGCAAAGGATGTCAGCAATAAATGGACCATCTTTCACCTGTCCTTCACAATCCACTGCTCTCAAAAACATTGCCCCTTTGAGACACGGCGTAACATTGATCAATAGGCGATTTCTTGTCTCATCCATCGAAACATAGTACTTTTATTTCGATCCACGAATCCATATGGGCTTTAAAGTTTTGCTACATGTTCACCTCTTTCTCCAATAGGTGCAACACACCTTCTCAAAACACAGGCCATATACCCCTTTGGAGCCTCATTATAGATTTCACCATTTTTGCCAATATAGTGAGGCAGACAACTTATTGAATATGATCATTGGCGACACATCTTACTATGTCTTGATAAACAATGATATCTCTTGCCTCATTCTGAAATGAAGCTTCCAACGGTCCCTTGGATCTTTTATTTGAAGAGGGCATGGTTTGCTCTTGAGGGATGTCCATAAATGGATGGCTTTCTGTAGGTGGAAAATAAGAAGGTGGTGTAGGGGGTTTCATGGTTCGAGATCCTTTCTTCAAAGGATGGCTTGTTTTACCACCGGTTGTTTTTTGATCTGCCTTTTCTTGCTCAGCAATATATTTCAACACTATATGTTCTGGAATGCCTGTGTTGTTTTCACCTGGACAATTTTTGATGCCTGTTTCAGGGATCCCGCACAAGTGCCCTTTTACTCGACTGTATGAGCTCGAATATTGAACATTGCAATGACTACAAATCCAAACATATCCTCCACCACCTGGAAGTTGTTGAACCATTTCTACATATTTCCAAAGGGGAGAGGCTGGGTTTATTTTGAAACGAGATTGGATTGAGCCTGAGGAGGTACTGGTTGCCATTGTAATACGGAATAGTGAATACCTAAGGCACAACATAGTGAAATTTTGGTATTGATTCATTGAATTTGAAACTAAAAGACTTAATTAATTTCAAAAAAATGAAAAAATTGAACATGTGTTATAGACATTTAGAGGAATGAAAAGTAAAACAAAACAATAACTAAAAAACAAAACAAAAGAATTGAAGTTCACTTGTGAAAAAAAATGTTAAAAAAATAATCAAAAACTTCAAAGAACCTACCTCTTTTGAAGAAATCTTGCTCTACGATCTTCTTAGCAATGAATAGACACTTGCAAGTGCTTAGGAATAGCACAACAATCTACGATCAGCCTTCAAGTCTATTCCAGCTTGTGCAAGCAAAAGAGAAAGTTCAGCAATGGAGGCAAAAAATCCTTTTTCTCATTCACAAATTGGTAAATGAGTTTCACTTTACCTATTTCATGCTTTTGAGGCAAGTATTAGGGTTAGAAATAATAAAAAAGTCCCTAAAAGTCGAAAACGAGTCAAAAAAGTCTTTAAAAAATGAAAAAAAACTTGAAAAAACGCGTCCGGGCGTGGAATAGAACCCGGGTTTGAAATTTTCGAACCCTATTTCGACCCACAGTCATGGGTCCGGACCTTGGCCGAACCCACAGTCCAAAATATGGACCCAGGGCAAATTTCTTCGAACCGGACCCGAATTCCGGACCCGGATCAAACCCGAATCGAACTTGGGGCCTTCCTGAGCGAATCCGGTAACTTAGAAAAAATACAATTATTTTTGATTAATTAAACATGGAAAGGGCCCAGACCCAAGAGTTTAACTTTAAAACGTCAACATACTGAAATCAAAATAGAGGCACGTATGCCAAGAGATGAAACTGCAAGGCATGGAGGCCTGCCATAGAAAGAACAAAAAAGAAGAACAAACAACAACCAAAAAACAACAACACCTGCACGCAAAGAAACAACACCAGGGACTCGAAAGAGATTTAATTAATCAGGTCCTAATTCTTCTGCAGAGCGTCCAATGACGCTTCCCAGTCATCATTAGTCTAGACCTTCTTTCCTTTTTTACTGTTATCTCTAGCCACCTGAGGGTCTTTGATTGTGCCAAGTTTTTTTTCTGCTTATTGATTTTAGAATTTCCCAACACAGTCTCCATGACTGCTTTCCGCATAAGTCCATGGGTGACTGAGGTGAGACTGCAGATAGCCATTTCCGTTCTTTTGATTTTTTCATTGTTAGTTTCAATCTTGGCTTTCATCTCCTTAGCTGCTCGCTGTAAGTTCTCCAAATGAGATTTAAAATGAGAAGGCAAACCCTTCTCATTGCCCATTTTAGCAACTATGTCTTCCTTGTTGACCTCCTTTTTATCGATGTGAAGAGGAACAACAGAAACTCTTCTTCTTCTTCTTGGTTATCATCATCCTCCACTTCATTACCTTCATCATCATCAATTTCTTCCTCTTCAGTTTCAGGGTCCTTCTTATCATCATCCTCCTTATCAACATCACCTTCCCCATCGACATGCAGCTCCGCCTTCCTTACCATTACCCAGCTCCCTCTCCTTGTTTTCAAATTGTTATTAAGTATAAGAAATTTGATATTAAATTGTCATATGTTCTTCATAATAGTAATCTTTTTTATTGTTGTATTTTTAAAAATTATTTAAATTAATATTGGGTGAAAGTAGTGGTGTTAGAAGCTAGAGACAAGGGCGTTCCTTTGCAACTATCACATCTTACTTGCTCTTTTAGGAATTTTTTGAAGAAGGAATTCCTCAAACTTGTGGAAACTAGATATGCTAGTTACTTCATCTTGTTAGAGAGAATGCTGGAGGTTAAGGAATCTCTACAATTAGTGATGGTTAATGCTGAGGGGGGTACGTGGGCAGAGGCCAACATAGTTGAAGGGAAGAGTGTGAAGTAGAAGTCTTTGATGATGATTTGTGGCCCACTTTGCGACATTTTAAATCAGTTTTTTATTTTATTTTATTTTATTTTTTTCTAATTTTTTAAACTTTTTTGTTTTGTATTTTATAATTTAAAAATATATATTTATATTGTAAATCAGAATTGGTCTTTTTTGTTTTTGTTTTTGAATATGTTGTTTTCAGATACATATGCTCTTTCATCTCAACTATTGTGGAGGTGATTATGTATTTTGATACAAACCCTCCTAGCCTTGGCAAAATTTATGAGACATTTGATAACATGCTTGTCTAGATGAAGCAAGCAATTCATAGGAGGTACCTTGATTTGAGACTATATGAGGAGCATATAGGCCCATTGTGATGCGGTGCTGGAACACCATGAGCATTGTGCTTCATATGGCATTTTATACTCTCAATCTAAAAGTGTACACAACAAGGACTGGGAGAGTACCTTCTAAAGATGAAGAGATTAAATATGGGTTTATGAAGACCCTTCTAAAGATGTACAACATTGAGGAGGCATCCAAACTTCAAGAATAGTGGATTGCTTTTGTCATCTTTGCAGTCTGAATATTT
>VDFB02274732.1:0-57030 GCA_007258455.2 Sequoia sempervirens
AAAAATACTTTTTATTTTAATGTGTTTAAAACCACTTTTTTTATTTTAATAACATTATTTAAGTTGCCTTTTAAATTAAAATGCCAGGCCCAATTTAAAATAATATTACAATTTATTTCTTTTGCTTTGCCCTTTAGCCTACGGAAAATGGAAATAGGCTAGAGGTTGTCTCTATGACACTATTTCCAAAAAGGTGACATGATAGTCCACCCTTCCTAGAATTGTTTGCCCTCAAACAATTTTGGCTTGGAATGATTAAACAACATCTTGTTGAAGCTATAGATCAGGATTTAGCACCTGTATAGTCTGGATCCCCTACCAGTCAAGTGAAACAACTTGGGCCAACAAGTACAACATTCTCCAACTTCATAATCCACAATGAAAGTTGCAACCTATGAAACTTAGGAGACAATTTGGCCAACAAGTGTGCATGATCCACAATACAAACCTCTGAAAATGTTGTGATCAGATCCTGAAGAGTTTCCCAAATAGTATAAGACAAAGAATGCAACCCACTCTCAAGGTGATTCTCTATGATTTGGTGATGCATAAAAATATCCATAAACTCCCACAAGACCAAAGGCTGCCACATGTACTCACCACCATGATTTTGTTGCTTCACTTGGCTCATTCTAAATGTGTAATTTCCCTGCAAGTCGAGTGGGATGGCCTTACCTTCAACTTGTGCCTCGGGGTTTGCATAATTGGGGGGTGGTCCCTGCCCTTGGATGCTCTAGTGGTATGTCATGGGAAATGTGCCCCACGAGCCACTCTTAGCGCTTGGGTGTTGCCCTTACCACTAGGCCGGTCTTTTGGTGTAGTGGTTGGGCCTTAGTGGTATCAGAGCCGAGGTCTCGAGGTCGAGACTCTTGGGGGTGAGCGGACTGTAATGTCCTTGCACGTCGAGTGGGATGGCCCCACCTTCGACTAGTGACCCGGGGTCTACGTAATCGGGGGGTGGTCCCCGCCCTCGGATGCTCCGGTGGTATGTCGTGGGAGATGTGCCCCACGAGCCACTCTTAACTTGTGCCACCCTTACTAATGCCCAACCACTACACCAAAAGACCGGCCCAGTGGTAAGGGCGGCACCCAAGTGTTAAGAGTGGCTTGTGGGGCCCATCTCCCACGACATACTACTGGAGCATCCGAGGGTGGGGACCACCCCCCAATTATGCAGACCCCGGGGCACGAGTCAAAGGTGGGCCCACCCCACTTGATGTGTAGGGACATTACAATATGATGAAGAATCCAAAATGCTTATCAGGGCTTCATAACCCCAACCTTGAGTTCCAATGAACCTTTCAATGATGTAGCAATCTATCCCTTCCAAAATATTGTGTATGGGCTGGAAGCAAGCTACAAAAGTCACAAACCGCTTGGAATCTCACCCAAATCAGAACTATGGTGGCTGAAATGATTGTTCCCTATAGCTGCATTCTTCTACCAACATCGTTCAGCAATCAAACCTCCGTAAAATGTGCAAACTTGCAGCTGTTCATGACTGATAACATTAGCTTATTGTCTGAAACCAACAACAGGCCAATGGTACAGCAGCTGCAACATTGAAACTGTCATGTCCCCTCCTTTTCCCAATAATTTATTATTAATATTATTATAAAAGTGTTTTTCAACACTATATATATTAACTAAAAATAAAAAATAAAATAAAGTATAAAATTTAAATTAAGGTGAGCAACTCAAATCTTGGCACTGAGATTTAGGTTCCATGGGTCCTAAAGGGTGAGGGTATAATTTCAAGCTGGCTGCTTCATTCTCACTATCGAATTTTTGGATGTTCCAATTTCATTACAGATTTAGTTTATAAGCACTCAGGGATGAAACCCCTTGGTCTGCAAATACAAGGTGAGGATAAAAACGCTTGCCTCTAACTTGAGCAATTTTGTTTCAGGGGTTGCAGGGTTACTGAAGTAAGTGATTGTGCAACATTTTTTAAGAATTTGAGTAGATCCAATAGAGAAGTGCCTTGGTTTTGGGGCAGATTGCCATTTCTTTTGCAGGTTCAAGGTAAACTGTAGCACTTACAGACTTCATCAATTGGGAGGACAGAAATAACTCATTCGGAGGGCGAAAACAAACCCTAGAGAACCAGTGCTGACCACCAGGGCAGCATTAACACCTCTCACTGCCAGACTCTCTTGCTAAAGGGTCATACAAACCCAGATTGAGCTGTGCCAGGCAGATAAAAGTATAAAATATCAGGAAATCACCAGTCAGACCTGTGTTTCATGCACAAAAGTTAGAATGAGAGTTGTGGAAGGCTACAGTTCACTAGGGACTGTTCGTACAGGGTAATTCAGGCCAGTCATACATTTGTGCCAGATCGCACAGGTCCTCTGTGAGTTCAAAGACTTCATAAACTCAGATAGAATATTATAATTGTGATTTGATTTTTGTGGCAAATATAATAACGATATTTTATAGGAATTTGGTTACTTTCAGCTAATTAGGGTTTCTTTTATAAATCATTGCACTTGGGTTGCAAACTCAAATTTGCATTTAAATTCATTCATAAATCAGATCTACACTCGACTGTGCATTTCCTTTAATTTCAAACTAACATTAGGGTTGTAGCACTGTTTTTGTGGGGAACATTTCAGAAAAAATAGAAAATGTGAACAATGTAGAGGTTGAAAATATCCCTGTAAAGACTGAAAATTCTATATTAGTAGTCACAAATCGAAAAACACTTGCATATCCACCTATATGGGTGCAACTAAAATAACGTGGTGGCTGATAATGGTGATAACAGCAACATTAATTATGACATTTTGGTTCATAGCTGTCTTAGGTATGTTTCCTCTCTCACTTGATGGTAGTATCCTATTGCCCCTTATTCCTCTCATATCTTGTTGGTGATCCTCAACACAATTATTCAAATTTGGAGTAACCCACCATGTTTATGTTGCACTACTCCGATATTCATGCAAACTTCTCCTTGAGATCTTCTTGTGGTGCCCATAACTCTCTCAATGATATATCCAACACAATTTTTCCCTAACTCTTTATGGTGCTTTTTACTCAATGGCAATCTTGGAAGTGGAAAATTAAAGACCATACAAAGCTGATCCAAAGTAGACCAATGACCATCATAAGAAGATATCTTACCCATAGGAATAATTGCATACTTTGTGTCCACTCCAAGTGTCGAAAATTTGTTGTGCCTTCAAGATACAAGGAATGTTGAAACCATTTTGTAGTATCTCCTTCTTCTTCAACTCATTATAACCAATCCAGAAGGGGCATACTTGTATGTAGCTTGACTTCAATAACACCATACCGTGCTTAGTCATAAAATCTTGAACATTCAATTGACATTTATTTTGCTTACCATCTTTCTGCATCAAGCATCTTGTGGTCACTATCTCCATTTGACTATCACTCATAATCTTGTCTTCAAATGTGGTACTTAGCTCCTAGGAGTGATATATGAACCATAGTTTGAAAACTTGGACTTGGCACGGACTCAACAGCCCAAAATAGGACTCGGACTCGGCAAAAAAAAAATCGTAGTTTTACAAAAAAAGAAAAGAATCAATGCATTTAGAGAACATAAGAGCCTAATTTGATTATCAATTTGTCATAATTCAAATATTCCAACCCTATTTTGACTTGCAGACCTGTTTTTGGGCAAACAAGAGAAGAAAAATGAAAAAAATCATGTTTTAAAGCTGAGAAAGCAGCTTCCAGCCACAGCAAGAGTCTAGGCACGAGACTTGGGAGTCCAAGCCCAGGACTTGTGCGAGTCTCTCGATCGGACTCCGGAGCCTGAGCCCAGGACTCGCACGAGTCTCTTGGTTGGACTTGGGAGTTTGAGCCAGAGACTCGGCGAGACTCAGTTCACGGGTCTGTGTTGAGTCGACTCAGCCAAGCTTAGGATTTGCGAGTCCGCCGAGTCCGTGGCGAGTCCTGCTGAGTTTTCCAACTATGATATGAACCATGAACATTGATTCTTCCGTGGCGAGTCCTGCTGAGTTTTCCAACTATGATATGAACCATGAACATTGATTCTTCACAATGTGAGGATGCAAAACAAACTCTATATGATTCCACATATACTTCCTTTCAATTCAAATGCAGGAGATGGAGAACTCAATAATGATATCAATGCCTCTATTCACTTTGACCCTCAAAAGATCATGTGGATCCCATATGCAAAAACAGTCATGAACCTGAATCAAAGAGTCCACACACCCTATACTACCTGTTGTATCCCTTACTTTATAACCTTTTCTAGCATGCTTTCCATGATGACAAGAATTTGGTAGTGACTTAGGAGGAAGCAAAACATCTGAAATATGATCATCTTTTCCATACTTTAGGCTGCCAATAAGGAGTTCACCCTCCTTTGCTGAAATTGGAAGTGGGGAGATTCCCTTGATACTTTTATCCTGGTGACTCAAAATATTTTCTTCAAATGCATGTCCATCCACAATGCTACTATGAAAATCAATCAATGGCTCGCCGTTTGGAAGTTTGAAGGATAGTTCATGATTTGACACATCGTCCTCCATCTTTAGCTCGTCGCAACCAACAAGTGATGTCTTTCCTTCCTTGACTTTCTCACTATTATGCTAACACATGCAATCATTAGAAGTCAATAAACATCCACTATCAAGGAATCTTTACCTTCAACTTACAGTTGAGCCCTTTCTGTTTTTGCTTGATGTCTTGTGGCTTTGAATTGGACTGTTTTTCTTTCTTCTATTCCACCAATTGTTTCTTATACATTTGGAGATTCTTGTGTGTCTGGTTTTGTGGAAATCTTCTCTTGGATGGGGATCTCATTCCATATGGCAAAAATCATCAAAGGATATGGATAACATCTCCTTAATATCAAGATCAAGAGTCTTATACTATCATAACAAGTGGTGATGTCATCTACTGATTGGTGGAATCATGGGTGGTTCTTCTGATACAAACCTTGGCTAGAAAAGATTAAGTGTGGGACTGCTCATTGGTTGATTATTTGTTGATGCACAAAATTTCTGTACTGGCTTATAGTATTCATATTTTTTAATGTCTACAACCATGCCCTAGCTGAACAATTATTTGATCCATCATAAATAGGTATAGTGATCTTTCCTAATCAATGTTGTATGTCTTTTCAAGGCTGCTCCTGATGACATCTCTTTCCTTGCCTATGCCCATTCCTTGTTTTCATCTCATAATATTCAAGAAAAGACGTCAGAGTGGATTGCATGGCTTAGAGAATTGTACTTTGTGTGAAACCTTGCCGTCTCATCTTCCTCTCTCAGTGGTAGTTGCTGCTCTTCTTCTTCTCTTTGCAAAAAATTGACTAGGAATGTCTTCAAAGGGGGATTAATTGAGACTCTATCATTAGTTGAGTAGCTTCCTTTTGCCATATTCTAATTTGGCCTGGTAGTGCTCCATTGTTGATTCATTCCTCTCAATCCGAGCTATTTCTGCCATGGACTCTCTCATGGGAGATTGAAATTCTATAGCCAACTCCTTGTTTTCGCAGCTGATGGTTTCTTGAAGGTTTGCCTCTTCACCCCTATCATCCATGGTTTCCTCTTTCCTTTTCTCTTAGTTGATATTTGATTTCCCTATCACTCTCTTTCATGGATCTGCATCACAAAGTGATCCACAGGCTAGCAAGGATACTAGCACTGATACCACTGTAATGTCCCCTTTTTGTAATTTTCAATGTTCCATGGGGTTTCGGGGATGGGGACAGGGGGACAGTAGGGGACGCAGGGACGGGGGCGACAGGGTGCCGAAATACATATAGTACTTGAAAAAATAGTTATAAAAAGATGTATAAGAATTATACATCTTGGAGACAACTAGGAGTCCCCTAGACGTCTTGAGGACACCCCAACATCCTCAAAGTCCTAGCGGCATCTTGGAGACAGTGACACTGGTGGCGGGATGGTGGCATTGGTGGTAGGCTGGTGGGGGGACGTCCCCCCCCAGTCCCCAAGTCTCCGAGATGTCCCCATCTAGGAAACACGGGGTTTTTTGGGGGGGACGCATCCCCGTGGAACATTGGTAATTTTGTTTTTTTCTGATTTTTCTAGAACACACCACTGGAACAGCAACTAAAACTTGTAATACAAATGCTGATTGCAACTGCCAAGTTATAAACTTCACAAAAAACCTTAAATAACTTAAAATCACACTCAGATCTGATTAGAAATCAATATGACAGCAGCAACAATATTGATTTTATTTAATTGCAAGGTGGAAAATATGATGACAATGCTGATGTGCAAGTTGGAAAATGAAGTTTTAGAATTATCATTTTCCCAAATCAACTCACAAGTGAACAATGAGGAACGTTCTGCAATATGGCCATTGATAAGGCACTCCAAATGATTTACTAATGTTCTCAAAGCCAGATACAACACTATTAATGTCTGGTATAACCTTTTGTTAACTGGGACAACACCTTATATGATTGATGTAACTTTCCAGAATGCTGGAACAACACCTTAGATGTCTGATATAACCTTCTGATAATTGAAACAGTACCTTATATGACTGATGTAACCATTTTTTGGAACAACACCTTATATGATTGGTATAGCCTTCTGATGACTGGTACAACACCTTATATGACTGATGTAACCTTCCAAAATGCTACAAGCCTACAACACCACCATATATGATTGATATAACCTTCTGATGGCTGGTCCAACACCTTATATGGCTGATGTAACACTGAGGATGATTGTTGGTGGCTGGGAATGATGTAAACCAGCAACTATATAAGTGATCTCAGGGCTGGGATTTACTGATTTTACTCCTTGAAAGGTAGTGCTCAGGTAGGATTGAGTGGAAATGTCATAAACAATTTAGATTTGACACTTTTTGATGCACAATATCTCTCCAAAGTCCAGAAAACCAATGTAAAAACCCTCAATTATGATGGACAACACTACAACAACACTGTAGCAGCAACATATAACCCTCCAAAGGATGAGAATCTTCAACAAATCACTGTAGCGACACTGTAGCAGCAATAACACATTTGTGATCTCCAGATGGAGTCACCCAATATGGGAAACAAGTGTTTTTGTCTTTGATCCCAAATGTGATATCCAAGAGGGTTTTCATTCTTGGATGTCAAAACTCAAATGCCAAAGCTTCTAATAAAAAATGCCAAAATGAAAAGCTTCCTCTTTTTATACTTTTCCAATTTGGGTCCTTGATTAAATTTCCTTCAAATTAGTATTTGAAAAATACTCTTTGTTTTATTTTATTTTTAGTATTTAAAAAAATACTTTTTATTTAATATGTTTAAAAACACTTTTTTAATTTATTTTAATAATATTATTTAAGTTGACCCTTAAATTGGGGGCAGTGGGCCTAGCTCGATTGGCTAAAGCATCCTGTTGCAGGCAAGAGGTCACAAGGTCTAGTCTCTCCACTGTCCTCGTGGTATTGGAGGGCGTGTCGTACCAGCGTCACCGATCACGTGAAAAAGTTTACTAGGCGCGTTGCAGTTTATAGGGGGGCTGATACCTGACTGATTCCTGCAGTCTAAAAAAAAAATAAAAAAAATTGACCCTTAAATTAAAATACAAGGTCCAACTTAAAATAATACTAAAATTTATTCCCCTTGCTTTCCCCTTTAGCTCGAGAAATGGAAATAAGCTAGAGGTCTTTTTCGTGGCACTATTCCCAAAAAGGGGACATGATAGTCCGCCCTTCTCGAAATTGTTTGCCTTCAAGCAATTGTGGCTTGGAATGATTAAACAACACCTTGTTGAAGCTATAGATCTGTAATATACCCAAATAGGATACTAAAAGAAAACAATAATTTCTGCAACTAGGGCACAAATCTAATAACAAAATCTTTCACAAACAAACTAGGTATAAATCTGAATTTTATTTGCATTAAAGTAGCTCCAAACAAACTCAGAATTTCTGATTAGATTTCAGATCAGATTTACAATTGAAAAATAGAAAAAAGCTATAGATCTGTAATATACCCAAATAGGATACTAAAAGAAAACAATAATTTCTGCAACTAGGGCACAAATCTAATAACAAAATCTTTCACAAACAAACTAGGTATAAATCTGAATTTTATTTGCATTAAAGTAGCTCCAAACAAACTCAGAATTTCTGATTAGATTTCAGATCAGATTTACAATTGAAAAATAGAAAATTCTTAATATTACTATGCTCAGAAAAATGACAATTCAAACCCTTAAAATTGCCCAGAAATTTCTAGAATTACATATCAGATATTTTCATCAAATAAGTGAGCAGATTTCATACCAAACTATTGCAGATTTGGGTCAGAATATTTTCTAACCTTGGCCGACCCTCCAAAAATGG
The DNA here is from genome assembly GCA_007258455.2 of Sequoia sempervirens. Classification (NCBI taxonomy): domain Eukaryota; kingdom Viridiplantae; phylum Streptophyta; class Pinopsida; order Cupressales; family Cupressaceae; genus Sequoia; species Sequoia sempervirens. The sequence goes on from VDFB02274732.1 coordinate 8,332, forward strand.
TGTTGGGCTTTCAAAATGACCCACTTTAAGTTTGAAATTGTTGCCCTTTAACAGCCGTCCTCAGAAAACTCAGGAATGAATGATTTTCACTGGTGAATGCCTCCAAATCTGAATGTCCAACACTAATAACATTGTAATATTGGCCTCCAAACTTGATAAAATCTTGCAGCCCACAATAAACAATGTGTTAGGGTTTCACAAACCGAAGTTCTTCCACTGAAACACACTCTTTTGACTAGGGAGAGCCCGTATGTCTCACCAAAACCAGGGTACTTAAGGGTTTTAATCCTCAAGCCAAGTTGCAGTAGCAATAAGCAGAAAACTTCGTCACATAATGCCTCCAAATGAGCCTTTAGGGTGTTATATAAGAACTCATAACCATATGATTTAATCTCCAACTTCCATCTTAACATCTTTAATCCAAAAGCTCACATTAAAACCCTAAAAATATGTTCTTATCAGCTCCTAGAAGTTGGACGCCCCCTTAGGCTAATTAGCACATGTTTTAAAGATGTCACTTAAGTACATAAAAGGGGGACAACTTAAGTCCCTTGGCTAGGCATCACTTTAAGTTGTCTAAAAAGATGAGCCCAACATAAAATAACTTAAGTTCCCTTAAAATAACTTAAGTTCACTTAAGTTGCATCAAAAGATGTGCACTCAACTTAAAATTAGAATTAAGAACAAGCCAATGACTTCATTTCTTACCCAATAATGCTCTACATCCTCTTCCTCTTGGGTAAACCAAGGAAAGGACAGCCAATTTGGTGCTAATCATCTTGATTTGAGTTGGGGACATTACAAGATCACGATGTAGCACCTATATAGTTTGGATCCCTTGCCAGTCAAGTGAAGCAACTTGGGCCAACAAGTACAACATTCCTCATCTTTATAATCCACAATGAAAGAATGCAACATTTGCAACTTAGAAGATAATTTGGCCAACAAGTTTGCATGATCCACAATACAAACCTTTTAAAAAAGTCATGATGAGATTGCAAAGAGTCTCCCAAATAGTTTTGGTTATATAAATTTGTTGTGAAGGATATTAATAACTTTCGCATCATGGCAAGCAAATATTGGGACAAGAAGGATAAGTCTTGTAAGTTCACAAATTTTGGAGGTGATAAGAAGGACCGTTAGCACAAGTTTCAAGAGCAAGTGAAGATAGCAAACTATGGCATGAGTGGCTAGGGCATCTCAGTTTTTAGAGTATGCATTTGATGTGATGACTAAAAAAGATAGAAAGGCTACCATTAATAAAGACATGCCAAGGAGCATGTGAAGGATGTGTGTTGGGGAAATATGTTAGAGAAAAAATTCCTAATGGAAAGGCTTGGATAGCTCCCAAGCTACTCGATCTCATTCATTTTGATCTATGCTACAAGTATCGGCCTTCACTATCTAGGGCTAGGTACATTCTTACATTTATTGATGATTACGCTAGGATGTGTTGGATCCATCTTTTGAAAGATAAATCTTCAGTTTTTTAAAAGTGCAAGTAATTGAAAGCATTAACCAAAAAACAAATTAGGACACTTTACTAGAAGAATCAGATTTTATAGAGGGGAAGAATATGTAGGTTATGAGTTTAAGATTTTTGTTATGAGCATGGGAGTGTTTGGCAAAGAATTGTCGCTTGTGCACCTCGATAGAATGGGGTTGGTGAAAGAAAGAATGACATTGACCAAAATGGCTATATGTGTGCTTTAAGCCAAGGCATTACTCGATAAATTTATGGGGGAAGTTGTACACCGTGCAAACCATATTTAGAGTTGCGTGCATTCTTAAGCTTTGAGAGATGTTATGCCATATGAAAAACAACATAGAAGAAAATCCTTTATCTCTCATTTCCAAAATTCTTAGATGCATTACTTGGGCTCATATTCTAGATGAGGAAAGAAAGAATTTAGATCCAAGAAGTAAAAAATGTATGATGATGGGGCGTTTAGAGGCCTCCAAGGCTTGGAGATTGTGGAATCCTTCCATTTTTGATGTCATTAGAAGGAGAGATGTTCTATTTGGTGAAAAAACAGATTTTGGAAAAGGACATAGGTTTTCATGTGAAGATTGTGTATTTCCATTGAAAGAAGTAGCACCTCTTGAACCACTTTTATCCTATGGGGGGATTGCACCTCATGTTCCTCAATTTGAAGAAGGTTCATCATCAATGGTTATAGAAGAATGGGTCCAAGTTGAATTGAATGTGGAATTTATGAATGAAGTAATGATGATTTGCTAGAAGAAGAACATCGTATGTCAACACAAGAGACATCCCCTACTTAAGAAAAGTGACTTCCCAAGTGGGTAGTTACTACACTCTTAGAGTCCAAGGAAGATTGGGGTAGATCTAATTACTCCCTTGATGACAAAAAGTAGAAAAAATTGCCAAGCACTTATGGCAAAAGTAATGAATACATGTGATGCACAAGAGTATGGGGAAGCCAAAGAAAAAGAAGAATGGGAAAAAGCAATGGAAGATGAATATAGATCCTCATGAAAAAACAAACATGAGAAATAGTTCCTTATTCTAAAGAAAAAAATGTTGTGAAATGCAAATGGGTCTATACAACCAAATATGCATTTGATGGAGGGATAGAGTGATATAAGGGCTCTCTTGCGGCCAAGGAATTTTCTTAGAAAATAAGATGTTAATTACACAAAGACTTCTGCTCCAATGGCCAAGATGGAATCCATTAGGATGGTAATTTCCTTGGTAGCTTCATATGGATTAGAAGTACATCAAAAGGATGTAAAGTGTGCTTTTTTACATGGGCATCTCCTTGAGGAGATATACATGGAACAACCTCCAGGGTTTGAAAAGAAAGGAGAGTATGATTCACTTGTAGGCTTAAGAAATCCTTACATGGACTAAAACAAGCTCCTATAGCTTGGTATGAGAAGCTTGACAAGTTAGTCATCAACAAAGGATTTCTTAATTTAAATTTGACCATAATGTGTACATCAAGACTAAGGGAGATCACGCCATATCATTGTGATATATGTTGATTACCTAGTTCTTACAAGATATTCATCAAGAATGGTTAGTGACATGAAGAAACAGCTTAAGGAGTGTTTTAAATGACAAATCTTGGATTACTACATTATTTCCTTGGGATGCAGGGGACCCAAGAAGAGGATGGATCTTTACATCCCAACTTAATTATTCAGGTAGCTCATAATCCAGTGGCCCATGCTAAGACCAACATATTGAGATTCACCAATGTTTCATTAGGCAATGCATCTAGGAGAGGATGATTGGTCTCCAGTATTGCTAGGTAGAGGATTAGGTGGCAGAAATCTTCACCAAGCCTCTCATTGAGATCAAGTTTGTTCAATTGTGAAAGATACTTGGGAGTTCAGGAACTTCCATCAAGTGAGGATGTTAGGTGATGACATCTTCCGTATGCTATGTGTGCTCTCCAAGTTAGGATGTAAGGGGGATGCTAAAAACAAAATCTCGCTTGTTGGGCTCAATTTGAATAACATGTCATAGCTGGCTCATTGGGTAAGTAATATGTTTTAAATTTGAAATTCATGTGGACTTGTTGGTCGTAGAGGTGGGTTTTTTCCCTCTCATGCCTATTTAAGCAAGGTATCTTTGACTTCTTACTCATTAATGCAACTGAGGTCTTCAATTTAGTGTTCTTGGGTGTCTTTAGACACTGTCAATATCTCTATTTGTTGATCTTCAGATGGTCTTTTTCTTTCTTGCTTCGAGTAGACGCTTTTAGATCTAATTGTGAATGTTTGCTGATTGTAATATAGTTTAGCTTTTAGATTTCTTATTTTTTATTTTTGGAAAAATGCCATCAATTTTGTGCATGTAAATATGAGTTTCAGGTTGATTATTACAAAAATAAATAAAAGGCCTTTGGTAAAATTATCTGTAATGGTATTGTATATTGATGACATTCAGGAAAGTCTGCTCTGACACATTGATCCAGGATACTATATATTTCAGTTTCAAGTTTTAAAAAACAATTCAATAAATGTGACTGATGAATTTAAGGATTTGTCAAGGCTTGGTCTCAAAAATTTCAAGGTAGACCCTTCCGATCAAGGATTGATTTGGAAGTTTTCTGATAATCAGCCTCCTTGGAATCTTTATTTAGAAAGAGTTATTGATTGGTTTAATTTGAACATGTTATAACTTAATGATTGCATTGATGCATTTTCAGCAAGAGTTAAATGGGATTTTGAAAGATTATGTTGGCCGAGAATCACCATTGTACTTTGCAGAGAGGCTAACAGAACATTACCGACGTTCAGATGGAGGACCTGACATCTACCTAAAAAGGGAGGATCTCAACCATACTGGTGCCCACAAGATCAACAATGCTGTTGCACAAGCACTTCTTGCCAAACACATAGGAAAGAAAAGGATAATAGCTGAGACAGGTGCAGGGCAGCATGGTGTTGCAACGGCCACTGTATGTGCACGGTTTGGTTTGCAGTGTGTAGTCTACATGGGTGCCCAAGATATGGAACGTCAAGCCTTGAATGTCTTTCGAATGCGTCTTCTTGGTGCTGAGGTGGGTCATGGTTTCTTCCTTACATTCATTCATGGGCCTTTAATAAATTGAATGCTGATTATCTATAAAACAAAATGAAGAGACTGGCAAAGAGATGTTGGGATTTTTGTTCAAGCTAATCTTCAATTATTGAGATTGAAATGACAAAAAACTTATCATTAGATCCAAGGAATTCATAGTTATTATGGAAAAATTAAAATTTTATTATTTCGAAAAATCTCATGTTAGTATTAGATTTTGCTTCTATAATTACATCTCAGTTATAATTTTATGTTCAGTAGATGCAATTAATTTCAAGGCATTTTCATGTATTGTATGTATTTTAGCTTGAAGCATTATTTCTTGCAGGTGCGGCCAGTGCATTCTGGTACCGCTACATTGAAGGATGCCACATCAGAGGCAATTCGAGACTGGGTTACAAATGTAGAAAGTACACACTATATTCTGGGTTCAGTTGCTGGTCCACATCCATACCCTATGATCGTAAGAGAGTTTCATGCAGTGATTGGCAAAGAAACACGAAGACAAGCCATGGAAAAATGGGGTGGAAAGCCTGATATATTGGTTGCTTGTGTTGGAGGTGGTTCAAATGCAATGGGACTGTTTAATGAATTTGTTGATGACGAAAGTGTGAGGTTGATAGGTGTGGAAGCTGCAGGATTTGGCTTGGACAGTGGGAAACATGCTGCCACTTTAACAAAAGGAGAGGTGGGTGTCCTGCATGGAGCTATGAGCTACTTACTACAAGATGAAGATGGTCAAATTATTGAGCCTCATTCCATTAGTGCCGGGTAAGACTTACATAGTGATACAACTTAAGTTATTTTGCATGTGCATTGGGCTGAAGTTTGATGTTGCTGGGGAATTGCTTAAACAAAATATCAAGAGTGGTGGAATCAATTTGGTTGCAACTCATAGCTGGACTATGGGTTGGACAAGAGCACAGTTTCCTTCATGATATTGGTCTTGTTGGTGTAGTGGTGGGTATAGCTCATGCTTATTTAAGCATAGCATCACTAGATGGTATTAGTAAGCAACTGAGGTCTTCAATTTAGTGTTCTTGGGTGTCTTTAGACACTGTCAATATCTCTATTTGTTGATCTTCAGATGGTCTTTTTCTTTCTTGCTTCGAGTAGACGCTTTTAGATCTAATTGTGAATGTTTGCTGATTGTAATATAGTTTAGCTTTTAGATTTCTTATTTTTTATTTTTGGAAAAATGCCATCAATTTTGTGCATGTAAATATGAGTTTCAGGTTGATTATTACAAAAATAAATAAAAGGCCTTTGGTAAAATTATCTGTAATGGTATTGTACTATTGATGACATTCAGGAAAGTCTGCTCTGACACATTGATCCAGGATACTATATATTTCAGTTTCAAGTTTTAAAAAACAATTCAATAAATGTGACTGATGAATTTAAGGATTTGTCAAGGCTTGGTCTCAAAAATTTCAAGGTAGACCCTTCCGATCAAGGATTGATTTGGAAGTTTTCTGATAATCAGCCTCCTTGGAATCTTTATTTAGAAAGAGTTATTGATTGGTTTAATTTGAACATGTTATAACTTAATGATTGCATTGATGCATTTTCAGCAAGAGTTAAATGGGATTTTGAAAGATTATGTTGGCCGAGAATCACCATTGTACTTTGCAGAGAGGCTAACAGAACATTACCGACGTTCAGATGGAGGACCTGACATCTACCTAAAAAGGGAGGATCTCAACCATACTGGTGCCCACAAGATCAACAATGCTGTTGCACAAGCACTTCTTGCCAAACACATAGGAAAGAAAAGGATAATAGCTGAGACAGGTGCAGGGCAGCATGGTGTTGCAACGGCCACTGTATGTGCACGGTTTGGTTTGCAGTGTGTAGTCTACATGGGTGCCCAAGATATGGAACGTCAAGCTTTGAATGTCTTTCGAATGCGTCTTCTTGGTGCTGAGGTGGGTCATGGTTTCTTCCTTACATTCATTCATGGGCCTTTAATAAATTGAATGCTGATTATCTATAAAACAAAATGAAGAGACTGGCAAAGAGATGTTGGGATTTTTGTTCAAGCTAATCTTCAATTATTGAGATTGAAATGACAAAAAACTTATCATTAGATCCAAGGAATTCATAGTTATTATGGAAAAATTAAAATTTTATTATTTCGAAAAATCTCATGTTAGTATTAGATTTTGCTTCTATAATTACATCTCAGTTATAATTTCATGTTCAGTAGATGCAATTAATTTCAAGGCATTTTCATGTATTGTATGTATTTTAGCTTGAAGCATTATTTCTTGCAGGTGCGGCCAGTGCATTCTGGTACCGCTACATTGAAGGATGCCACATCAGAGGCAATTCGAGACTGGGTTACAAATGTAGAAAGTACACACTATATTCTGGGTTCAGTTGCTGGTCCACATCCATACCCTATGATCGTAAGAGAGTTTCATGCAGTGATTGGCAAAGAAACACGAAGACAAGCCATGGAAAAATGGGGTGGAAAGCCTGATATATTGGTTGCTTGTGTTGGAGGTGGTTCAAATGCAATGGGACTGTTTAATGAATTTGTTGATGACGAAAGTGTGAGGTTGATAGGTGTGGAAGCTGCAGGATTTGGCTTGGACAGTGGGAAACATGCTGCCACTTTAACAAAAGGAGAGGTGGGTGTCCTGCATGGAGCTATGAGCTACTTACTACAAGATGAAGATGGTCAAATTATTGAGCCTCATTCCATTAGTGCCGGGTAAGACTTACATAGTGATACAACTTAAGTTATTTTGCAAAATGCATTGGTGAAGTTTGATATTGCTGTTTGAATTGCTTTCTTTATATCAAGAGTGGTCTAATCTGGTTGCAACTCATTTTAGCTTGGACTACCCTGGTGTTGGACCAGAGCACAGTTTCCTTAAGGATATTGGTCGTGCTGAGTACTATAGCGTTACTGATCAAGAAGCACTAGATGGTAAGTAAGATGAATTTGAGTGTTTGATCAAAAGATCATTTATTGATAATGTTTTCTAATTGGTGAAGGCCTGCTTTTATTTAGTTACTGTGTGAAACAACTGTTGGCTGTGGTGAATTCTAAAGTTCCATGATAAGTGAGATGAAGTATATGCTCTATTTGTACACTAGTCTTTGTCTGTAATCCTTACTGACATTGTGTTGGTTGTCAGCTGTGATTGCCCATTGTTAACCATTGGGTCCGACTAGCACAATGGATTTTTTGCTTTTCGTATTTGGTATTTGTTCATGAAAATGTCCAGAGAACTGCCATGCAGTAAATATCTTGTGTGGCTAGAAGCTTCTTCATTATAACCAAGGTTACCAAATACACTCATATAGGCCAAATTTTGGGTTTTTACAGTTCTCGCAATCAATTGTATAAAAACTGTTTAATGCGACTTTCCAAACTTTTTGCCTTTGCTTTATAAAAAGTATTTTTTAAATTTAATTTTTAAAAGAGGCATTTTAATTTAATTTTTTTTAACAGTATCATTTTATTTAAAAACAATACAATTATTTTTGATGCCTGTCAACATACTCAGGGCACGTCCCTGCAAGGCAAGGCCTGCCATAGAAAGAACAAAAAAGATGAACAAACAATATTGAAAATTAACAACACTTGCACGCAGAAGACTAACACCAGGGACTCGAAAGAGATTTAATTAATCAGGTCATAATTTCTTCTGCAGGAGCGTCCAATGACGCTTCCCAAATCATCATTGGATCTGAGCCTTCTTTCCTTTTTTTGCCATATCTCTACACACCTGAGGGTACCTGAAGGCACCAATTTTTTTTCTTGCTTATTGATTTTAGAATTTCCCAACACAGTCTCCATGACTGCTTTCCGCATAAGTCCATGGGTGACTGAGGTGAGACTGCAGATAGCCATTTCCGTTCTTTTGATTTTTTCATTGTTAGTTTCAATCTTGGCTTTCATCTCCTTAGCTGCTCGCTGTAAGTTCTCCAAATGAGATTTAAAATGAGAAGGCAAACCCTTCTCATTGCCCATTTTAGCAACTATGTCTTCCTTGTTGACCTCCTTTTTATCGATGTGAAGAGGAACAACAGAAACTCTTCTTCTTCTTCTTGGTTATCATCATCCTCCACTTCATTACCTTCATCATCATCAATTTCTTCCTCTTCAGTTTCAGGGTCCTTCTTATCATCATCCTCCTTATCAACATCACCTTCCCCATCGACATGCAGCTCCGCCTTCCTTACCATTACCCAGCTCCCTCTCCTTGTTTTCAAATTGTTATTAAGTATAAGAAATTTGATATTAAATTGTCATATGTTCTTCATAATAGTAATCTTTTTTATTGTTGTATTTTTAAAAATTATTTAAATTAATATTGGGTGAAAGTAGTGGTGTTAGAAGCTAGAGACAAGGGCGTTCCTTTGCAACTATCACATCTTACTTGCTCTTTTAGGAATTTTTTGAAGAAGGAATTCCTCAAACTTGTGGAAACTAGATATGCTAGTTACTTCATCTTGTTAGAGAGAATGCTTGAGGTTAAGGAATCTCTACAATTAGTGATGGTTAATGCTGAGGGGGGTACGTGGGCAGAGGCCAACATAGTTGAAGGGAAGAGTGTGAAGTAGAAGTCTTTGATGATGATTTGTGGCCCACTTTGCGACATTTTAAATCAGTTTTTTATTTTATTTTATTTTATTTTTTTCTAATTTTTTAAACTTTTTTGTTTTGTATTTTATAATTTAAAAATATATATTTATATTGTAAATCAGAATTGGTCTTTTTTGTTTTTGTTTTTGAATATGTTGTTTTCAGATACATATGCTCTTTCATCTCAACTATTGTGGAGGTGATTATGTATTTTGATACAAACCCTCCTAGCCTTGGCAAAATTTATGAGACATTTGATAACATGCTTGTCTAGATGAAGCAAGCAATTCATAGGAGGTACCTTGATTTGAGACTATATGAGGAGCATATAGGCCCATTGTGATGCGGTGCTGGAACACCATGAGCATTGTGCTTCATATGGCATTTTATACTCTCAATCTAAAAGTGTACACAACAAGGACTGGGAGAGTACCTTCTAAAGATGAAGAGATTAAATATGGGTTTATGAAGACCCTTCTAAAGATGTACAACATTGAGGAGGCATCCAAACTTCAAGAATAGTGGATTGCTTTTGTCATCTTTGCAGTCTGAATATTTGAAAACCATAAATTGGATAGATAGGGCTAGTGCAAAATGACCTTATTGCATGGTGGACATGCTATGGAGTTGATGCTTGCCACTTGCCTCTTTTCATAGGTTGTTAGTTCCTTTAGTACAAAAAGGAATTGGTCCACATATAGCTTCATTCAATTGAATTGTAAAGCTTCTAGTAAAAAATTGTGTATAGTTCTTTTTCGTATTGACATTTGGATCAGGCTCCATGATCTCTTCTTGATGATGGATTATGGAGTGTGATCTAAATTGTCAATGCAAAAAAAGAAGCTTACATAGTTTTGCTCTAGAAGCTTTACAATTTGTTACATGGACCGTGGAAGTATCAAGTCTTAATTCATTCAATTTGTTGAGAGGAATAGGTTTACCTCTTGACGATTGAAGAAGTTGGTGGTCATGCATAGTGCCTTGGGACTTTAGGATTGATAGACTACTAAGTTTTGTTAGACTCCAATCACATGTTGAGATGTTGATCTTGAAGATGTACAAAAAATGAGGAAGAGACACAAGAGGGGCTGGTTGGGGTACCATTGGATGAGGTAGTACCTTGTATTGGGAGTGATTTAGACTTGAATCTAATTTTGATGGAGTGTTAGTAGATGAAGATAGGCACAATGGTAGATTTTCTATGTTTTTGTTGTAGATGTAACTTGTAGCCTTTGGGTGTTTTGTTTTAATTGTCATATAATTATATGCACATTGACCTATAAAAGCAATGAAATTTTGTTAATTTTTTTGTCAACTCTCATGAGAATTCTCAATTCAGCTCTAATGCTATAAATATAGTTTTATAATGTATATGATGAATACATTATATATTAATAATTGAATTATCCTTATCTTTAAAATTTTACATATTTTTTAATTGTCATTTCTTGTCATCCCCTAAAAGAAGGCCTCCTAGCCCCTATTGTCCTTGAAACACAGCTTGCTAGCCTTGTCTTGGAAATGCCTTGGAACATAGGTATGCAACCATGTTCCACGACGTTTCGGGGATGGGGACAGGGGGATGACAAGAGACGCGTTTCTAGGACATTTCCTCAGGGGCAATTTTTAGGGGACGGCAGGGGACGACGACATACAAAATATATATATATATATATATATATATACATGATTTTTTCAAAATTTATTAATATTTATAGAGAGAGAGGGAAAGTGAGATAGATATGTCAATAAATTAATAATTGATAACAACAATATCAATATGTAAATAAATCGCCAGAGTAGTACTATAACAGCATAAGAAATGTCATTAAAGCATTATAAAATTTATCACAATAGTATCAAACATCAATAAAACCATGGTCTATCAATATCCAAATGTCTCAAACATGTATCCAAATGTCTAAAACTATTGTGGTTTGTTGGCGTAACAACTAACACCTCTAGAGTGCGAGTTGGTATGGACAGCTATGCACATTGCGTAATGAATGCTCTTCAAATTAGGAGGGGAAGCTCCCTTGTATTGCTGAAATGCGTTGAAAAGAAAAGTAATCTAAATCCTATCTTTTTGTTCTTAGCTGGAAGAGGCACAAGGTTAAGAAAAAGCACAAATGTTGCAGCTAAGGATTTTCTAGTTTCGCAGATCAATAACTACAACTAAACTAAAACTTTAATCTATCCAGTCTCCTCAAGTAAACAGAGCATGAGGAAATGAAGCAGGAATGTTCTATATGGTAAACTTTAGGTACAAATTCACAACGTGAAGGCAAGGTAGCACAACTATTTGCTTGGCTGGGAAGAAGTTTATTAACACACATCAAACGATAAGCGTTAAGTACAGATTTACAACTTGAAGGCAAGGTGGCACATCTATTTGCATCATCCAAATAGGCTTATTAGAAACAAAACATATTGGATAGCCAACTAGGACAGTAAATTACATAGGCGAAACACGCATACAATCCACAATCAAACTAGCCACTATAGTTAACTAAGATAAGCATTCACCATAATAACAACATGAAACCCAAGTGGCATAACAATTCATCATCATAGTAAAAAGTCGTGAACAGATACAAAATTAGCAATATTACAGGCAAGGCGGGCACAACATATATTACTTTCTTGTGCAAAAGTTAATTACAAATGAGCTGAAAGCTCTTATTTATAGACATCAAAAGGTGTAGGGAATCCTAAAATCACCTTGAGTCAACTACAGTCTTGCATGCATTTAAATTTTATTGCTAAACCCTAATAAAGGAAACTATACAGTTAATTGGAAAGCTACCATCAGTTAACTGAAACATCTAATCTAAATGGACATGTGCAAGCATGCACGTCCTTATTGAAAGCAAGTTAACTGGAAAACTACCATTAGTTAACGAAAACTCCAACTGTACATAGATGTTTCCAAGACAGACATGCATGAGATGTGGAACAACGAGTTAACTTGGAAAGAAGCGTCGAGTTAATTGCTATGTCTGATGTCTATCCTGAAAGGTGGGACGTGAAGTTCACTAGTCGTGATCTCGAGCAAGTAACCCCTCCACGAGGTTAGCAACTGCATCACTATCTGGAGCACTGATACTTTGTCGTAGCACACTATGTCTTCGTAGCATCTCCTCATTGCCTGTGATTTGGCTCTGAAGTTCTCCTCTACTCTTGACCGCCTCATCAAATAACGTTGACATGACTGTAAGTTGATCTAACTTATAGCCAACAGAATCCCCATTGAAAATACTATGGATGAGTGTCTACAATTCTGACTAAACATCAGTAAGCTTGACATACTCACCACCCTCATGCTGATACGGGCATGGAACTTGAGACATGAAGGTTCTCACATAGCGAAGTGCACTAGTCACGTGCTCTCTGCTCTTAGCCAACTCTGAAGTCAGTGTATCCTGTATTTTTTCCTTGAAGATCAACTGTGTCCTCCAAGTAAAAATAGCCTCTTTGTTTTCTTCATCAGTGACTGAGTCGTATGCCATCCTCAGGTGAGAGATCATGATTTCATCTCTGGGTTTCTCAACCGCTAAGTCTCACTCCTCATCTTGGATGCGCAGACGGAGTTCACGAGCGTTGTATCTCAACTGATATAGCTTTGCAAGTACAAAACGGTCTCGAGTGATGAACTCCTCCCATTCAACCAAGCGCTTCTCGTATACAACTAGCTGATTAAGTTGATTTTGCTCTGCTTGGTTCTATCATTTGAGGGAGTGAAGCGGTGACGTCTTTCGTTCTATGCACAAGGTTAGAAATATACTGACGAATCTTTTCGATTTCAGCCTTGAGGGCTGCCTTGTCTTCTCCGTTTTTCATTATTCTATCCTTTGCACTATCTATTGCAACCTGTAGGAAATCAACCTCTGTTTGGCGAGTGCTCCTACCAAGGTTGACTCTAATCGCTTCGAAGTCCTGAACTTCTATCTCGTTTAGACTCTTACCCTTTGGACGTGCAACGGTCTCTATGACAATCTCCTTCTCAGTGTTCCTCTCTACATGAACCTGTTTCTTGATCCTCTTATCTAGCGCATCCTAGTAGACATGATCAAAATCTGAATGATCAAGTATGTAAGATGGCTGCCTCCTCTTCCTACCTAGTTGACTCAAGCCAAGATGAGTCTCGACTAATCTCACTGGAAGGGTCTATGCTAGTCATAAGAGGCTCTGATGAGTGTGAATGAGTAGAGGCATCACTACGAGGTGGCGAGTCTAGGTCCAAATCAATGTGAACTGGAATTGGAGACTGTTGTGGTGTAGGTGATGGCATGCAGGGTTGAACCTCGGGCTCTAGTGTGCTCCAAACTGTATCTCTGGCCGGCTCCACACGTGATTCTATAACAAGTGCCTTCCCTTTTGAATTGTTAGGTGCTTTGTTCTTCGTAGGAGGGTTACTCCTTTTCTTTTGCTTCTCTTTGGTTTGGTGACGAGGATTTGGCACCTTAGCTTCGCCGGGTTCTGCACGGATCGGGCACCTACGATACGGTACCACGCATTTTTTTTTCCTAAAATACGACACGTTGGGTACGGCTATATATATATATATATATAATTTAAAATATACAAAATTGTAAATACATTTGATAGCATGAACTATGAGTCTATGATACTTCATCAATCATCATTAATCTAAAATCATTGATCAATGCTAGTGATAAACTAGCATTGATCAATGATTTTAGATTAATGATGATTGATGAAGTATCATCATTAATCTAAAATGATGATACGAGCATGGGCTAGGAGCATGGGCTGTAAATTCCTCAGTGCTCTGCTGTCTTACCCCACATGAAATGTATTTAACCATATGAGTACAATCAGAACTGGATCATCTCTTAGCTAGATTTCTTCATTACCTGAATAGTAAATATTCAACAAATCTATGCAACGAATAATCCTTAGACTAGCTTCATTACATATTTAAAAAACATCAAGGTCGAGATTTAGCCAGTTGGATGGCTAAATTATTCATGCACATGTCTAAGTGCTTCCTCCCCAAGCAAGGTATCCTTGTTACCATTATAGGCTACTCTTTACAATCACTTGCTCACAATGAAAGATGATTTAATACATAAGCTGAGGACATATTCTACTATGCTCATGATGAATAAATCATGCATGCAATATTCAAATGACTGTATTTTAATTATGGATCTAAATCCACAACCAACATGATCTAGCCAGAAATAATGACATGACTAACGTTGAGCGCCAGCTGAGTGGGTTCACCTGCTTATCCCCATTCATCATCCACCGGTGGCGGCTCTGTCCTTGGCATGATTGCCCTCCTTGTCTTCTTGCTATCAAAATAGAGTATGCTGTTCTGAATAACTCTACTTGATCTCTCCTCAACAGATGAATATTCCTTGGCAAACCAATCGACAGCAGGAAGCGGCTGTGTATCAACCTATTCTTTGAAAAATTGAGGAAGTACATCCCCATCATCATCTGATAATCCTCCCACATCCTCTGACATGAAGACAAAAATCTGTGTGAGAGAGAACCTGCTATAACTGTGTCTGCGCACCTCGAAGTCATCTTTGCAGTTGACCCAATAATCCTCCATTGTAGGCTTGTGGTAAGGGCGACCACCAAGGCGTACTGAATAATGACCCCATAGGTCATATGTGCATGCATCAACAAGATACTTGAGTTTGTATTTCTCCAGCTCCTGTCTTGCAACCTTGGCATCAACTACTGTTTTGCACCAGTAGATTCCCATTTGAAATGGAAAGTTGGCAGCTGGTTTATGCTTGTGGTGCAAACATAGGTGAACATCATATAATTGCCTCAGGAACTCCATGAAACCGTTCTATCCGAAGGATAGCGAGGTAGCATGGCTGGATTTCCTTTATATCCATAAACGCAGATGTAGGTGTATGTAGGGAACTGAATGAACTAGTTTGCCCAATCAACCATTGCTGCTCTGGCAATCGTTGAAATATGAACATGCAATTCTCGATCTAGGTTTCTCATTGTGTACATCAAGAAAGCCTCCTACACACACTTGAAATGTCGTTCAGCCTTTGTAAACTCAAGTTGATCATAGTATTGGTAAACTTTTTGAACACTGAGAATACCCACTGTGTTCAATCCTCTAAACTGACCCTAATAAGTAGTCAAATATACAAGATAGGAACACATGTGAAACTGGTGGGCAACTAGGAAACCGATAATTTGCTTGTGGAGAACGTCGTTGATAAGAGAGGCTCAGTCATAAGGCTCTCGCTTGGAGATGATTTGTGCAATGATGTAGTACATCTAGGGCTGGAATTTGTTTGCATTTGCATGACTGGAAATGCGATTGAGAAGAGTGATCAAAATCGCCTACTCATCCTTGTATTTGCCACGACCCACATTACTTGGCAATTTGTTTTTCTTTTGTTTCAACCACCTTTCTGCCATCCTATTCTGACACACATCCTTATCAACATTGAATGCTCTTTCACATTGGTTCATGGTGATGACCAAACTGTTCAGATGGTGAGGAATACCAAAAGATTTTTCAATGTCTTGGGGCTTGAGACTGCAAATCACCTGTCCATTTGGTGATTGAATTTTGCGAGTAGTAGAATTGTAAAGCTTGACACAAGACATCACAAATTCTATACATTGCATTGAAATAGGGAGTGAAGCCGCCTCTAGCAACCCAAAATCTTGAATGTTTTTAAGTATTGCACTGTTAATCTTAACTGGATCCAAGATAGCTTCTGGAAGCACCTTATGAAGATCCGTGTCAACCGTTCCGATGAAGTCATGAGTCAAGACTAATTTAGTCTTGAATTCGATCTGTGTGTACTACATTTTGTAAAACTCGCCTGTTGATTGTGAACCTGACTATATTTTGACAACTTTTCTAGAAAGTTAAAAATAACCTGCTGAGGCTAAAAATAGCCTGTCAGAGGGCAATTTTCACCAAAAATTATGAGATATGGGTTTTGTCCAGAAAAAGATTCTAAGACAACCTAGAAACGTCAGAATCGTGAAAATTTGACTTCTACACTACCATGCAAAGGAATTTCAGTTGAGAAAATCAAAGCTTCGAAAATCAATGCTCTGGAGTAAATTTTCCTGAAAAATTCTAACACATGGGTTTTGTAGAGGAAGCTATGCTGAACTAACCCAGATGATTTGTTTTGTCAAAAGTCGTCGAATCTTGGACAAGCGAAGAAAACCTAAGACAAGATTAGAAGAATTTAAGATAGAAGATAGAAGTTTTAATGCTCTACCTTTGCTAAAATCGCCCTCTTGTCTTGAAGTTTGCTGATGAATCTGGACTTCTACTTGCAAAAGAATATTTTTGATGCCTTCAAAACTTGACTGCTGATGAAATTCGCCCAATTAAGGAAGAAATTTGCCTTTTGCTCAAGCTGTATGAGAGAAATGGGATGCCATAGTTGAATAAATAGACAAAATCATAACATAATGGCACCCCTGCAAGAATCTAACCTTGATATTAAAAGAAAAGTTCTAATTGGACCCCCTTCTGATCAACTGTCACTAACTCGGAGTCCAGAAAAATTAATAATATTAAAATATTCAATCCACCCTTACATGCAAATTTGCAATTTAACATTTAAAAAGGCACCAATATTAGAATATTGAGCAAAATCGCCCCTTTAAAGTTGGCATGCAAAAAGACTGAATTTTAATATTATTTTAATGAGTTAACTGAAATCTCTGCATCTGGGTGCACTCAAAAAAATTTATTGATTCCAAAAAGTCCAAATTTGACTCTCCAGGCGTCCCCTAGCAATAGTTGAGATTTTTTGCTAACTTCCTACTTTGTAGCTCATTGAAAAATCACGATCGCCTCTGTTGAGCTCTGATTTTTGAAAGCCTGATTGATGCTGTGACTAAGCTGAGATATCCACCGCGAAGCCAGCAAAACCAAGATGAAATGTTTGCTCGGAGCTGCAACTGCTAAAAAGCATGTTTGATACCTCAAAAAATTAGTCGCCCTTGATTAAATTGATGCAAGGTCTCCAAACTTAGTCATTTCTTCGTTTTGGCATTTGATGCTTCAAACTGCCACTGCTGATGAACGATGACTCCCATCAACTGGATGATGGATTCGTCGTGTAGCTAGAAGAATTCCGCAACCAACGACTGTATGTAAGACATTTGAAAGTCGAGTTAAGGACCCCAAAAGCAAGGGCACCCCTAGCTTGCATAGTGCAATACTATTTTGAGTATGATTTTGGAACTTGCAACTTTCAGCATGAATGTCCTACTCTGACCCTTGACATCGAGAGCTAGAATGCCTCGATTTGCGCATCGTCAATCTCTTTGCGTAGCTAGAAGCATTGAGAAGAGATGTCTCTAGAGGTGACGAAGCGATAAAACTGCTTCTAAGACCTCAAAAAGAAGGGCGCCTTTTTCAAGGGAGTGTAATTCCCACACTTAGCCATTTTTTTGGTTATCTGCATTCTTCAGCAATCTCCACTAACCCTTCATGTACGGGTGTTTGCCAAATCCCGAGGGCTGACGACTTAATTCATTGGATAGCTAGGATGATTCCTCACAAGTCTCGTGAAGACATTGATTGCTAAAAACCCCATTTGCAGGCCTAAAGGTTGGGCGCCCCTGGCCTATAGAGGTACAGGTTAACATTTTCATGTTTATCCACCCTCCATTTTACGTACTCACTGGAACCACTATCATAGTCACTCAACATGTCTGATGATCTCGTGCACAGGTGCATTGCGGAGCTAGACTCAATTAGAAAAGATCCCTTGGAAATAGAATTTGCAAATTCATCCATCTGAGGGGTCAAATTCAAGGGCGCCCCTGGGCTACAGGGGTGCGGAAACTGTAATTTGACAGTCCTCTATTCTATGCAACCTCCTCATACCTTCCGCTTCTGCCTTCAATTGTTGGAGTTCTGCAACTTAGATGATCTCGCTTGATAGCTTGCCAAAAAGTTGATTGAATCCCGAAGAGATTGAATGTATTTGCAACCAAAAAGCACTGAATATGAACCCTCAAAATGAAGGGCGCCCTTGGGCTACAGGGGCGTAGATTTGCTTTCTGCTAGATTTCTCCTCCATTTCGCGCTCTACAAAACACCATTTTGGCTGCTGAGTTGACCACGTAGAAGCATTACTGCTACTGATGTGTGTATATGTACATACATTGTCAAGTTGATTTGCATGTTGATTGCGCAAGCGTCTCCCACATTACAAAGTGAAGTGTTTCTAGACTTAGAATATTTTTTGCACTTTTCGCCATTCGAAAATCCCCTTCGTTGTGAAGCATCATTTTTAGCATCTTTCATCATAGAATGTTTTGCTTTGAGTTTCAGGCTTAGATTTTGATACCTGCTACTAGCCAACTGCCATTGACGATCACGAAGATGCCAACTTTTCTCCTGGAAAAGTGAAAACTACCCACCAGCGTTAAACTGACTTCTAACTAAAACTGACTTCACCACTGTGATCATGATGTGAAATAAGCAATCAAAATTAATTTCAGCCAATTCTGATAAGTTTCTATTTTTAGGGTTTTGAGACTTGAAACAGGGGTGCGAAAACCCTAATTTTCATTTTTTTCCAAATTTCACCAGTATCTTCTCGACGTCACACTGACTCAAAATACATACTTGATTTGCCCAAAAACTGTGTTTTGACATCATTTTAACAAGGTTTAGACTCTTTTAGGAAAAATGCCTTAATGAAGCAAAAAATTTGGTTTGGGTACAACAAGGTTCTTCTAATTTACTTGTATCTAGATCATCTAATATGGATGGTGACAATATTTTTGAACCCATATGATAATGCTTGATCGGTGATGACTGATTGTTGACACTTGACATTATTATTTTTTAATTTTAATTTACAATAAATGACATTCAAGTTTGACTAATTGATACTTAAATATTTTTATTTTTATGGTGGTGTTGTTTACTATACAATATATGATGCTATGTGTGGTATTTTGAACTTAACTGCTGAAAATATGAATATATTTATTATTTTTATATGTTTTTGTATGGATGAACCCAAACCCAAAAATAAATTTGACCAAACACGAACCAATACCAAGACTGGTAACTTGGGACAATAGGGTTTGGATCATAAATAATTAGTGTTAAATTTATGTAGTGTCTTTTTGTCACAATCTAGTCATAGAGGCAATAGGTATCTTTCTTTTTGAAGTATTTACCTCAACTTTTGATATACTATATTTGATTCATCTCTATTCTTCTAAAACTATAATATTTACTGAACAATCAAGTGATTGCATAAGGTTTCTATGAGGCATGTTAGAAGTTCTCCTCTATTGCATTTTAAAGAACTATTAAAAAATTAAAATGAGACTTAGTAATACTAATGACAAAATGTTAATATTTTGTCTCCATCAAACTTTAGCCAAAAAAATATATTAAATTAATCCTGGGAGAGATTGTGAGTCCCGCATGACCTTGGGAAGGAGAAATAAACTTTTAAAAAATCATTTTTTTAATTGTTTTTTAATGTTTGAAGCTTTAGCCTCCAGGGGACAGCTAGCCATCCTTGGTACAATTGGGGACGTTTCCCATGTCCCCAATCCTTACTAGGGACAGGGAATCGTCCCCAAACTGTCGGAAACGTTTCCTGGAATTTCCTATGAATTTTGTTGCTCCAGGGACGGCAGGGGGACGTCCCCTTTGCGTCCCCCCATCTTGGGAACGGTAGGGGATGGGGATAGGGGGTTTTGGGGTAGGGGACACGTCCCCGTGTAACCCTGGTATGCAATGGTTTGTAATCAAAATCTATGAGTTTGTGATCACAAGTTGACACCATAGTAGCATTACATTCAAATACCATGTGATTAACCTTGATTAATCATGACCCACATTTTCAAGAGCACACAAAAAATATTGAGAGGGGGGGGGGAGTTGTTTCAGTATTTTAAAACTTTAAAACTTGAAACCACAAGAATCGGCAATCAAAACAGTAAGAGCAAACATCAACAAGAAGAACATCAATTTCACATGGAAAACCCTTTCAGGTAAAAAACCATAGCTGATCAAGTTCTTTCATTAACAACAAATGGTCACCAACCCAAATTACAAAAGTGAGTACCAACTCATTGGAAGCACCATCTTCCTCAAAGCACCAACTTCGTACAACTGAAGCACCAACTCCAGTGTGAGTGCCAACTCACAGAAGAATATCACAACACTACAACTCTAAATTCAAATACAATTTGGACATTAATTCGATCCTTTCACTGTCATTTAACATTCTTTGTATCTTTCACTGTCTATATACAATACAAGAACAAAAACATCCTCGTATGCCACATCTTCATTTTATAACTCCACACAAGACACGAATTGACTCAAAACAGGACACAGTTTTCTCAACAGCATAAAAATAATGAGTAGTTTGCTAAACTATAACAGCCTTACACAAAGCGTATCCATTGATGACAACGATAGTGATTAGAATGAACAATAATGAAGTGTTAAGATTCATCACATTCTCAACCTACCTTTTTAAAAAAAAAATAAAAAAATTAATTGACTTCGCATTTATTCCCAAATAGACTCACATGGCACCACTTAATTCAAAGTCCATTGATACACAAGTTGTGTGCGGCCTCTTGTAGCTGCATGTTAAATCTGACCATGCATTCAACATCCTTGAAAATAGATTTAACGTAATAAGCATTGGCAGGACGTTACAAAAATTTGTTCTCTATAGATTTAGTGCCAAAAACTTGTTATGTAGTTTTCAGTATAGTTTTCCATCTTCAAAAGGCAATGGAAACCTTTATCCAAAGCTACCATGACTTCCTCATGAGTATGAACTCCTATTTGCACGACATCTGAAGAGTAATATCAGTGCATATACCAACAGAGAATACTAAAAGAATATGGCAGAGGATAAAAGAAAAACTTTGATTCAAAAGAAACTTGAATAGCTTGAGTAGACTCTATTCACTACGCAACTCACACCAGTTGTAAATATCATTCACATCTTCTATAGTAGTAGCGATGGCATATTTCACGACATCCTCCAATAATTTCAATCAACTGAGAATACAAACATAACAATAGCATCAACCAACTCGTGTTTAATTCGCACAACTAAAATCATGATGCCGTCCATGCCACATATGCATTCAAGCCCGACACACCATACATACCCGTATTAATATATAATTATAAGCCGACTCAACAAAGGAGAGAACAACAGAAAGAACATAAGTCATCGTCCAAGAAAAAAAGACTCCATGAGTTGTCGTCCAAGAATAAAGACTCCATGAGTCGTTGCCCAAAAATAAAGACTCCATTTTTCGTCGTCTCACCACCACCATCGGTGCTCTGACAGAGATGGGGAAACGTCTCCGCGTCTCCCAAGGAGACTTGGAGACGTGGAGACGTCTTCAAGTTTCCTTGAGAGACGTCTGTAAGTTTTAATGATCAGATTGTATGCACAGAAAATTAATTCAAAATCAGACACAAAGACACAACAGATACCCTGGGAAAACCCTCCTCTTAAACCCAGCCACAATATAATACTTATATATTGGATCTCAAAAGAAAACTCCTTTACAATGAGGCCGATATGAGGGCCTAATAATATGCACCACAGGCCGATCCAATCACAGCAATAGAAGGATGTGAATCACAGTGATAGTACTCGGCCTTTTATCAATGTAACAATCTGCTCTTGAATCACTTCTTACTATCTCGCACTTGGTATATATGAATGTATGCAAAACTGAATGAATCAACAATGAGAGTACCATCGAATATATATACAAACAAGGAGAGAAGACGCACCTCTTCGAGAGTGATCAAGTCGGCCTCCACCAATTAATAAGATATGTCTCTTCATAAAAATTCGTGCCATTTTAGAGGAGTCGCATCCAATGGAGTCAGAGGTCGGCCTTAATAAAATCGTACCTCTTCAATTAATAAGTATTAGCCAATGTTTAATTATCATTTAATAAAAGACGTGGCCATTCAAGAATATTCAAACATAACAATTAAATAGCCAATAGGCTATGATTTAATTGTTTACTTGTGCGATCTGATCTGGAAGTTTTGACCGATGCTGCTATTATCATCAACAGTCTCCACGTCTCCAAGTCTCCTTGGGAGATGCCTAGGCGTTTCTTGGGAGGCGGGGAGACGCCTAGCCGTCTCCTGTTGAGCCCCACGTCTATGGGACGATTTAACTTAAAAATTAAAAATAATTTTTTTTTTTTAATGTTTAGGGGTAACCCTAATTTGGTGTTGGCCCCACTCCTTCCTCCAAAACAACACAAAACCATCTAATTTTATCATTTGAGTCACATTTTGAAAGACTGTTTTTTTGCAGCCAGCTGAAGAGGAGGAAAAACAATGAAGAAGTTTGATTGAGAGAGTGAAAAAAGTGATTGCAAGTGTGATAGAAGTGAAAAGGAGCAAGAAGAAGAGCAGGAAGAGGATTCTATTGCATTTTGGAGAGATTTTTCAAGCACAGGGTAGGGTTTTTGAAGTTTTTTTCAGATTTCTTATTCATCTCAAAGACTCAAAATCAGATTTGATGTTGAATCTTGAGAGCAAAATGATGAAGATGAATGAATCATTCATCATTTTGCCCTCAAGATTCAACATCAAATTTTTTATTTTAAAATTTTAATATTAAACTTGTTTTTTTTTCTTATTCATCTCAAAATCAGATTTGATGTTGAATCTTGAGGGCAAAATGATGAATGATTCATTCATCTTCATCATTTTTCCCTCAAGATTCAACATCAAATTAATATAAAAATTTTAAATTATAAATTGTAAATTTTGTTTTCAAAATTAAAATTTCAAATTTGTATTTCAATTTGTTAAACTAGGTTGATTTTATTTTAATTTTGTGAAAGTTAGTCACTTTCACAATGAGCACCCAAGACATGAGTGGGGATGACATGGAAATCCATTCTCATAGTGAACATGATTCAAATTTTGAACCTGAGAATGAGGGGGATGACCATGGGGCTGATCCTGCAGCCCAATCTAGTTCCATGGCGAGTGCACCAGTTAGTATAGGTTGCCCTTTAGAGTTGTTGGTAGAGTATGCTAGGGGTGCTTTTGATCCGAAGTCTCCTCTCAAACAGTTTGCTTCAAGAATACAAGGCACATCACATTCAGGTGGGGGAACAAGGAAGTGGAAGTGCAACATTTGTGAGACTAAATGGTTTGGTAGCATCACTTGAGTGAATGCACACTTTCTTTTTTGGACAGGAAAAGGTGTGGAGCCTTGTAGGTTTTTGAAGGATCCTAAAAATATTCATTATAGAATGGAGTTTAACAAGCTTTGGGGTGTTCTAGAGGACACAAATATTTCAGTCTCCACTACTTTGACTGCTAGGGCAGCCCTTTAGCAAATCCATCATGCGCCACATACTTCTCCTCATGCTTCGCAGATGGGAGGAATGATGTTTGAATCTTCATCCACTTCCACTTCTAGTGCCGCTAGGGAGATAGCCGCAGGGAAACGCAAGTTGCAGACATCATAGAGTAACCCCATAACTGATATTTTTAATGTGCAGCTGAGAGATGAGATAGATGAATCCATTGGCAAGTTCTTCTTTGCTAATGGCATTCCATTTCATGTTACACGGTCTCATTATAGGCAGATGATGGCTATGGTGGCGAAGGGAGGAACATCATATGTGCCACCAAGTGAGACGAAAATGAGGACCTCGATCTTGGATAAGTGCTATTCCAAGATAAATATTTTGATGGAGAAGATGAAGGCATGTTGGGTGGCATCTGGGTGCAACATAGTTATGGATGGGTGGACAGACATTAGCCATCGTCCACTCATCAACATCATGGTCACATGTGCATAGGGCTCATACTTCCTTAGAGCAGTTGATTGTACAGGGCATCATTGATTTTCATTTTCATGTTCTCAGGGAGGCTATTGAGGAGGTTGGGCCACAAAATGTGGTCCAAGTAGTCACAGATGCAACCCATGTGTGTAGAGTGTAATATCCCCTTCTCAAACCTGATCGTTCACATGACCGTTGGCCTTTGTCTGGAAACCCGAAGGCTAGTCAGAAGGTAAAATTAGGGTTTCCTATTTTTGAAGAGGTCATTGCTCAGAGATGGTGAATTCAATGGCAGATCCTTTCGGGTTTTCAGAGAGCTTCGCATGGTTTGTTCATCTCGGCATTCAGAGCACTTTTTGGAATTTACTATTTTTAGTAAATTCTATTTTTGGCAGCTTTCCAGTTGAGTTCAGCTTGGTTGACTTCCTGCTTCAGTTGGGTCAGATGATTTGCTCAGTATTGGCTTCAAGGCACATTCGGAGGGATAAGTTAAGTCATTTAATTAAAAAAGTCACGTTTTAAATATTATATTTTAACGTTGACCCCTTGGCTTAGATCAATGACTTAATGTTGTTTTTAAAAAGTGGTCTTTGAGGGTGGTGCCCTCATTAAAAGATTATTTTAATTATTCCCAAAGTCAAAGAAAGGTTATGAAGGGCGCATTTATCAAAGTATGATATTTATTTAAAATATCAAATCTTAAGCCTTGAAGGAAAAGTACGCCATCCTTGAGGAGATTAAGGTTTTGACCTAAAAGTGGATTTTAGGGTTTTGAGAAGTCAACTGGAGAATTATAAAAAGGAGTCTTGGAGCATCATTTCACATCTTTGGTCTACTATACTGTTATGCTGCCGGATTGGCTCTGGAACTGCTTCGAGGAATGAAGGCCTCCTAGCTTGGGCATCGCTTCGTGTTTGCAAGACAACATCTAGTGGTGAATTTCAGTCTATTTGTGAGTGCATCTTAGTTCATACATTTTGTGTTCAGTATTGCATTGTTAGATCTTATTTGGCATATTAGTGTTTTCAGCTTTGCATCATTTAATACAGCAGATTCATGTTTGTAATCGTAAGTCAAAAAATACCAAAAAAAGAGTTCTGGGTGTTGTTTATTCCTCATTGTCTAGGAGAGGCGAACCTTTAGTTCAAATCTCAGATTTTTATGTTAAGTATTGATTTTTTAAGGAAGGATCGAACTTTTCAGCAGGCCGTACCACTTGAGGCTGTCTTGAATTCCGTGCAATTTGTATTTAAGGCATTTGGGTCTGTTTTAGTGTTTGGTCTTGGTCGCCCTTGTTACTAGAGTGCATTGCATTTTATTTCACTTCATTTAGGTCATATTTAAGGAAGTTACGAACAATTCTTGAAATTTGTAAGCTGCTGGTTATGTAACAAAAAGTGCAGATCTGATACGACATTTGTGGAATCTGCATCTTCCTTACTTGGTTGGTGTCAAGATTTCTTTATAAACCTTTGCAGAGGTTTCTTATTGTATGCACCATTGAAAGAGCATCTTATATTCTAATTTGCAGGCAATGATATGTTGTAACTGGCAGTAGTATTGACCAGTTGTTCTAGAATATTGCTTACTTGTTGTTGTAATACTCTATCTTCTTCAATAATTATTGTACTAGATAAATCTCCGCCCTATGGTAGCTACTTTCCCATCTTGGGTCAGCAAGCACATTCTGGGTGTCGAGTATTTCCAGTTTCAGCATTTATTTCAAGCATTGAATTCTGTAATCACTCCGTCATATGGTCGCCCCTCACTCCGCATTGGATTGGGTAGCACATACTTGACGTTGAGTTCCTTTCTGTATTTAGAGTAGAAGAGCCTCTGACCAATGCTCGCCATCATCGGCGCCATTCTGGTTAGAGTTGCTTTCTTGCACGTTTTGGGTTTATCATCTAACTTTAACGGGTGCACTGCTTGTAATTGGTAATCTGTTAATTGAATCAAAAAAAAAAATTGGCTCGGAATATTTCAGTGGTATTAGAGCCACGCATCCTGCCATCCTGTGAAATCAGCTTCATATGAGTGACAGAGAACAGAGGTATTTGGCAAGAGTATACAAGAGGGATACCGTTCAGACACAGTGGTATCAAGCCCCAGAAGGGCAAATAGCTTCAGAGATTTTGAGGGCTAATTGGGAGCCTTCACAAGAAACGGAAATGGGGGATAATGAAAGAAATGAAAGGATTCTTGGTAGCGGTGAAAGAAGTTCTGGCAACAGAGGTGACAGTGGGAAAGGTATAGACAACTCAGCCAATCTAGGTCAAGGACTTGATAAGAAGATGGATGCCTTGTTGGATATGTTTTCTCTCATGTTGGGAAAATTGGGTCCCAATATTCCACAACACAATACAGGGCATGCCGGTGAGCACAGTGCTTCCAACCAGCACAATGGTCATGTTGCCCAACCTTCAGTGAGCAGCACTTACATTTCTGGTAGACCATTCAAACCCACGTTTGTGGCACCAGCTAACCCACATCCTGATCCCGAAGAAAATGCTTCATCTTTGGAGAGGTTGAGGATAGGCCGTACGGAGTATGACACCCTTCCTGATGAGGTCAAACTTGACATGTCCTTTAATGATTACATGGAGTATAGAAGGAAGGATAAAGGCCAAGGGAGAAATTATGACCAACGAAGAACTCCAGCACAAGGAGACTTGTATCAAGCTATCAACAAGGTTACGCTTACCCACTTCGATGGAAGTGATAATAATTCTGCTCGAGCTTGGATACAGAAGCTAGACAATTATTTGGCTCTTAGGCCAATGGCTGAAGAAGAAGCGATTAGATTCGCTACGCTACACCTAGATGGGGTGGCGCATGAGTGGTGGTACCATGGCCTAGTCACCTTAGGTCATGGGTCTATCACTAGCTACGATGAGTTCACCAATAGACTCATTGAGAGGTTTGAGAAGGACCCAGAAGTGCATTTTAGGGAGTTGGCACAGTTGAGGCAGTATGGCACTGTTGATGCCTACATAGTTGAGTTTCAAAGACTTTCAGTTATGGTCATTGGAATCACGGAGAGAAGATTAGTGATCCTCTTCAGCAAAGGATTGATGGAGCCACTCAAGGGTTGGATCAAAGCTTTTGATCCACCGTCCTTACAAGAAGCAATGAAGAAAGCTAGAAACATGGAGTGGGCTGCTCCCAAAGCAAAGTTCCATTCCAAACCAACATTTCACAAGGGGGATAGAGGGAAAAAGTTTCATCAAAAGCCTCACCATAAAGAGTTTAAACCGCAGAAACCTCAGGGCACAAGATTGGATCCAGAGACTATCAATGAACTCCGAAGAAAGGGGTTATGTTTCCGTTGTTGGGAAAAATGGTCCCAAGATCATGTTTGCCCAAAGGGTGCTAAAATCCATCAAATTGAGTTCTATACAGCTGAAGAAAGCAATTCTGATTTTTCTGATCAGCAAGCTGATTTTGAGGACAGCGATGAAGAAAAAACTCCAGAAGAGTCTGAAAGTGAAAAAGAAAGTGGTGGTACATTGGCTCAACTTTCGAGCTTCCAAAAGAATGAGTCTTTCAAAGTTCGTGGGATGATCAAAGGGCAGCGTATTGTTGCTTTAATTGACACTGGAGCAACACATAACTTCATAGACGAAGTTGTGGTGGCAAAGAAAGGGTTGCAAACAGAAGACTTTGAAGGTTTCAGAGTTATGGTTGCTGATGGGTTTCACATCTCATGCACCAAGAGGATTCCCAACATGTCAATGCAATTGGGCAATTACGAAGTCAAGGATGACTTCTATGTGGTTAATATTGGAGATACGGATGCTGTCCTTGGCATTCAGTGGCTGCGATCTCTTGGAGAGATCTCTTTAAATCTGCAAACCATGGAACTCAAATTTCAATCCGATGGAAAGAAGGTGGTGTTGAGGGGAATGTCAAATGGTGGCCCTCGGATTGTGTCATTCAAGAGGATGGCAAGGTTGATACGTCATGACCAAGTGGAGTGGGTTGCGGAGTGCATGATTCTTCCAGCTAGTCCAGCTGAAATGAAAATAGAGCATCCTCCAGATATTCAGTCTTTACTCACCAAGAAGAGTAAAGTGTTTGCTGATTTACCTCCTGGACCCCCTCCTGATCGAGGTTCAAAACACATCATAGAGCTCAAGGAAGGGGCTAAATCGGTGATCACAACTCCATATCGGTATCCGAAGAGGCAAAAGGATGAGATTGAGAAGAATATTCGAGAACTTTTGGAGATGGGTTTCATACGCCCAAGCAAGAGCCCCTTTGCATCTGCAGTGGTTCTTGTGAAGAAGAAGATGGTACCATGCGCATGTGCGCTGGACTATCGTGCTTTGAACCAAAGCACCATCAAGAACAGATACCCCATTCCCAGAATAGATGAGCTCATTGATGAGCTACATGGGGCTAAGTTCTTTTCGAATTGATCGAGGAATCGGGTTACCATCAGTCTGAATAGGGACCAGTCTTAATGGAAAAACAGCTGTCACTATGGCCATTTTGAATTTTTAGTCATGCCATTTGGGTTAACTAACGCTCCGGCAACCTTTCAGTCTTGCATGAACCGTGTCTTCCAGAATCAGTTACGAAGGTTTGTGCTGATATTTTTTGATGACATTCTGATCTACAGCAAGACTTGGGAGGATTACCTCAAGCACTTGGAGGAAGTGCTTAGTATCATGGAATCTGAGAGCTTATTTGCCAAAGCTTCCAAATGTGAATTTGGAATGGAGGTTCATACCTTAGCCACATGTCCGGTCGCGAGGGAGTGAAGGTGGATCGAGGAGAAGATCAAAGAGTAGTTGATTAGCCCACCTCTTGAGAAAGCAGCTTCGGTTAAGAGAGTTTTCACGGGTCTTTGTGGTTTTATGGTCCGTAAGGGAATATTCCTGAGAATCTTTATCCTCTTCTTGATCTCACAAAAGGAGCACTGCTTGAAGTCGAGAAAAGGCTCAAAATTGTTACGATAAGTTCAAAGAAGATCCTTGAGCTAGATGTCGGTTTGGCTATTCGGATTTCTCCAAGCCATTCGAGCTGCAATGTGATGCATCGGGTGAAGGAGTGGGGGCTGTCCTGATGCAAGACAAACACCCTATCGTGTTTGAGAGCAGAAAATTACGGGGTGTTGAAAGGACATACTCAATCTATGACAAAGAAATGCTTGCCATTATGCATGCATTAGCCAAGTTCAGGCAGTACTTGGTGGGGAACAAGTTCGTGGTTAAGACGGACCACAATAGCCTCAAGCATTTCATTTACCAGAAAGACCTAAATGAGAGGCAACAGAAATGGGTGAGTAAGCTTCGAGCTTACGACTTTGACATTGAATATGTCAAAGGGAAAAATAATGTCGTGGCCAATGCTCTCTCCAGAAGGCCTCATCTTAGCTCATTGTGTGAGCTTATTGCAGATTGGAGAGACATGTTGCTTGCTGATTATGCCAAAAATCAGTTTGCAACCAGCATTCTGGAAGGTACTTTCCATGATGAAAGGTACCAGGTGGTTGAGGGATTGATCCATTATAAGGGAAGAATCTTTCTGGTGGCTGATTCTAAGCTTAAGAAGAAGATTCTTTTGACTTTTCATGACATTCCAGTTGCTGGTCACCAAGGTTTTTTCAAGACCTATAGGCAGATCCGAGAAAGGTTTTCTTGGAAAGGATTGAAAGGAGAAGTTCAACGCTACATTCAGGAGTGTCCTGTTTGTCAAGCGAATAAAAATGAGCATACATTACCAGCCGGTTTGCTGCAACCACTTCCTATTCCCAATCAAAAATGGGAAAGTATCTCGATGGACTTCATCACAGGGTTGCCCAAGGCCCAAGGGAAGGATTGTATTTATGTAGTGGTGGATAGGCTAACCAAATTTGCTCATTTCTTCGCCATTACCAGCACTTTTTCTGCAGCCCAAGTTGCAGATCTGTTTTTTCGAGAAGTGTTTAGGCTACATGGGTTGCCAAAGAACATTGTGAGTGATAGGGACAGCAAGTTCCTAAGTACGTTTTGGCAAGAAGTCTTCAGAATGAGTGGTACTGTGCTCACCCCAAGCACTAGTTACCATCCCCAAACAGATGGGCAAACAGAAGTGGTGAACAAGTGGTTGGAAGGCTATTTGAGAAATTATGTGTCAGAACAGCAGAAAGCTTGGGTCAAATGGTTGCATATAGGCGAGTACTGCTACAACTCTACTTTTCATATGTCAATTAAGATGTCTCCTTTCTTGGCACTTTATGGGTATGAAGCACCTAGTTTTGTAGATTTGGTGTTTGGTGAGAGCAAAGCTAGCCAAGGATTTGTTGTAGCATAGTCAAGACATAATGAAATCCTTGAAGGATAATTTGCAGATTGCACAAAATCAGCAGAAGTTGTATGCTGATCAGAAGCGTGTTGAGCGTTCTTTCGAGGTTGGGGATATGGTCTATCTTCGTTTACAACCATATAGACAGTCTACTCTCAAGAAGAGTGGAGCTGAGAAGCTCAAACCTCGCTTCTATGGGCCATTTAGGGTCATCAGAAAAGTTGGGGCAGTAGCTTATGAATTAGAGCTACCTTCTGATAGCAGAGTGCATAACGTTTTCCACGTGTCTCGCCTCAAGAAGGCACTGGGACATAATGTGGTTGCTTCATCACAGTTGCCACCGTTGGATGAAGAGGGACAGTTGGTTCTAATTCCAGAGGAGATACTTGATGTCAGAGAACGTTCTTTGAGGAAAAGAACCATCAGAGAATACTTGGTAAAGTGGAAGAACCTGCCTATGGAGGATGCAACTTGGGAAAGTGATGAGATATTGCAGCATCCTAGTTTGCGATTGCTTGAGGACAAGCAATCTTGGGAGAAGGCGGTGTAATATCCCTTCTCAAACTGATTGTTCTACATGACCGTTGGCCTTTGTCTACGGGAAACCCGAAGGCTAGTCGGAAGGTAAAATTAGGGTTTCTATTTTTGAGGTCATTGCTTTCCCGAGATGGTGGAATTCAATGGCTGGCGGATCCTTTAAGGTTTTGAAGAGCCAGCGATTGGTTTTTTTGTTATTTCATCTCGGCATTCAGAGAACTTTTTGGAATTTACTATTTTTAGTAAATTCTATTTTTGGCAGCTTTCCAGTTGAGTTCAGCTTGGTTGACTTCCTGCTTCAGTTGGGTCAGATGATTTGCTCAGTATTGGCTTCAAGGCACATTCGGAGGGATAAGTTAAGTCATTTAATTAAAAAAGTCACGTTTTAAATATTATATTTTAACGTTGACCCCTTGGCTTAGATCAATGACTTAATGTTGTTTTTAAAAAGTGGTCTTTGAGGGTGGCGCCCTCATTAAGAGATTATTTTAATTATTCCCAAAGTCAAAGAAAGGTTATGAAAGGCGTATTTATCAAAGTATGATATTTATTTAAAATATCAAATCTTAAATGCCGGAAGGAAAAATGCATGCATCCTTGAGCAGATTAAAGGTTTTGACCTAAAAGAAATTGGATTTAGGGTTTTGAGATGGAATTATAAAGGAGTCTTAGACATCAATTGGTATCTTTGGTCTACTATCTTTATCTTTCTTGGGATTGGCTCTGGAGGCTGCCGAGGAATGAAGGCCTCCTAGCTTGGGCATCAGCCGTGTTTGCAAGACAACATCTAGTGGTGGGCCAGTCTATTTTGTAGGTCATCTTAGTTCCTTTTATTTTTATTATTCAGTATTGCATTGTTAGATCTTATTTGGCATATTAGTGTTTTCAGCTTTGCATCATTTAATACAGCAGATTCATGTTTGTAATCGTAAGTCAAAAAATACCAAAAAAAGAGTTTTGGGTGTTGTTTATTCCTCATTGTCTAGGAGAGGCGAACCTTTAGTTCAAATCTCAGATTTTTACGTTAAGTATTGAATTTTTTAAGGAAGGATCGAACTTTTCAGCAGGCCGTACCACTTGAGGTTGTCTTGAATTCCGTGCAATTTGTATTTAAGGCATTTGGGTCTGTTTTAGTGTTTGGTCTTGGTCGCCCTTGTTACTAGAGTGCATTGCATTTCATTTCACTTCATTCAGGTCATATTTAAGGAAGTTACGAACAATTCTTTGAACTTGTAAGCTGCTGGTTATGTAACAAAAAGTGCAGATCTGATACGACATTTGTGGAATCTGCATCTTCCTTTCTTGGTTGGTGTCAAGATTTCTTTATAAACCTTTGCAGAGGTTTCTTATTGTATGCACCATTGAAAGAGCATCTTATATTCTGATTTGCAGGCAATGATATGTTGTAAACTGGCAGTAGTACTGACCAGTTGTTCTTGAATATTGCTTATTTGCTGTTGTAATACTCTATCTTCTTCAATAATTATTGTACTAGATTTACCTCCGCCCTATGGTAGCTACTTCCCATTCTGGGTAGCAAGCACATTCTGGGTGTTGAGCAGTTTCATCTTTCAGCAATTCTTTTTAGCATTGTTATTGTAATTCACTCCGTCATATGGTCGCCCCTCACTCCGCATCGGATTGGGTAGCACATACTTGACGTCGAGTTCGCTACGTATTTAGGTAGAAGAGCCTCACGACCAATGCTACGCCATCATGGTAAACCATTACGGTTAGAGTTGCTTTCTTATACTGCGTTTTGGGTTTATCGGCATCTAACTGCTTGGTGCTGCTTTGCTTGTAGTGGTAATGCATTAATTGAATCAAAAAAAATTGGCTCGGAATATTTCCTTAGAAGCGTGGGGAGACCTCATTGAGGCTGACCTATAAACATGTTGGTGGACCCATGTTGTGTGCATGCCAAGACAAGTACTCAAGGACTATGGGAAGATTGATGGATTAGAGGAGTGGTCCCGCCGTCGAGAGATGTCACGGATGTTTATACGCAACCACCACTTCACATGCACTCTTGGGACCTTTGAAGGGGTGCCCAGAGGCTCCGATGGAACTGGAGTATGCATCATATTTCATTCTCTTGGAGAGAATGATTGAGTTGCAAGAGGCATTGCAACTCATGGTTATGACTAATGAGTGGAATAGGTGGGCCGAGGCCAAGACAGTGCAGGGGAGAAGGGTGAAGGAGATAGTGAAGAGTGATGTGTTTTGGACTGATGCGAAATACATTGTCTCCATCATTTCTCCAGTATTCCAAGTTATCAGATATGGGGATGGGGATGCACCTAACCTTGGAGAGGTGTATGAGTGCATCAACTCTATGCTTGACCAGATGAGGGTTGTTGTGCGAGTGAAGGACCCCTCTCTAGCATTCTACAATGAGCACATCTAGCCAATCATTTAGCACAGATGGGACAAGTTGAACACTCCTTTGCATATGGCTGCCTTTGCCTTGAATCCTAAGTGGTACAAGGCTAGACCGGGTAGAGTGACACTGATTCAGGATGATGAGGTGAAGGCGGGTTTCTTTAGGTGCATAGAGAAGATGTATGATTCTAGAGATGCCGACACAATTCGCATTGAGTGGACCAAATTTGCCACTCTTAGAGGCTATTCAGATGCGGAAAAGATGGATATAGAATCTATGGCACAGGAGGACCCACTTTTGTGGTGGAATTGTCATGGTACGAAATCTTTGACCACCACTCTAGCTATCCGTCTGCTATCCCAGGTTTCTAGTTCTTCAGCTATTGAGAGGAATTTGTCTACATATAGTTTCATCCACTCTTTTAAGAGGAACAGACTTACCTCTAAGAGAGTAGAGAAGCTTGTGGCTGTACACAGTGCTTTGCGTCTCATGGACCACAAGACACTTGGGTACAAGGAGAGTCTGGGGCACGATGGGATGTGGAGCCAGAGGAGCCTTCACAAATTGATGAGGATGATCCTACCACTTCAGATGCAAAGCTGGTTGGTGTGAGCTTGAGGGATCTTGACCTTGTGGAGTCTAGCAGTTCCAGTGATGAGGAGTTTGCAGATGATTAGAGGCCTCCATTCACTACATTTTGAGTTTTGACATTTTGGCATTTTGTCTTTTGTAATGCTATTGCTATTAGTATCTGTATTTAGTTTTACTATTTGCCATTTGGCATTTGCTACTCATTGTAATGATGAATCATGTAATCATCTTTATAGACTTTGTGATATCTCATATGACATCAGATATTCATATTTTCGATATAATAGAAATCTCCAATTTGATAATTTCATTTTTCAAAATTTATTTAGCAATTAGCATTCAAGATATTTTGATATACTTTAAATGTTATAATTTTACTAATTTCCTATAGTTTCATTTGAAATGTAATTCTTATATTGTTATACATCTTTTCAAAACTAGTTTTTCAAGTACTATAAGTATATGTATAACTATATCAGCACCACCACCCCGCCACTCCGCTGCCGCCATCCCCAAACTTAGGCCCTTTGTCCCCTCATCCTTGAAACACATCCTGGACGTCTCCCCGTTTCCCCGTCCCTAGGCCCGTGGAACATTGCTATCGACACACAACAATAGCATTTGAATACACAACTTACACACTGAATGTTGCCATTTCAAAAATGAATGCAATCTGTAACCAACTTGAATACAACCAAAGGGAATTTAATCTGCATGGGTGACATGATTTCACGACTTTGATTATACACGAAATTTTGTCCTAGTCATTCCAATAAGGCGAAGATACTACAAACCACTCAAGCCGTCAGCTAAAGATAAACATGATAGAGGTGTAGAACTCACCCCCAAGAATGAGGTAGCTAGCGGTCAAAATAGAAATGTTAGGGAATAAAAACTCATCAGAGATACATTAAATTAACAAGCCGCCGACTCAAATCACTTGACTCGACCCTTTGACAAATAAAGGCTGATTTGGCACAATTGTTGACAAGCCAAAGCCAAAGCTGATATGGCATAAATGACGAACTTTGACATCAATGACAAAATCTCTAACAATCTCCCCTTTTGTCATTGATGGCAACACCTTCTGAAACCAAAACCAACACTGCTCTTGGCAACACCTCCTGAAGCTTGTATTGCTTTGAAACCAATACTGCTTCCCCTGACTCTCTACTCCCCCTTTGACATCAATGACAAGCTGAATAACCTGCATAACTGAACCAGGGCTGATAAAATATGACAATGAAAGCTCCCCTTGAGTGTAAATATCTAGTCAGAGATGGAGTGAAATCACTCCCAACTTCTTCTGCAAGTATTCAAACATTTCCTTTCTGCTGATCTGAACAAGATTATCAAGGTTCAAGTGTCCCATCCTTCTGTGCCATAACCATCCTTCATCTTCCTGACTCAAACAACACTTCTCTCTTTTGATGTCATCAAGAACATAAAGATTATTAGCAGCTCTACTAGCTTCAGCAATATGTCTACCATCCTTATTGATTTCACAAATATCAGAATTGAAAACAAGAGTGGGCCCTTGGTCACACATTTGACTCACACTAAGTAAATTATGTTTTAGACTTTTAACACACAAAACATTCTCTACCTTTGTTCTTCTGTCATTCAACATAGGAGTGCCTTTACCTGAATATTTTGCACATGCATTGTCTCCAAACCTTACTGTGCCACCATTCATTTTCTTCAACATGAGAAAATTGCTTTTGTTTCCTATCATATGTCTAGAATAGCCACTATCAATGTACCATTGATCACTCTCATTCTGTGCATGCAGGGCTGTTTGCACAATCATTGATTCAACTTTTTCTAACTCCAAACCTTCTTATTAACTTCCTTTTCAGCCACCAGTTGCTCTTTCTTTTTACTTTGCTTGAAAGATTCAACAAAATCGCGTCTACAAGTCTTTTTATTATGACCAAAATTATTGCATTTGTAACATGTAACATTGTAATTCTTTAAAGGAGCAAAAGTGTTCCTATTCATAAATCTGAAATCATTTCTTGCATAAACTCTACAGTACGCTGCCTTGTGACCAAAATGATTGCGTGAAAAACAATACTCATAAAAGAAAGAATTGTTAAACCTAGTCATGTGAGGTTGCCTTGAGATAGGAGGTCTTTTGAAAGTGCTATTTCTGATTTTTGATTTCGAACCTTTTGTGCTATCAAAGTTGCTCTTTTGCAGTTCTTCTTTTGCAAGCTTGGAACTTTGTCCTTCTTCAAATCCAACTCCACCTTTATCAGCAGAAAATTTTTGTGAGCTAATGATTTTGCCCAAAGACATAAAACTTTTCTCATTTATCATCTCACGATTCAGCTGTAAATAGACTTATCTAATTTTCTGATTGAAACTATTTCAGCTTCAAGTCTCTCTTCATTCTCTTCTTTTATCCTTAGCCGATTTCTGATTTCTTCCTCAATCCTCTTTGCCTCTTCGATCTGAACCTTCAAGTCAATAATCAGTTTTTCAGCTTCTTTAAGTGCTTGAGATGTCTTTGTTTTTATTTCATTCTCAACTTGTAGCTGCAACTTCAAGTTCTGATTTTTCTTCCTAAGTCTTTTGATTTCACTTGGAGAACTTATAAGTTTTGCTTCAAGAGTAAGAGCAAACATCAACAAGAAGAATGAACACCAAATTCACATGGAAAACCCTTTCAAATAAAAAACCACGACAGATCAAGTTCTTTCATTAACAACAAATGAGCACCAACCCAGATTACAAAAGTGAGCACCAACTCACTGGAGGCACCAACTTCATACAGCTGAAGCACCAACTCCGTCATGAGCACCAACTCACAAAGGAATATCACAACACTACAACTCCAACTTCAAATACAATCTGCACATCAATTCGATCCTTTCACTGTCATTTGACATTCTTCATAACTTTCATCGTCTATATGCAGTACAAGAACATAAACATCCTCATATGCCACATCTTCATTTTATAACTCCACACAAGATACGAATTGACTGAGAACAGGACACAGTTTTTTCTCAGCAGCATAAAAATAATGAGTAGTCTGCTAAACTATAACAGCCTTACACAATGCGTATCCACTGATGACAACAGTAGTGATCAGAATGAACAATAATGAAAGCGTTAAGATTCACCACATTCTCAGCCCCCTTTTTAAAAATAAAAATAAAAACTGAATTGCCTTCACATTTATTCCCAAATAGACTCACACGACACCACTTAATTCAAAGTCCACTAATACACAGGTTGTGTGCGGCCTCCTGTAGCTGCGTGTTAAATCTGACCATGCATTCAAAATCCCTGAAAATAGATTTAATGTAATAAGCATTGGTAGGGCGTTGCAAAAAGATGTTCTCTATAGACTTAGCGCCAAAATCCTGTTCTGTAGTTTTCAGTATAGTTTGCCATCTTCAAAAGGCAATGAAAGCCTTCATCCAAAGCTACCACGACTTCCTCATGAGCATGAACTCTTATTTGCGTGACATCTGAAGAGTAATATCTGCATATATACCAACAGAGAATACTGAAAGAATATGGCAGAGGATAAAATAAAAACTTCAATTCAAAAGAAACTTGAATAGCTCGAGTAGACTATTCACTAAACAATCCACACCAATTTGAAATATCATTCACATCCTCTATAGTAGTAGCGATGGAATATTTCACATCCTTCAATAATTTCAATCAATTGAGAATGCAGACATAACAATAGCATCAACCAACTTGTGTTTAATTCGCATGACTAAAATCATGATGCCGTCCACACCACATATGCATTCCAGCCTGACACACCATACACACCCGTATTAATATATAATTATAAGCCGACTCAACAAAGGAAAGAACAGCGGAAAGAATAGAAGTCGTCGTCCAAGAAAATAAAGACTCCATGAGCTGTTGTCCAAGAATAAAGACTCCATAAGCCATCGCCCAAAAATAAAAACTCCATAGAGAGGCCCAAAATAATTGTCACGGCATCATTTAGCGATGTGAATAAATTCTCACGACTCACTTACCATACAGCCCACACGCCAAGTTAATGATGGCTATCAACACACAACGATAGCATTTGAATACACAACTTCACACACTGAATGCTGCTGTTTCAGAAATGAATGCAATCCGCTACCAACTTGAATACAGCCAAGGGAATTTAATCTGCATGGGTGACATGATTTCACGACTTTGATCATACACGAAATTCTGTCCCAGTCGTTCCAATAAGGTGAAGATGCCACAAACCACTCAAGTCATTGGCTATAAATAAACGATGACAGAGGTCTAGAACTGACACCCAAGAATGAGGTAGCTGTCAAGCAAAATAGAAATGTCAGGGAATAAAAACTCATCAGAGATACATTAAATTAACAAGCTGCCGACTCAAATCACTTGACTCGACCCTTTGACAAGGAAAGGCTGATTTGGCACAACTGTTGACAAGCCAAAGCTGATATGGCATAAATGACAAACTTTGACATCAATGACAAAATGTCCAACACATTTGCCATGTCATTTCCAAGTTTTTCAGAATGCGGTTGTGTTTTTTATATATATCTCTATTTGCTCTTTTTCACATTTAGAAGCAAAAGTATAGCACAAAAACAGATTTAACATTTTTGGTATAGTTTAAGGGTATTTTAATTTTTCTTTAAGGTAGACTTTGAATAAATCTCTTTTAGAAGTTCAATAATAAACCACAATGAGGGTGTTTTTTTAATCTAACCCTAATGAGGGTTGAGGTATAAAAGATAGTGCTGCCACTAAAGTAGTTGGTCATGCTTCATAACAGAACAGTCTACTGTTTTAGGGCCAGCCATATGCTTTTTATATAAACCCTCTTAGGTGAAAGTAAAACAGATTTTATAAAGTTACATGTAATTTTTTATAATCAGTATATTTAATAATGTATAATGTCAGTTTTTATCTATATGCATTATATTTGACATGAAATAACAAAATTTGTATTCTCTATTTTTACAATTAGTACATTATTATTAAGTTCACAATTTTTTGCCTAGTTTTTCCTGTTTTAAAGTTGGGTAATTGAATTCTATTTATATTTTTTATGACATTGTGTCAATGCTGTGTAGAGGGAATGCTACTATGATTGACACTTTTATTTCTTCTTAAAATATCTTTATTCATGATTATCTTATCCATAAAGGGAGTGCTATCTTTGTTTTCCTTTAAACCATCTCTGGTTAATCACCCCAATTGAAGAATCACCTGCAATCTTCTGTGTAGTTCCTTGGTTGCAATGAATGAATCTCAGATTGCAGGTTGATAGTTGCAATGGATGAATGAGCTATGTAGCCTATATGATATTCTCATCTAAGGGGATTATGTATGCTGTAGCTATAGTCAGAAATTAAAAGCTTAACAGTATCAAGTGAACAATAGCAACTTTTTAACTGGATTATTTCTCAAACTTTTACCATGACAATGCTTTAAATGCTATAACAACTGATCAAAGAAAACTCTGTAAAATATTTTAACTTTAAATCTTGGCAATCTATGGATAACATGGTCATTTACAGTAGGTTTGGACATATCTATAATAGCAGCTAGGTCAGTTTAGCTGCACTAAAGTAGTAAAGAGACACTAGTTTATGTTGATAATGTATATTCAGTATCTCTAGAGTATTAACATAATCCGAGAAAACAAGGTAAGATGAATGGTACAAGTGGGATTCATTTACTAATTTCAATTGCCTGCTTAATTCATAACCAATTCTAGCTATTGTCAGAATTTTGACAAGATAGGATGGTTAAAATAATAACATTTTGTGTATGTGAAAGGCAATGCCACTGTGATGGTGGATGCTTTGTCTAGACTCTGGTGGATGCTTTGTCTAGACTCTAGAGTAAGCTTTCATATGATTGAATGTCCTTAATTTACCCTAAATATGTTGACGTGATAAAAGGATTATCATATTCATCTTGGAAACATGAAGCTGATTCTGCAAGAATCTGGCGTGTTCAGATGCTGAATGTCACAAGTAGAGGATGGCATTATGAAATTGTTTACCCTAAGGATTTGACCTACATTTGTGCGCTTTCTTATTTAGGAACTTTTGCATACACTCACAATATTCAAAGTCAAGCCAAAAAAATGCCCCAGTCTGGTATCCCTCCTCCCACTTCAAAAACAAACATTTCTGCACAAGGATCCAAGCTTCTCCCAGCTGCAAACTCACACTCAAATGATTCCTCAATAGTCAATACACTTTGCTCTTACTGATATCAACAATACCTTTCATGGCATTTGGAATACATTGGCTTCCAAAAACATGGAGCAAATCAACTAGCACAGCTGCACCAATCTGTTGTTTAACAGCGTACAAAGCATTAAAAACAACCAAATGGCTATAATCATCTGCCTGAACAAATAAAAGGAAATCCATGTGCTGCCAAGTCATCTATACCAAAGTGTGCTGTACCAAGCAGAAGCAATTGAATGACTCTTGGTAACAATAAAGCAAGAAGAGATCTTCAAGAAGCTGTCCAGCACAACCAGCACCATTTGACAACTAAAAGGACATACAATGCAAAGAATTTTGCAATGGCTGAGTATGCTGGCCCTATGGATCAGTGGAATGTATCCCCCGGGTGAACATGCTGATGGTATGGCAATAATAAAATGAGAAAAGATCTTCAAGGAGCTATCCAGCACAATCAGCATCAGCTGACAACTAAAGGGCATACACCACAGAGAATTTTGCAATGGTGGAGTATGCTGCCCGATTGAATCACTGGAATGCAACCCTTGCTGGACACACTGATGGTGTGGCAACTGATTGGCAACAGAATACTGAAGCAAGGAATGGATCTTATCTCTATTCTAACAAGTGTCGCTATGCTCTTTCTCAACCCAGTTTCAGAAGACCACCTTCTGTTTGATAATTGAATATGCTATTGTAGTTGCTGTCATTTTTGTAATATCCATATGACCATATCTATAGTTCTTACCATTGTTATGATATCTCAAGTCTCTTCTTAGTTCTGGTCTGTTATATGTAATTCTTTCAGAATTTTACCTAATGTCTCCTTTTAGAGGATTTTGTAATATCCACTTTTGATCTAAGTTATCAGTATGGGTATGGGTGTGGGTACAGGGATTTGGGTATGCTAGTATGGCAAATAATTTGGGCTTGGGTTCAGGGATT
Source organism: Sequoia sempervirens (assembly GCA_007258455.2). Classification (NCBI taxonomy): domain Eukaryota; kingdom Viridiplantae; phylum Streptophyta; class Pinopsida; order Cupressales; family Cupressaceae; genus Sequoia; species Sequoia sempervirens. The sequence goes on from VDFB02274732.1 coordinate 49,281, forward strand.
TGGGTAATGCTAGTAAGGAAAATAATTTGGGCTTGGGTATGTCAAGACACACACAATACAAACACACACACATGCGCGCGCACACACACACATGCGCGCGCACACACACACATGCGCGCGCACACACACACATGCACGCACACCTGCACACACGCACCCACACACATGCTCATGCACCTGCACACATGCAAATGTACACACACACAGGCACACATGCACACACATTCACACACATGCACACATGCACATACACCCACCTACACACACGTGTGCACACACATGCACACACAGACGCGCGCGCACACACATGCACACACAGACGCACGCGCACACACACACCACTTTAGGGACCAAACTCTGCAATCAAACTCAAAATATGTTTGTCTTAACTTGATGTTGGATCATGGAGTTTGATCCAATAAGTTGATTCAAAAAATCTTAAGAGAGTTTTTAGTGGCATGCTAATTCATGATTCAGATGGTTCATTTAGATCTTTCTTGGAAAGTTGTCTTCTGTTTGCAATATTATAGAAGAGCTTATAATTATGTTGGGATGTTACTGATTCAGGTTTATTGCCTGATGTGTTATTGTACTGTGTACCGGAATGAGTTACTGGTGAATATTGCACAGTTGTTTGTGGTTTCCAAGTTTCTCATCAGCTAGTAACTATTTGTTATCACTTAAACTTGTACGCTTATTGTAAACTGAATGCGAAGGTATTGAGATTCTTATTCAATGGGCTTGAGTTTTTTATTGCATTTTGTGGCATGTGGGAATTCATGTAATGCTTGATGGTGACTAGCATATAATTTATTGTTTCACATAGTTATACCTGTGGCCATTTTTGAAGTTAAACAATTGTGTTTGCTTGTGTTAATTCTTTATTTTTTCCGTAACAAGCATTCTTTTACAAGCTAAGAGGGGCAGTATGTACATTGACTGAATATACAAGAACTATCAAATTTAGAAAATGGAGTTCAGAAGGTTGAATTATTTTTTTAACTTTATTTCATGGCAGAAAAAGCTTTGCTAAATGTCTATGTCTGATAGATTGACAACATATGAAGACAACTGCATGGCATTCTGCATTGTGTATAAATATGAATATGCATGTAAAATCAAATATATCCAATATATTCAACCTTCTTCTGTATGGCATTTATCAGGAACCATCAAGAAGTCTATCATCATTAAGAAATATGCTGTAATGCTAGGTTACCTGTCAAATTAAGGTCTGGTTGATGCTTTCTTAGTATATTGTGTTAATTAGTATACTGAATTGCTTTACTATTTGCTAAAACAAAATGGGTCTCTGATGAACTGGTAAATGCTAGTCAGTGACAAATGTTTATATAAGGGATAAGGACACAAACCTTCTGCTGCAAAATGAGTGTTGCAATCCAGTAAACCTAGTTGTAGTAACATTAATGCCAGAATAAAACTAATTAACCAATCTAAGGGAAAAACTGTTGACACTTGTACTGGACTAAAGGATGTGCATCACTTGGAGACCATATTGCAAGACCCCTTCAAGCAAACACTGGGGGTTAAAAAGAAAAGAAGAATCTAACAAAGAATAACAATGCAGCTACAGGTAGCTGCCCCAATATATTAGGTTATTCTAAAAGAAATTTTGGTAGGATATTCTACCACTATTCATTTGCCTTTGCTTCTTGTCCAAGATGTGTTACAAGTCAATACTCGACCTTGGATTCTTTGTTCATTGTAATGGCAACATTACTTATGTCGAAGTTGTCCTTATAGTGACATAGAGTGCATGCTTTTTCCAATTTTGAGTTGGAGTTTTTTTGTTTCTTTGGATTTCTTCATGTGCACTTTGTATCTACAGCTGTCTTCATGCAACAAATTTTAAACTTTATATCTAAAGGATATTGCATTAACATCGCACAATTTTATGAGTTCTGCTCATTTCTTAAAATTCAGTGTTTTGAAAGATACTTAAAACAAATTTGACTTTTCATTTGTTTCATGTAACTGCAGCTTTCCAACGGTTATCAAGATTAGAGGGCATAATTCCTGCACTAGAAACTTCTCATGCACTGGCTTATTTGGAAAAATTGTGCCCCACTCTGCCAGATGGAACTAAGTTGGTGCTGAATTGCAGTGGTCGCGGGGACAAGGATGTACAAACTGTAATCAAACATCTGACCATCTGAAACTGCAAATAGATTTTGATATCTAATATTGTTAATGTGGATTTATCTTCGATGGAAAAATGTGACAGGAAATTAATGTTAGTTAATCTGTTCCACTCCCTAATAATTAATATTTATTTTTATTTTTTACTCCAGTTCACATGATGTGTCCCAGGGTAAATAGTGTCTATGTGTTGCATCTTTTTCTTCATTTTAATCATTCATTTCTGTTAATAATGACACTTTAATTCCTCCATTTGTTGTGTCATTTGATAACACCAAGTAGTATAGTTGTTTTAGTTGTTTGATTCATGATTTCTGTTTGGAATAGAGAAAATTATGGATCAATTGATATTAGATCCACAAATTCATTGAGGCTTGTAGGTAGTTTTTTGGGTGAAATGATTTTGTGTATAACTGTTTTTTTAGATTCTTCTCAATGTGTTTTTGGTTGATGGTTGCAAATTACGACCATGACAAAATCTTAGAAGAAGAAGCTTGAAGATCTCCATGAAAGCCATGAGCAAGAATGGGTAGTGAACAAAGTTTGGGAGGAAATACACCACTAGAGGGAAAGAATTAAATAGTTGCTAGAGGAAAGGGAGGACCAAATTGAATTCTTTATTGGAATCCTTGAGCCAATGCAGCAAGAGTTGATAGTTAAGGATGAATTGCTGTCAAAACTCCAACATGGAGAGCAAGAGGAGTCTACAAGAAAAGAGTGGACCAAACCCTACTCGAACAAAACAAACCAAAAATGTGGTATGCAAGGAAAGTGCCCATGAGCATGTTTTCTTCAATGGTTTTATATCTATTAATTCCATTGGCAAGTTTGAAAGGCATAACAAGGGTATAGGCTCCAAGTTACCAGCCATCATAGTAAGGATGGTCAAGAGATACCTCAATCCATCATAATCAAGGAAATAACACTATGTGAGGGCCTTGGTTATGGAAGCATGGAAATTGCAGAACGTGCAAAAAAGGGTCTACACCATGCACAAACCAAGGATAGTGCAAGGGAGGTAAAAATTCCTCTAATATTATCATGATAAAGCCTCAAAAGGATTGCATGTTGCATCCATAATATAAGCAACAATCCAAGCAAAAAGAGGAGATCAAGACTACCTTAAGAGGATCAAGGAGAGCCTTCAAAGATGAGGGCAAATTCAAAGAAGGGAGTAAGAAATAATGACACTCCAAAAGGTGAAAAGAAGAAATAGGGAGATTCTCCTCAACGTACTTCTCCACTACCCAAAGTCTATCAAAGAGGTAAAATAGCATGTGGGTAAACAAAGGAAAGAGTTCATCTTTTGTTTCAATTGCAAGAAAGGACATATTCAACAAGAATGCAAGTTTCTTGTTCTTTGCATTGGTTGTGAAGAAGTAACCATTATAGGATAATGTGCAAGGCAATCACCACTAAGGAGCATAAGTTCCATAGCAAGGATAGAAAAGGAAAAAGCAACTCTCAAAGACAAAAGGACAATACAAGTCAAAGCACACTCAAAGGGAGGTAATAAGCAAGTTGATTTGAGTATGTGGAAAGGTAATAACCATAGTTCTCATTGCAAGATTGAAGGGCATTCAGATGACAAGTGTTGGAGAGTTCATCTAGAGTTTCACCAGAGGCATTGCAAAAACAAGGGAACTAAAGCACACTAGGACACCAAGTTCAAAGAGAAAGCAACTCCCACATGATTCTACATTGACATTGAGTGGGAAAGGGTTGTGAATTGATTCTTGGATATGGCACTTGATTTGTGTGAGAGAGAAGTGAGTTGTTTTTATTGTTGTGATTAGCTAAGGATTTGAAAGAACAAATTGATAACTTTCCACAAGTGAACAATGAATCACAATAATATGTCTATCAATATATGAAGAGTATTGAAAATGTACATAGAGGCCTTGCATATATAGGCAAAGTAGAGGAGGTGAGAAGTTAGGAGTGAAACTATGACCACCCCTCCAAAGGTGCAACACTTGTGAGCTCATTGGACAAGTGTGTTAGCAAGAGACAAGTATGCATGGAACAAGTGTCTCAAATGATGAGGACACATGTCTTAATTATATGAAGTGAAACAAAGGCAAGAAAAGTCTAAGTAAACTTAAACTAAGTGTGAATAGGTTTGATCCTAGAAAGGTAATATCTTAACTAGATATGTAAAGGCACTATTTAGCCTAACACCCTCCTTGAGTGTAACTTATAGAGTAATGTATGCATGGTGATGAGTCTCATTGACTAGGCTATATTAGGTACTTATGGAAAAATTTCTCATAGACGGAGTAAAGGAGAGTACTCAATGGGAACAAAACTCCTCTCCAAAAGAGAAATGATGCAAATGATACAATGAAATAAAATAAGTGATAAGAGGACTCATGATGACCCCCAAGGACTATTTCTAAAGACCTAGACGATGTCCATGATGTCTTCAATTGATGCTCAAAGATCTCCAAGCCAATTCTAATGTGTGGCAAATGTTGATAAGATGGATCAAGTACCATATAAGATTCGAAAACAAGAACCATGAATGCATGGCGGCAACTAAACCGATGAAAATCTAATATAGCTACTGATGATGTCAACATAGATGATGATTGAGTCATATAGGTCAACTCATGAATATTTGCACAATTTGTCATGATAGAAGTTGATGTAGGCAAGGCAAGAGCAAGATCCAAAGATGGCAATGGTGATGCAACTTCATCGAAGCTAACATCAAAGAGAAGACAAATGCCTTCAATAGTGTCATCCAAATCTATATTGTGGGCCTTTGCCGCTCTACAAACAAGGATGCTATGTCTCGTAGAATGCATCCCAATGTGGTGGATCTAAAAAGACAATATTGACGCCCTAATGTAAAGAATCATTGGAAGCCATGTAGATATCAACTCTGGATTCAGATGGAGTGTCAGGTGATGATGGTGGAGATGAGATTGCAATGCAAGTGAACCGACTAGATTGTTCCTCTCCAAATGATGGTGTCTCACTAGATGTTTGAGTGAGATTAGATGATGTTTCTGCATGTGCTAAAATGAAAGAACTTGGCAACTTGATGCCTTGTGTATTACACAATTTCTTTATTTCAGAAAGTCTGCAAGCATCTAAAGTTTGTATTTTTCTTCTATAGTAATCACATCTAATTTACAAAATGATTACAAAACCAACAAACTCAAAAGTAGAAACACCAAATTAGCCCCCCTTCATTCAATAAGAGAGCCCCCCAAGAAAATTATAGTGATGACATTATATATAGTGCATTTTAATTACCACTAGGTGGATTTGATGTACAAAGATTACACATACTCAAAATAGAGGTATATGTTAAAATTACTACTATGAGATATTTTCAAGAAAAACTAATAATACCATTGTGTAGTTTTTGAAAAAATAGGAAGTTAAAAAATGGGACAAAAAAAGTCTACATGTGCTTGAATGAGCCCTTTGAAGTTCCAAAAATAGGAATTGTGTATAGTGATATCTGATAATCTATGATTCTAAAAAAATCCATACACCAAACTTACAAAATAATACTACCACTAGATAGAAAATTACCCCTAATAATAAAAAAATTGCTTGAAAAAATGATTTTGTAAAACCAAGATATGGGCCTTTAAAGTTGGAGTGCCAAAACAAAACTATTGATGGAGAAGGGGTCAAACTTGGGGGGTGAAAATTGCTAATGTTAGCATGACATCACAACCAAATTCAATAAAAAATCATCAAATTAAGGGGTCCATCATATTTAGTGATACCTAGATAAAATTATCTATAACTAAATTTAGCTACAACTAAAACCTTCACTAAATCTAGCAACTTGCTACATTTCGAGGAGCCACCAAAAATGTTACCAAATTATTGATGTGACTTGTTGTACTTGCATAGTACCCTGCACAGTATTGCTATGCAATACCTTAGTACACTTGGTAATAACACTTTTTGAAAAACCCTTTCCTTTTTATTTTTAAAATAAAATCGAAACACCCTTTGGTGAAGTGGTGGGGCTTCTTTCTTGTAGGGCCAACAACCAAGGTTCAAACCTCATGGGGTCACTCTCTACCGCATCAACAATGGAAATTGTTTACCTTGGTGTTAGAGGAGATCCTTTGGTGACGTGGTGGGGCTTCTTGCCTATAGGGCCAACAACAAAAAAGGTTCAAACTTTACACTTTTAAAAAAGGGAAGACTCTTTGGCGGTGAAGGCTTCTTGCTTGTAGGGTGAAAACCAAGGTTCAAATCTTGAAGGGTCACTCACTACTACATCAACAATGGAGATTGTTTACCTTGATGTTAAGGGAGATCCTTCGAAGAAGTGGCTGGGCTTCTTGCTTTTAGGGCCAACAACCAAAAATGTTCAAACCTTACACTTTTTAGAAGAAAAAATTGTTCAAAGTTTAAAAAAATGGCTCTCGTGTTTGCTTTCATTCGCGCCCTTGTGCCTTTTCTTATGCCTATCTCTTTTACATGGGCTCCTGGTTTGGTTTTGCAGCATGTGGCGGGTTTGTGTGGCATTTATGAGTGTGTGCCTCTTGGCGTTTCAGTGTGTGTGCCTCCTATTGAGGCCCCTTCATCCCCCTCTGCACCTCCTCTCATGCTTGTCACATCTGCATGGGCTTGTTCTTACTCTTTGGTGACCATATCTAGTTCTGCTCGACCTCCTCGGGAGTGCCCTCTGCCCTATGCCAAACCTTCCCTAGGGGTGGTTTGTGAGGAGGATGTTGCTTAGAATGAAGATTTCTACTAGAGGTAGGGTTTGGTGTGTCATTTTTCGAACCTCTGGGCCTCTCTTCTCGACCTACATAAGTGGGTTTTGGATTCTTGGAGGACCTTAGTGGTTGGTAAGTTTGAACTCTTCCCTTGTGCTAAATGTTTTTTCGTTGCTACCTTTGCTTCTATTGAGGACCATTGCTCAGTGCTGGGTTGACTTTGGGCTTGAGGAGAGCACTATCTCTTGCTCAAACCCTGGACTTCTTCCTTCAACCCCCTTACTGAACCACTCAATGTGCATTTGGTGTGGGTTAGACTGTTGAATCTCCCCCTCTAGTTTTGGGAGGAAACTTGTTATGAAGCCATTGGAAACTCTATTGGTCGCTTTTTGAAGGTTGATGATTCCACTTCTTTTATGGGCCATTCCACCTTTGCTTGGATTATGGTGGATATTGATATCTAGTTGCCTCTTCACAAAGATGTGGTTTTATTGGTTGGGGATTGGCCTTGGTCACAACTGCTTGATTATGAGGGCATGACTTTTAGGTGCCATCGTTGTTTCGCTATTGGTCACCTGGCTTCAACTTGGTCTCTCTGTGTTGAAAAGGTGTGGCTACTTGGTGGAAGAATGCTAATGATGATCTCCTAACTGTTCTGGCTTCTGCATCTTCTAAGGATGCCTTCTTCTAGGCTTCTAATGAGTGCCCTACTTTTGCCATGGATTTGGTTTGTCATGAGATATCTATGGGTGGTTATCCTCCTAAGTGTGCTTCTCCTGCTCCTTCGATTGACTTTGCTTCGCTGTAGGGATCTATCATGGATTGTGACTATTGTTCACCTAGTTGTCCTCTTATTTTACCTCGTGTGTTGATGGTCTTCCCATGAGGGA
>VDFB02274733.1:0-46142 GCA_007258455.2 Sequoia sempervirens
AATTAAATATTCCAAAATATTCAATTAAATCTTCTAAATTCCATTTGCAATTAAATATTCCAAGATATTTAATTAATTCTTCTAAAGTCACATCACAATTAAATATTTCAAAATATTTAATTGAGTCTTCTATAGTTCTAAAATTAAATATTTCAAAAATATTTAGTTTCCTCAAAATTCACACAAAATTAAATAAATTTATTTATTTATTTATTTAATTTTCATTATCTTCAACAACCGTGAAACAAACTACCAAAATAGAAAAATCAATTTCTCTATTCCTACGCAAGCTTGTTCCCATGGGTTGAAGACAAAGCTCCATCTTCCTCTCCAACCTCCCAACATTCTCCATTTTCCTCTCAACCTCTCCATCTCTCACCATTCAAACTTACCAGACAACCTCATAGCTATTGATCTTTGCCAGCCAGGATCTTGCCTGCAAAAAGCTATAAAAAGGACTGTCGGGTCTTTGCAATTACAAAGAAGATTTCATGAAGAGAAACTATAGCCAAATAGATTTCAAGCATCCATAGCATAGTCTTATAGCATCCATAGTTTTTAGAATTATAGCATATCATGGCCAATCATCCACATAGTTTAGTTTCAATCCACAGCCCCTGTTCATAATTCATAGCCCCTGTGCATATCCGTATCACCATTTTACTCCACATCATATAGGATAGAGAAGTACTATCATTTTGCATACTCATTTTGCAGGTTGTCATTTAGAGAAGCCTTGCTTACACAATCTGAGAGCAACAGCTTCAAAAGAATCACTGGAGATAGAGAAAATGGAACGGCTTTGAAGAATTCTTGTTTATTTAATTTCATTTCAATCTCTTCAGTTTAATGTTTCATTAGTGTGTTTTTGTTATTTCATTTTGATACTAACATTCTAACAACACATTTTTGGCACCCACCATGGGGCATTTGCCCCAATTCTAACATTTTATTGCAGATTTTTCTAACAGGTTACAGCCAAAAATAGTGGATTAGCACAATAAACAGGTTTCAGGAAAATTCATACCTAGTTTAGCGCCCTTAAATCATCCTCCAACGCTCCTGAAGCATCCTGTAGTGCCCGTGAGCAATCTTGTAGCGCTCCTGAAGCATCCTGTAGTGCCCATGAGCCATCCTGCAGTGCCTGTGAGCAATCCTGCAGCGCCCCTGAAGCATCCTGAAGCACCCGTGAGCCATCCTGCAGCGCCCGTGAGCAATCCTATAGCGCCCATGAAGCATTCTGCAGTGCCCATGAACCATCCTGCAGTGCCCGTGAAGCATTCTGCAGCACCCATGAGGAATCCTACAGTGCCCATAATGTCTGTTGTAGCACATTTTTGAAAAACCTGCAAACTGTAAATTGTAATTTGAATACAGCTTGACTGAATCCAACGCGACCATGGACAGTAAATTTTTTTAAATGGAATTAACCAATCCTAGGGTAGTCACATAATTAAACATTAACCAATCCTAGGGTAGTCACATAAATTAAAATTAAGCAATCCTGGGATAGTCACTTCACTTTTAATTTTGGGCTAAAAAGAACTCCATGTTTTTGTGAAGCAACATCTTCACTTAGCATAGTAAATCTTTATTTGGGTTTAAAATTGAACTTTTGATTGCTTTGTTTTAAATGGTGATAGGCCTATGCTCTCCCCTTAACTGGGTGATCAAAATGTCAAACTCATCTATTTTACTTTATCCAATTTCCAGTTTTGTTAAAACCTTTTAGAGAGCCTGCCTTGTGGGAAAGTACTCACCCAAGAGGAATGACTCAAGGGTTCAAGCCAAAATGAGCTTATTCCACCCCACTATAAAATTTAGCTAAAATTGGGGAACCCTCTTCGACGGTAGTAGCATTGATAACCATCCCAAAGCCTTGTTCTAAAGGTAGGGAGGTCTCAAGGAGTACATCATTTTACACATCGAACAGAACCCTTACTACGAACTTAGTGTAGTATCCAAATCAAGCCGCTTTCCGAACATCATAGTATTAATCACAAGCAAGGGAGGAAGAATTCACCCCCAAGATACCTGCCCATATAACTACCAAGGACTCGCTTTGCCTGGGATCCTAGATCCACTTCCATCACTCCGAGCACGCACTCTAGAAAGACAAAAACATGGGTGCCCTTCGGGTGACACGGTTGTGTGAGTTGACACGGTTCTAAGATGTGGGCTATTGATTAGTATGATGACCTATCTAAGTACTAAGAGTGAGTTTGTTTGAAATGTTTATCATGTGTAAAACCTATTAAAACAATTTTTGAAAAACATTTTGGTCATACACTTGATGTTTAGCATAGTACTTAAAACAACCATTCTACAAATTGCTTGATGTGTTTTCAATACATTAATTCAGAAAAGATCATCCAAAATTCACAATCACATTGATTACTCTCATGTTACGAAATTGGAAATCCACAAATTTTGTTAAGAAATCCATCTTCAAAAGGATCAAAAAGCCAAAGAAACCCCTTAGCTACAAGAAACTGTTGAAGAAAAGATGATTCTTATATCAAAGCCGAAAGGTTTTACTCAAATATAGAACCTTTCTTCATCGATATCATGACTGTGTTAGAGGTTTTACTAATGATTATGCCATAGAACTTTTGTACTCACAAGCCTTCTTTCCAAGAAGAGCCCTTTCTCAAAGGCATAACCATAGTCAACGTATTCATTTTTCTTATATTCCCCAACCTGCAATTGAATATTCTATTCATCCAAATCAAATTTTGCAATAGAGAACTCAATCATATTAGGCATTCATCACAAAATCCATCTTTTTACGAAACTAGGATCAAACTTCATAAAGTGCAAAATCATCCTTTTCTTGATCTTTTGCTTAACATTCCCCTCAACAGGATTTTCATCCTTTCAATTAGGGAACAACACAAGCTAAAGATTAGAAACCTTTGTAAGTCATAGAATCTTCATTCTATCCTGACTTTCATATCCATCACAAGTTGCACTATTTCATTCTTTTGATCAAAAGTGAGTAGAATTTGGAACAAAGCTTATGCCTGTCTTCACGAGATCTTGAAAACACATGGAAAAAGACGAAGGAGAAACCACCACAAGCAAAATGGGAGACCATAATGAGAAAGAAGAGGATACATTTAATGTTGATGAATTAACAAAAGAAAAGCTTCAAGAAGCAGAGAAAGATCCCCAATTCCATACTCTTATGGAAAGGATTTTAGAATGAAACAAAGAAAGATATTTTCTTTCATTAGCTAATCAAGGAGCTAAGTTACCTTACAATTTCAATATAGAAGGGATTAAACAGAATCCTGAAACTCCTCCTACTAACTTTAGTGCCCTTACTCAATAGATAAAAGAATTACAAGGGCAAATAAAGGAGATGCAAGGGGGTACAACAAAGAAGTATGTTTTGGAAGACATATCTCCTTATCCATTCGATAGGAGTCTTCAAATGATCTCTTTTCCAAAACATTTTGAAATCCCTAAATTTGATAGGTACAATGGAAAAACTTATCCCATTGAACATGTGAGGGATATCTGAAATATGAGTCTAGAATTCGCTTATGACAATACCTACTTAATGCGATCATTTCCATGAAGCCTAGGTGCACAATCCATGGAGTGGCTTTCCAAGATCACTCCCCCCATCAAAACTTTTAAGGAGTTAATAAATCAGTTTATATCACAATACTCCTACAACATTCAACACCAGATAACAATGCTTGATCTTTGTAAAGTGAAGCAAAAAGTAGGAGAATCCTTCACTACATTTTTGCAAGGGTGGAGAAGGTTGTTTGCGCGATATTCCCATCCTATTCCTGAAAAGGAAAAGATGGATATCTTCATCAATAGCCTAGACCAAGAATTAAGCTACAGGCTTAACCTTCATTGTCCTCATAACTTTGAAAAATTGATTGAAAATGCAATCACTATTGAAGGGGCTTCGGTTAAACGAGTGATAAAACTTGATAATCCAAGTACATCCAACCAAAACAACGATAAAACAAGGTTTTGGAATGGAAATAAAAATGTTGTCAATGATGGTATAGTAGATGCAAATAATCTATGCACAAGACCATCTATCTTTAATCTATCAAGTGCTCCACGAAACAATCAACAAGCAAATACCAACCAACAAGGAAACAACAATCAACAAGGACAAAATTCCAAGCAGGAAAGCATGACCAGTCAAAACACCAAGGATAATCATTGTAATTTCAATAACAATCTTGGCAATACTCAAACATCAAATATGTCCATACCTCCATTCTTTTCAAATCGACGAAATTTTACCACTTTGGGTCAATCTCTTGAGTCTACTCTCAAGGAGCTTCTTGATAATAAGGTTATCACCTTACCACCACAAAGAGATTATGAGCCACGAGTTAAACCACCATCATGGAATGACTCATATTATTGCAATTATCATCAATGTAAAGGTCATAGAATGAATAATTGTCAAGCTTTGCGAAATCTAGTACAATATTTAATTGACAATGGCACCATTACAATTGAAGGACATCATACCAATGACGATCATCAAGCATTTAAAGATCCTTTACCGAATTATCAAAAGGGGAAAACATCAGATGCAAAAGCCAAAAGCATACATAATGTTGAAGACAATATAATCCGTCACATCTATGTTGATGATCAACAGGTTAATTTTATCAAAATCAAAAGAAAACAAGAATATCAATAGGTTAACGTGACTACAAGAGGACAAGCAAAATTTGTCCTAAAAGGAAGTTCATCTAAGACAGCTATTCCTTCTCCAAATCATTATAATCTAGTTGATCAATTGAGAAAAACATCAGCTCAAATCTCCATCCTTGAACTTCTCAAAATATCCCCCATACACAAGAATATTTTAGAAGAAGCTCTTGTAAACACAACTGTTGACACTGATCTGGATGTAAACAAATTTCAAGCTATGGTGGGACATTTTTCTTCCCCCACTTGTCTTTCTTTTTCTGAAAAAGATGATGCTTCCATGACACATCCACATAATTCATCACTCTATCTTGAAGTCATGATCCATAAACACCGAATCAGATGTGTCTTAATAGATGGAGGAGCTGGTTTAAAAATTTGTACCTTAAAGCTAATACATGCCTTGGGAATATCAGAAAATGAAATTGATCCATGAAGGAAAATAACTATCAAGGCATATGATGATGAAGAAAGAGCTTCTAAAGGACTAATAATGCTACCTATCAGAGTGGGACCTATGGTGAAAAATACATTTTGTCAGGTTCTAAACTGGGATCTTTCCTATAACATACTTTTGGGTCGTCCATGGATTCATGATATGCAAGCAGTACCATCAACATATCATCAATGCCTCAAGTTTCCATATGATGGACAAGAAATAACTATACGAGCTGATTACAATAGCACACAAACTTGTTCAAATCTCCGAGCAACTCAAGATGCCTTTGTGCCACATAATAGGGAGGCTCTTGTTGTTTCTTCTTCCAATCTACAAGGCCAGCTGCAAGAATTGACAAAAAATCTTGACACTAAGATAAAATTTAAAGACAAAGGAGTAGGCGAATATTTGCTATCTCTTTCTAGCTTACCTCCTTCTCCGAGGTCACATGGTCAGCCAACCTTATCAAATCAAAAGATTGCAACAACCTCTACATCCCAAGCTTCTATGCCAATCACAAAGTTTGATAGAAAATTCATTAAAGCCAACACCACTGAAGAAGAAGCTGAAGATAGGGACATTCTAAGTTGGTTATACAAAGATGAAGATGAATCTCTCTTGCACATTAAGTTACCTATAGAACAATATGGTAAGGGGTACGCTATCATGCAGAAAATGGGCTATGAAGGAAATGGTCCTATAGGAAAAAGAAGAGAAGGAATCATGGAGCCAATTCAACCTATTTCAATACATCCAAATGATAAAATAGGATTGGGATATGGTAAAGATACAGAAGACTCTACTTCACAGCAAGCACAACCAACTCATGAAGGAGGATCAATTTCAGATAAACCCCATGAATTAGTTTTCCAATTGTAGAACAGTTCAGATACTGATTCTAATGAATATAAATGGGACACCACTTATAATGATGAATTTTGGAGAGACAAACAAGTTGATACCATACACAAATATGCACCTGTTCTCATACAAGGAGAAGGTTGAAGGCCTCCACTTGATTATGTTTTACAAAACGATCATGAGTCAAGTGAGGATGATTCAGATTTTAACGAGATTGATAATCAACAGGAAAATACCATCATAGATCTTGTCTACCATGAAGATGACAACCACATCATGACTTTGACAGCTCAAGACCTTACCCAACCTAATGATCCCATGCCTTTAGTTAATCCAGAACTTATTGATTGGGACAATGATGCACCTATCCATATCCCTACATTTCATGATGATGAGGACATTATAAATTTCCTTTGTTCCTCTGAAGAGGAAAACAATTGTTTCATCCAAGAATGTCAGACTCGTGATTTTTATACGGAGGGTGTCAAGTTTCTTAGCTCCAAAATAAATGAAATATGATCTATCGGTGAAAATAAAAAAATGGCAGTGGTAGATCATAACAAGAGAAAAATAAAGAGTGAATCTGACAATGAAAACCTTTCTGAGGCACTGGAGGATGAGAAACTTGACACTCTTCCCAAGCATTATCATGAAAGATCTTCTATTTTGATTGAACCAACATAATCAATCAACATAAGTACAGTAGAACAGCCAAAAATCTTGCAACTTGCAGCGTCATTAACAGTTGAAGAAGTATTGAAATTCATGGAGTTCTTGAAGGAGAATCAAATCAATTTTTCTTGGTCATATACTGATATGCCAAGATTAGATCCTAATTTGATAATGCATCATTTATCTATAAATGCAGGGGAAAAACCTGTGAAGCAAAAACTTAGAAAAATGCATCCACATGTTGCATTATTGGTCAAAGAGGAATTAAAAAAGCTTTTAGATGTTGGATTCATTCAGACTATTGACTATGCAGAATGGATTTCCAATGTTGTACCTGTTTCAAAGCTAGATGGAAGGATTAGAGTTTGTAGAGATTTCAGAGATTTGAACAAAGCTTGTCCCAAAGATGACTTTCCTTTGCCCAACATAGATATGATTGTTGATTTAACTGTTGGCCATGCAATGTATTCATTAATGGATGGATTTTCAGGATATAATCAGATAAAGATTGCACCAGAGGATCAAGATAAAATAGCGTTCACATGCCCTTGGGGTACCTATTGTTGGAACGTAATGCCATTTGGGTTAAAGAATGCAGGAGCCACTTATCAGAGAGCAATGACAACAATTTTTCATGATATGATGCATACATTCATGGAAGATTACGTTGATGATTTACTTGCCAAATCTCACACACAGAAGGACATCTAGAAATTTTGTCAAAAATCTTTACCAGAATGGAAAAGTTCAATGTTTGACTCAATCCAAAGAAATGTGTCTTCGGCGTTACATTTGGTAAACTCCTAGGATACATTGTTTCAGAAAAGGGCATAGAGGTTGATCTAGAAAAAGTACAAGCTATAATGGACATGTTGCCACCAAGAAATATCAGTCAACTTCGATCATTGCAAGGATGACTATAGTCCATCAGAAGGTTTATAGCTCAACTGGTGGACAAAAGCTTACCATTTACACATTTATTGCATAAAAATGTCCCATTCAAATGGGAAGAAAAATGTGAAACAGCATTCAATCAGATCAAGCAATATCTTATGAATCCACCAGTTTTAATTCCACCCATTCCAGGAAAGCCACTCATACTCTATATTTCAACAACAGAAGTATCTTTGGGAGCATTATTAGCACAAAAGGATTCTACAGGTAAAGAAAGGGCCATATACTATATCAACAGAACTTTAACAAGTCATGGATTAAACTATACTTTCATTGAAAAAGCTTGCCTTGCAGTGGTGTTTGCTTCTCAAAAGTTGTGACATTATATGTTGGCTCATACAGTTAAGCTGATAACCAAGATTGATCCACTAAAATACCTTTTAAGTAGAGCTACTTTAATAGGAAGACTTGCAAAGAGGGTAATGCTCTTAAGTGAGTTTGACATTTACTATGTAGATCGAAAAGCTATTAAAGGACAAGTCATTGCAGATCAGTTGGCCGAAACACCTTTACAAGAAGAAAATCCAATGCACATTGAGTTTCCTGATGCAGATGTCTTCACAGCAACAATTCAGAAATCATGGACATTGTACTTTGATGGATCTTACACACAACAAGGCTCGGGGGTATGAATTCTTTTTATCACACCTGAAGGAGATAACATTCCAAAATCATATCGGTTGATGTTTCCTTGCACAAATAACATAGCTGAATATGAGGCATTGCTTATAGGGATAAAAATAGCCTTGGAATGGCGGATTACAGAGCTGCAAGTCTACGGTGATTCACAACTTGTCATTAATCAAATCAATGATGATTATCAAACTAAAGATGATAAGTTACTACCTTACAAGAACATGGTGGATGATTTCAAAAAGTATTTTGTGTCAATCAAGTTTTCATAAATCTCAAGGATTGATAATAAAGTTGTAGATGCAATGGCTACAATTGCTTCCTTGTTACAATTATTAGAAGATAAAAAATGGTACGAATTCGTGGTGGAACAATTGTTTTCTCCCGCCTATGATAATCCTGAGACCCAAGTCATATATCATTTCACCGGTTCTAATTCCCCTTTATATGGCAAAATTTATACATACGTAAAAGACAACATTTTACCTCTAGACTTATCTCGAAACCAAAAAAGGAATTTCATACACCAATTGTCACGTTATACATTGATTGCCGACATCCTTTACCGACATGGTCTTGATGGTACACTCCTTCGATGTCTTGAACATGGTGAATCTGAAAAAGCCTTACAGAAGGTTCATGGTGGTAATTGTGGAACTCATTCAAGTGGTTTGAATTTAGCCAAGAAACTTGTCAGGATGGGATATTATTGGCCTACCATGGGGCTGATGCAAGAAGTTGGGTACACAAAAAACTCAAAAAGTGGAAATGTTTTTGCTGTTTTTCAAAATTTGTCACACTTGGACTGAAAATTTGAAGCACTTCCACAATGAATCTTAAAAAAAGTCAGTAATATGAAATTTAGAATTTTGAATCTTGTTTCCAAATATGTAAATTATTAAAATACCCAGTTTATAGAAATTAAATTTTGATAAAGATCTATAAAAACCACTTTTTAAAAGTCCCTTTTTTTCACCATACCAAGCAGGTGTACGGACAACATTTTTTGACCCAAATAAAATTATTTTGCTAATTCCTTTTAGGAAAAGAGAGCTAACAATATGAAGTTTGGGCTGGATTTTTTTTTGTAATTTTTGGTTGAATATTTTTTTTAATTAATTTTTTATTGGCCTTAATTGATGTTTTTTCAAATCAACGTGTACAGACAACATAATTGGACCTAAACAAAACATTTTTTGACTCTCTTTTTTTTCATTGTGTCGAGAATTGTCTGAAGTTTGGTCCCATATAATTTTTTTTACAAGAAACTCAACCAATACAAAGTTATTAAAAAACCAAAAAAACCTGATCTTTCAAGTTTAAGGCCTAGTTTGCTTAGAAATTAATTAAAAAATAGCAAACGTAATCCAATTTTAACAAAAATTATATATTTAGAAAGTAGACATTGTGTTCTCTAATGGGTTTTAATTTTATAGACTCATTCAGAAAAAAATTCCATCTATGTTGTCAAAGTTGGACATTCTTCTTTAATCTGCCTTAGTTTTTTAGTTGCAGGTCAAAAGCTAACGCTCGGATTGCCAAGCCTTTCCCAAGCCTAAAACCAGGGCTAGATTTGGTATGGGAGATCAACTTTTAAATAACGCGTATGCGTTATAGAAACGCATACATGTTATTTAAATGAAACGCGTATGCGTTTCATATCGCATATGCGTTACGTTTTGGCCGTTGGGAGACCGTAATGCATACACATTTTTTAAACATAACACGTACGCATTTTTTAAACATAACGCGTACGTGTTTCATAACACGTACGCATTTCTATAATAGCCATTTTTCCTAATTTGAAAAATACTGGTAAAACACGATTTTCCTGCAACATTTTTTTTTTGTAGTACGGTCCGAAAGTGTCATTTTCTGCGTTTTTTATTGCAAATTTATCTTGTGCGGGGCATATTCTATTCAAATTGTTGTAAGAGTAAAAGTGCAAGTTAAATTTTCTGAAGTTGAATCAAGTGCAAGAACTTTTTACAAGAAGATTTAGAAAAAGTGAATTTTTGGATGTACTCATGATGATTTTGTACTTCAGAGTTTATAGAAAAAATAATCTTCATAGTACATAGTTTTATTTGAATATTTGAAGGAGGTGGCAATTTTAAAATATGTTTCTTGAATTATTGTTTTTGTCATCAAAGAGGGTTTGGTAACCATGGGTGATAAGAAAAGACAAAGAAAAAGATGTAGAAAGGTAATAACACCCGAAGAAATTCAAGCAAATAAAGATAAGGAGGCAAAAAGACAAAGGGAAAGGAGAGAAAGGATTCATCAAATGAAAGATTTGGAAGCATCTAGTTCCAAGAATGTTGAATAGGAAGCCATGAATGATGAAATCAATGTAGATGATCCGAATGTGGAGATGGTGAATATGGAAGAAAATGCAACTATGGAGACAAACCCAACTGTGCCTTCAACTTCAACTTTGAATGATATGCAAACAACTTCGAGTGTGTCTTCAAATCCACCTCTCAATGATATGGAAAATGTACCTATTCAAACAATCTATCCAGGTATGTGTTCAAACCCAAGTTTTTATAATATTGATATTGCTTGTTTAGAAGAAGCTGGATACACAATTGATGAGATCAATAATACTAGGGTTGAAACAATACAGAAACAAGAAAATGATGAAATAATATCTTATGAGAATGTAAATGAGAATGAAATCCCTAATATTGATGAAATTGAGAATGAAATCCCTTTTACATTTGAAAATGAAAATGAAACCCCTTGTGTGAATGAAAATGAAACTCCATCTATGGATGAAGGTGAAAATGTTTTTTTAACAATTGAAACAAATGTGCTAGATAACCTTCGTGGTAAAGTTTCTTCAAGACAAATTAGAAATTATGGAAATAAAATATATAAAATATTTTTTTATAGAAAGAAATTAGGATTCCAATGTCAACTCATGGTGCAATTGATGAGAATGTTTAAAATGAGAAAAGTGATGAAAAATTTAGGTGTTTTTGTAAAACCAAAAAAGAAAGATGATTCAGTAGAACAAGTCATATCTAGTGTTGCTAATTCTATTGATGTTATTGGTAAGAAAAGTCGATCAAAAGATAAGAATGTGGCTCGTCGTGCAATAACAACTACTCTAATTGATAAAACAGCTTCAAATAAAAGAATGTTAAGTAAGATTAGTAAATGTCTAAACTTAAATCCTAGAACTTTGATAAGAGTTGCTAAAAGAAGAGAAAGTATTGAAAAAGATCCTATTAATCAATGTTGGAGTTTTAGTGGTAGACTCCCAAGATCAGACATGAAATTAACTAATGAAATTAAATCTTTAATCAAAAAATTTGGTATGATAATACAAGAGTATCACCTAACATTAGAGATGTCTTAAAATTAAGGGTGGGTTCCAAAATTCGTGAACCTCATCCAAAGCATCTCTTAGATATGACTCAAACTAAATTATATAAAAAAATTTAGATGCTTCAATCTTACCATTGAATATTAGCATAAGTCAAAGATCATTCGAAAAGTGTAAACCTTGGTATGTTAGAATTAATAAGCAACAAATCTCTTGTTGTTGTAAGAATCATGTACAATTTCATTATTATTATGATATATTTTGATATATACGATGCACTTTGCATGCTAACCAAATTATGCAGGACATTTGTGGTATTAATATGCCACCTGAAAGAATCAAAGATTTTATAGTAGGTTTGTTTTGTAATCCCTCTTTAAATGGAAACTCTCTTTTTTTAAAAGGATGCATTTCTGGAGAATGCGATAGATGTGGTAACTTTTCATTATTAGGAGAATGTATGCATGAAAATAGTTTAGATGAATTTGGAAAACAATTAGTGGATGTAAAAAAATTTAAAAATATTGAGTATTCTTTAAAAGATGGTAAAATTGGAAAACGTGTTGAGCTAATTGTGGAAAAAGTTAGTGTGCATGCTTTTATTACTGAATTTAAAGATAAGTTTGTACCTAAATATGTTCAACACTCTCAGAATGCTCATTGGCTTGATAATCAATTTCGTTTATGTAAAAACACATTTCCAATTGGAACTATATTGTCAATTGTTGATTTTGCTGAAAATTATACTCTTGCTCCACAAGAAGAAATTCAATCACAATATTATAATTCAATGCAAGTAGCTATATTTGTTCACATTGTTTATAGACATGCTGAAGATAGTACAAAGATAATAGAAATTTTTTGAGAGTACCATTTTTATGTAAGTGATAATCGATTACATTCATCTAAGTTTGTACAATATTGTTTTGATATATTTTATAAAAATTTAAAAGAGAGAGGAATTCAAATGCTAGAACATCTCATATGGTCAGATAATTGCACGGGTCAATTCAAAAATGCTAGAATGTTTTATTGGCTATGTAGAGTTCATAAGGAAAATAATATCCAACACATATGGAGTTTTTTTGAAGCTGGTCATGGTAAGGGAGAACACGATGGAGCAGGTGCATGTGTAAAAAGAGCTCTTGCTAGAGAGCAACTAAAATTTGAGGATGCTGCAAAATTTAGAAATGCACGTGCAATTGTAGATTGGTGCAATACCAAATTATCTACAAGAACAAGTGAGAAATCAATAATTCGACGCTTCTTTTGGTTAGTTGAAGAAAATGATATTTTTTCTCGACAGGATTGTGAAACAATTAATGGAAGTGCAAAATGGCATTCATTTAAGAGTTCAAATGCAAACACATGGACAATATGGACAAGGGAGTTGGCATGCTATTGTCAATTTTGTATTGTAGGTGATTGGAAAGCATGTGAAAATATGGAATGGGTCGAACAATGGCAACAAAGAGCTTTAATGCCTACATCGACACATGTTCAACATGAAATGACAATTGAAGATAATCAAGTGTTCGCATCAGATGATTATGATCATGTTTCAGATCTTGTACAAGAAGGTACATTATTTATTGAGTTGAATTTTGTATGTATGCATGTTTATATGAGTTAAATATAAGTCACTTTTTATTGAATTTTGTATTTATTTTTGCAAGACATGTGTATGTCTGTTGTTGCACCTCAAGGGAATGAAGAGCAGACAGAGTACTGATTGGCTAGATGTGTTGAGAGAAAACATAAGTTGGTACATACTAGAGTGGATGATGACAACTTTGAGTATCCAACTGGTTCAGTGGTTGTTGTTGGCACCTGGCTTCGAAAATATTTGATGAGAAAGAATGGCTTGCCTGCATTTGAAGATTATGAAAGACACAAGAAGATTATGCATTATTCACATTTGATTTTGGCAACCAATATAAAACTAGTTAGATATCAAGGGAGGCCTGCTAATAAAGTTTTATGGACAATTTCAATGGATGATCATGAGACAATCATAGATGCATTACAAAAAAGAGAGGATGCAAATGGTACAATAGAGTAAATAAATATTGGTAAGTATATCTAGTTGTATATATATTTAATTGATATATATATATTGTCTTTAATCATTTCCTAATTAAATTTTTATATCATTTTTTGTTTCAGGTCTCCCAAAATTAGATGCTTTACAAAAAAGAGAGGAGATGCACATATATTACAATGGAATTTGAATCTAGAGATAGGTAACTATATATAGTTCTAGATACATTTAATTGATACTTTATAATTGATTTCATATCCCCTTAAGCCATTCTCTTAAAACCCCTTAAGGCATGCTCTTATGTACCATTAACCATCATTTTGCAGCCCCTTAAGTCATTCTATCAACTAACATTAATCCATCCTCTTAGGACCCCGTAATCCATACCCTCATATATCTACCCTTAATTTGTCCACTTGCATCCACTTAAGTCACTCTCTCAAAACCCCTTAATTCATCCTCTTAGGACCCCTTAATCAATATCCTCATATATCTACCCTTAATCCATCCACTTGCATCCCCTTAAGTCACTCTCTCAACACCCCTTGGGGTTTAAATTCATTCTCTCAACTCCCCTTAATCCACCCTCTTACATCCCTTCAACTCATTCTATCAACTTCCCTTAATCCACCCTCTTACATCCCTTCAACTCATTCTCTCAACTCCCCTTAATCCACCCTCTTACATTACTTTAACTCATTTTAGGGTTTAGGGTTTAGGGTTTAACTCATTCTATCAACTCCCCTTAATCCACCCTCTTGCATCCCTTCAAGTCATTCTATCAACTCCCTTAATCCACCCTCTTACATCCATTCAACTCATTCTCTCAACTCCCCTTAATCCACCCTCTTGCATCACTTTAACTCATTTTATCAACTCCCCTTAATCCACCCTCTTACATCCCTTTAACTCATTCTATCAGCTTCCCTTAATCTACCCTCTTACATCCCCTTAATCCACTCTCTTACATCGCTTTAACTCATTTTATCAACTCCCCTTAATCCACCCTCTTCCATCCCCTTAATCCACCCTCTTACATCACTTTAACTCATTTTAGGGTTAATAGGGTTTAGGGTTTAACTCATTCTATCAACTCCCCTTAATCCACCCTCTTGCATCCCTTCAAGTCATTCTATCAACTCCCCTTAATCCACCCTCTTACATCCATTCAACTCATTCTCTCAACTCCCCTTAATCCACCCTCTTGCATCACTTTAACTCATTTTATCAACTCCCCTTAATCCACCCTCTTACATCCCTTCAACTCATTCTATGAGCTCCCCTTAATCTACCCTCTTGCATCCCCTTAATCCACTCTCTTACATCACTTTAACTCATTTTATCAACTCCCCTTAATCCACCCTCTTGCATCCCCTTAATCCACCCTCTTACATCACTTCAACTCATTTTATCAACTCCCCCTTAATCCACCCTCTTACATCACTTTAACTCATTTTAGGGTTTAGGGTTTATGGTTTAGGGTTTAGGGTTTATTGTTTATGGTTTATGGTTTAACTCATTCTATCAACTACCCTTAATCCACCCTCTTGCATCCCCTTAATCCACCCTCTTACATCACTTTAGGGTTTAGGGTTTAGGGTTTAGGGTTTAACTCATTCTATCAACTCCCCTTAATCTACCCTCTTGCATCCCTTCAAGTCATTCTATAAACTCCCCTTAATCCACCCTCTTACATCCATTCAAATCATTCTCTCAACTCCCCTTAATCCACCTTCTTGCATCACTTTAACTCATTTTATCAACTCCCCTTAATCCACCCTCTTACATCCCTTCAACTCATTCTATCAACTCCCCTTAATCTACCCTCTTGCATCCCCTTAATCCACTCTCTTACATCACTTTAACTTATTTTATCAACTCCCCTTAATCCACCCTCTTGCATCCCCTTAATCCACCCTCTTACATCACTTCAACTCATTTTATCAACTCCCCATTAATCCACCCTCTTACATCACTTTAACTCATTTTAGGGTTTAGGGTTTAAGGTTTAACTCATTCTATCAACTCCCCTTAATCCACCCTCTTGCATCCCCTTAATCCACCCTCTTACATCACTTTAACTCATTTTAGGTTTAGGGTTTAGGGTTTAGGGTTTAGTGTTTAGGGTTTAACTCATTCTATCAACTCCCCTTAATCCACCCTCTTGCATCACTTTAACTCATTTTATCAACTCCCCTTAATCCACCCTCTTACATCCCTTCAACTCATTCTATCTGCTCCCCTTAATCCACCCTCTTGCATCCCCTTAATCCAACCTCTTACATCACTTCAACTCATTCTATCAACTCCCCTTAATCCACCATCTTGCATTCCTTCAACTCATTCTCTCAACTCCCCTTAATCCACCCTCTTGCATCCCCTTAATTCATCCTCTTAAAAGACCCTTAAGTCATATCCTCTTACATCTCCTTACTCCTCTTAGGACCCATTAAGCCATATCCTATGGTTCATGAGATGCATCCTCTTAACTCCCCTTAAGGAATTCTCTTAAGACCCCCCCTTAAGCTATATATCCTCTTAGGTCCCCTTAATCCATCCTATGGCTAACATCATTTGAATTTGTATGGAATTTACTATATGTAGTTCTTTTCTTGCATGAATTTTTTACTTAAATGACTCGTAAAAATTGTAGTTACTTACATTAATTATTTTTGCAAGTTCTCATCAAGTCGGTCTACAATGTGATTGTTGAACTGAAAAACTATTTTATCTGGAGACTATGTAAATATCAATTTTTGGTATTCACCTAAAAGTTGATAAGCTTTAATTGTATCTACATGCACATATATGTTTCATCATGTTATATAGTTGTACATTAAACTTCTTGATGTACATTATATATGTTTGTTCGATGTCACTTTTTAAATATCTTATTCAAATTTTATAGATTATACATATTTCATGTGTCTTCTATTTACCACATTTTATATAATTATTCAATTGTATAGATTATACATTAAATATACATACAAGGAGATGGTTTTTTGTTTATTGATTCAAATATTTGCTATGTAATTGGAAAATAGTTAGAATTACTTGCCCTTAATTTATTATGAATATGATTTAAGAAACTATTTAAGGAATGTTTTAATTTGTCACCTAACCATGTGATAAGTTATATATATATGAAATTTGATTCTAGATAAGAATTATTATATAGTGCATGTATTACTTGAAAATTTGATAAAATATAAATATATAGATATGTATATAAATGCATATAATTATGAAAATGAACATAACATGATCTCATAATTGACTGCATATATAATCATCATATTAAAGTCAACTGATATAAATAAACACACATATATGATAATAACATGTTCAAAATAAAACTAGAGATCTACATATTCCATAGAATTTATATGTCAAGTCCAACACATATATTGAAATAAAACTAGAGATTTGTAGTCCATAAAATATAAAACTATCTAACTCTCAGGCTGATCGGTCAAATCAAGTCTCCTCTTTGTTCCACGTTGACTAGATGTACCTGCATCATGCTGTAAAAGAGTTCAAGAAACTCAAAATTAGATTTAAATTTATTTATAAATTTTGATATAATTAAACATATTTAAAATTGAAAATATAAACTTTTAGATAAAAAAAACTAATTAAATATCGACTAAATATGGTAAAAATGATTTCTAGTATGCATAAATTACCATATGGTCATGTGAATCAACTGGCACATTTTCTTCAATAGGTAACATAACTGTCTGTTGAGAAGATGCAAATGCCTGATCCACTATATCCTGCATATTCATATAAAGCAAACAATATGTGAAAACCTTGAATATATATATATATATATATAATGTTTGTAAAAATTGTATAGGAGATTTAAAGTAAAGTTTACAACCTTGAATGATATGACCTCATGACCATGCACCTGAGATTGCCCATGAATAGATGTCAATGATGTCTCAGGTGCGCGGCCCACCATGGTTATCTCATCAAATCCCTACATATAGATGTACAATAGTTCATATAGATCATTCACACATGTGTATGTAAATGAAAAAATTAAATTAGATCTATGATGTGTATTTAATTTAAACTTAACAAACTTTTGAAAGCACGCACCTGAGCTGATGATGTCTCAGGAGTGCTCACCACTGTAACTTGTGGCTAGTCAATACAAGGAATAGTATGACCTCCCTGCATCTAGATATAATATATCAATTCACACATGTGTACAAATTCAAATTAAATTATATATATATCCACACAAATTATTTAATATATTTTGGTTCAAGTACCTGTCGAAAAGGTGAGCCCAAATCTACAGCACTTGACATATACGCACAATGATGATATTGAGTTTCGGGCATCACATCATCATGCGTCTATACACCAAACACAAAATTATTGAATTAATATTATATTATATATATAGTTTGATGTTACTATTTACATGAATTTTTCACATTTCAAACTTGAATTAAATTTAAGTTCAAAAGATGAACATACCTATGTGGGACGATCCTCAGAATATAGTAAATTTAGTTATGATCCCACACCAGATGCATGTGCCTCACCTGAAGTGGATGTCTGAGTATCCCTATAGCCCAAGCCTCCATGCTCTATATTGGCCACTTCAGTGGCCGCATGTGTAGTCTGCTGAGTGAGATGTCCTGAAAGTGAACTCAATGCTCCTAGTGTAGATAACATGGTTTGCTGCTGAAATGCAGTGGGAATACCAGGAGAAGGAGGAGGAACAAGAGAAGCAACTGGAGCATGTCGTTGAGGATCGACACGTGCTCCTAGTCTATGTTGGGGCATGCCACGCCCAACTCCCTGAAATGACCTCATATCAAAATAGTTGGGTTTTTTACCCAACTCAAACTCAACCCATAACTTTCTCAAAAAATATAAGGGCACCTCACTGTTGCCATGTGGTGGAGTATCAAACACCATCCACCATCTCTCCCAAAAATTTGCAGCTATCTGCGGGTGCCTACACCATAAAATTGAAATTCTTTTTTTTTGTGGGTGGTATTGGTTCGTTTGTTTGGGGGTTCACAAAATATTGGCACATAGCTTGTTTAGTGATTTTTAGGTCATTGATTTCTTTATATGACAGTCCATCTGCATAGAATTGTCTCCTCTCTTCTCTCCATTGATGGAACCTATCTAGGTCCGCATCGATAGATCGAACATAATCGACAATAGTTTGCATCGTAGATGCAAACCATGCGAGATGTGGAGGGATTCTAGTCTCATTTTTTATGAGATCTATGTTTCCTTGAATGACAACTAAGTTGGCTCGAATATTCTCTCTTAGTTGATTTTGGTCAAATGGAGGAGGGGGTGGGGGGTTAGGTGGTGGAGAATGCAGAGGTGAGTGAGGCATATCCTCATGTGGTGGGGTGGGATGTGCACCAGGATCTATAGGGATTTCTAGATTAGGAATGAAATCCTCTAAAGTGAAAAGTGGATCCATTTGAGAAATGATATGGCAACTGCATGTTAAACAATTAAAAAATATATATCAACAAACTAATTAAATAATGCACATAATTTCAAAGTTATTTAAAAATCACATTGAACATGCACAAATTCAAAATATATTTCATTTGAAGACCATTCAATTTATAACATTAAAAAATCATAGCATTAAAAATTCATATTATAAATGAGAGTTGAATAGAAACCGATAGTCACTTAAGAACTATAAATGAGAGTTGAATAAAAATAGAAGGTTAGTAGAACAAGTGATGAAAAATATTGAAAATCATTGAAGACCTCTCTTGCACATTCTAGGAGACAACATAAATGGTAACCTCAACTACTAAGATGATCAAATAATTTTCAGATTCACTGCATGAGTCAGTATCCAAGAATTATATTGTTCAAGAATGATAAAATAAAAAAAGATATTCAAAAATTCCAAGAATCTTGAGGTGGTTGATTTTGATGAACTACAAGGGAACTTAGAAGAATCTACATTTTCTTAGAGGATTAAGTTTAAGTATCAAAAGGGGCGGGCTAGTATGAATGATTTAAATGAATTTATTAATATCTTTTCAAATAACTTTATAGACTCGAAGTATTTTAGGTACTAGTTAAATTACTTTGCGCATTCTTTATTCTTTTAAATAAATGTAATAAATCAACATAGATGTTGATAAATATTGAGATGGTGTGGGATTTCCCACTCATCTTGTAGTTCTCAGTTGGCTTTCAATTAATTTTCAATTAGTTTTCCAATTAGAGCAAGTCACCTAGGGTTAAGTTTCAACTAAACTCTTTCAGATCCTTAAATTTTGGGACACCTAGTTCCTATGTACATCTCTTTTTAAAAATTGTGTAAGGGTTAGAAATAATTTTTATCATAGAATGCATCTACATTTTCTACGTCGAACTCTACTAAATTTAGTGTATTTTGATATTTTTGGATGAATCAAAGGATCATGCTTGTTGTCTTGCAAAGGATTATCTTATCTTGGTAATAAATAAAGGATTGTAATAAATGTAAATAAATGTACATTGAATAAATTGGTGAGATTTGTATTATTGAATTCTTCATAGGGTTATGTCTCACAAATGCACATGAATATGGTGGTATAACCAAATCTAGTGAATGTAGTGAGAATTATTGTTGTCAATTTTATTCAATTTTTATCTTCTCATCCCTATTGCTCTTATGATTTTTCTGTAAATTTATTGATAATAAACAAAACACTAGTTCCCATATGTACCCTACGTATTCATTGGTTTTCACTTAAATTTACTTAGATACCTAAGAATAATGTTCATCTACACTAACTTAATTACCTAGAAATAAGACTATGATTTAAATCATATAATTTAACTAAGAGTTAAGGTAGCCACAAACCAACTACTTATAACCTTATGCACACTATGGGGTTAAGGGTAGCAAAAATCACAAGAATCGATGAAGAGGCATAGAGGTAGACGAAATCTCAGGAAATTAAACATAGTAAAAATATTGAATAGGGAACAAAAAGTTTGGAGAACTTCTTGACAAGATACTTGGGTAAGGAAAGGTGAGGTTGCTAAGTCAAGATTGAGAGGATTAGCCTTGACATGGTGGAAGTTCATTTAGACTGAGAGGGAGAAAGAAGGGAAACAACCCATAGCAACTTGGAAAGGGATGGTTACTAAAGTGAAAGAAGCCTACATGCCAGATGATTATGAGATCCAATTGCACAAGAAGAGGCAAATCCTAAGGCAGAAAGACCAAGATGTAAGCACTTACACTGAGGAGTTTCAAAAGCTTTGTATGAGGTCTGATGTGACAGAGGATGAGAGCCTCAAAGTGGCTAGGTATCTCAATGGTTTGAAGTGGAATATCCAAGAGGAAATGGCCTTACCAAGTCCCAAGATAGTACACCAATGTTATCAGTTGGCTATCAAGATAGAGGAAAGGAACAAGGGGAGGCAAGATCAGTCTTCTAGAGGCAGAGGCAAAGGTAGAGATCACAGAGATGAAAGAGGACAACGTGGTGGTTACCAAGGAAGAGGTAGTGATGAAGAAACCAAGGAGAATCCAAACTCACTGAGCATGGAGGTGAAACATCTTCAAGAGGAGGATTTAATAAAGGAAAAGGACCTCAAGGACGTTCAAATAGAGGAAGAGGAGTAGGTAGAAGTAACTCTTACTTTGCCACCATAAAGTGTTACCATTGCAACCAACTGGGTCACCCTGCTTATAGATGCCCGGAGAAAGCTTCTTCTTCAAGCAATGAAAAGAGAGTGGCTTATGCACAAGAGGAAACCATGAGTCCTAAGGAAATTGAGATCAACCATATAGAATTAAAAATTGGAGAGAGTCTGATGTTTAACATAGTGCTGATCAGACATCCAGTCAAGGAAGAACCTAAGCAAATAAGAGCTCTTTTTAGAGTAAGGTACAAAATACTTGGTAAAGTATGCAAGGTCATTGTAGATTCTGGTTCTATTGATAATATAATCTCAGAGGAGGTAGTAACTAAGCTGAAATTGCAAAAGGTACCTCATGCTAACCCCTACAAGGTCACATGGCTGAATAAAGGGCAGAGTGTTTTGGTGAATGAGGAAGTAATAGTGGAATTTTCAATTAGAGGCTACAAAGACAAGCTGGTTTGTGATGTATTTCTTATGGATGCATGTCATCTACTACTGGGAAGACCATGGAAATATGACAGAAGTACCATTTATGATGGGAAAGAGAACAACATCTCATTCAAGAAGGATGGAAGATCCTTCAAGTTGTAGTCACTGTTAGAGGATGATGAGGGATAGTCAAAGGTACCTAACATCATGTTGAGTAGTGGCAAGGATTTCATTAAGGATCTACACCAAGGGAATGAAGGGTATGTGATCATGATGCAGCCCAAAGAGGAGGAAAAGGCTGAAAGGATAGTCTTACCAAAAGCAGTCCAAAGGTTGCTTGATAAGTATAAGAGCATAGTGAGTGATGGTACACCAACAACTCTACCACCAAAGAGAGAAATAAGTCATCAAATTGACTTCATACTTGGAGCCTCATTGCCTAAAAAAGCAGCATACAAACTCACTCCTGAGCAGAATCTAGAGGTGGCTAGGCAAGTGGAAGAATTGTTGAATCAAGGTCTAATTCAAAAGAGCATCAGCCCATGTGCAGTCCCTGTGGTTTTGGCAAATAAGAAAGGAGGTAAGTGGAGACTTTGTACTGATTATAGAGCAATTAATAGGATCGCCATTAGGTATAGGTTCCCAATACCTAGAATTGAAGATTTACTGGATTGCCTTGGAGGAGCACAATATTACACCAAGTTGGACGTCAAGAGTGGCTACCATCAAATTAGGATTAAGGATGGAGATGAGTGGAAGACAACTTTTAAGACAAATGATGGGTTATATGAGTGGAAAGTGATGCCATTTGGCCTCTCAAATGCCCCTAGCATGTTCATGAGAATAAAGAATGAGGTGCTTAAGGATTTCACAAGAATTTTTGTGGTAGTCTATCTTGATGACATACTGATTTTTAGTAAGACAACATAAGAACACTTGAAGCATGTGGAGATGGTTCTTAAAAGGTTGCAAGAGGAGAAGTTGGCAATTAACCTTGAGAAGTGTGAGTTCTTCTAGCAAGAGCTTGTGTATTTGGGGTTTGTAGTATCCCAAGGAACGTTAAAGATGGATCCAAGCAAGGTGGAAGCCATCCTAAACTGGCCCACCCAACCACATCAACAGAGGTAAGAAGTTTTCATGGTTTAGCTCAGTTCTATAGAAAATTCATAAGGAATTTTAGTGGTATATGTGCACCAGTACTAGATACAATCAAGAGTGGTATGAAGACAAAGTTTAAGTGGACTCAAGAAGCTGATAAAGGGTTTGAAAAACTGAAACACGAAGTGGCAACTCAACCCATTCTGTTATTGCCTAGTTTTGAAAGGTTGTTTACAGTGGAGTGTGATGCAAGTGGAGTAGCAGTAGGAGGAGTACTTAGTCAAGAAGGTAGTCCTATAGCCTTCTTTAGTGAAAAGCTCAATGGAGCCATGCAAAAGTACTCTACCTATGATCTTGAGTTATATGCTTTAGTGCAGTCCCTTAGGAAGTGGAGGCATTATTTGTTGCCCAAAGAGTTTCTGGTCTTCATTGATAACCAGGCACTCAGTTACATTAACACCCAAGAGAAGCTAAATAATAGGCATTTGAAATGGATGGAATACATCCAAGATTTCACTTTTACCATCAAGCACAAGAAAGGGCAAATGAACAAGGTGGCAGATGCATTAAGCAGAAGGTTGTTGACAGTCCAAGAAATACAGTTGAAAAGCATTGGATTAGAGAGTTTCAAAGACCTCTATGGTGAGGATGAAGACTTCTTAGAAGCCTACAAGGTATGCTCTAATTTTGAGAATCATTTTCATAGTCAATATGTTGAGTATACACTGCAAAATGGACTGTTATTTAAGGGTAATTTGTTGTGTGTTCCAAGAGGGTCAATGAGGGAAAATTTGATTCAAGAAAAAAATAATGGCAGTCTTAGTGGGCATTTTGGTATCAATAAGACTCTAGAACTAGTGCAAAGGTTCTATTATTGGCCTAAATTGGCAAGAGATGTTAGAAGGTATGTGGAGCAGTGTGTAGTTTGCATGAAAGCCAAAGGGGGAGCTAGCAATGCTGGTTTGTATCAACCCCTACCTATTCCTAACAGACCATGGGAGTGTGTTAGTATGGATTTTGTGGTGGGTCTTCCTAAGACTAAAATTGGTTTTGATAGTGTTTATGTAGTTGTGGACAGATTTAGCAAGATGAGTCACTTTATCCCTTGCAAGACTACACATGATGCAAGTTACATAGCCCATCTCTTCTTCAGGGAAGTTGTAAGAATCCATGGATTGCCATTGAGCATTGTATCTGACAGAGATGTGAAATTCATGAGCCATTCTTGGAAGACTTTATGGAGTAGATTCAGAACAAATCTGTCATTTGGATCAGCTTACCATCCTTAGACCGATGGTCAAACAAAGGTGGTTAATAGAGTGTTAGGCAATCTTTTAAGATGTTTAACCAAGGAGTATGGACAAACATGGGATATGGTGATTTCTCAAGCTGAATATGCCTACAATGATAGTGTTAATAGAACTACAGGAAAAAGTCCTTTTGAGGTTGTGTATGGGATGCACCCAAGAGGAATTTGTGAGCTTAGAGACCTTAGGTATCAGGAGAATAGGAGTGGACATGCAGAAGACTTCACTTAGACAATGAAAGAGATCCATGAGTAGGTCAAGCAAACAGTTATAGCAGAAACCCAAAAGTTGAAGGAAAAAGTTGATTTGTCAAAGAGAGATGTGCAATTTATAGTTGGCGACTATCTGATGGTCCACCTCAACAAATATAGATTGTAGAAGGGAATGGAAACCAAGTTATAGATGAAAAAAGTGGGTCCATGCAAGGTGTTGGCCAAATATGGCAAGAATGCCTATAAGGTGGAATTACCATCAAATTTGGGCATCTCTCCAATGTTTGACGTTGTTGATTTGATCAAGTACAAGGGATCAATCAATGATGAGGGTCAGAATAGTCAGGAAGTTCTCAAGGACATCAGTAATCTAAATTTTCCTCAACAAGATAAGCTTCAGGTAGAGCAGATCCTATAGTCAAGAGTGCAAAAATCTACAAGGAACAAAGTGTACATGGAGCACCTTATCAAGTGGAAGAACAAGCTAGAATCAGAAGCCACTTGGCTACAAGAAGATCAGTTCAAGAAACTTGGCATTGACCTAGCAATGATCCCTCCTTCTAGTTCTTAGTGTTTGTGCTGAGAGGGGGAGAATGGTGCAGGAGCACCTGGGAAACTTGGTTTTCCTGGAGTCATGAAGGAAGTTTAAAATTTTGTTGTGATATTATTGAGGTCATGTTGACCATCTAGCTAGGTTTTTTTTTTTTTTGAATAATTCTTGATCAATCTATGATCAAAGGATTGGGAGGTGGCAAACATTAATGGGTTTTGAAGCCCCAACTTGTCACCTTTACCAATCTTGTCAAAGTGCTTGAAAACACATGGGGTTTTACAACTTGCATCTTTAGGTCATCCAAAGGCTCAAACTAAGAAGTTTAACCATTTGGGAGGCATATATAAAGCTTGCTTCAACCTTTGAAGGGGTTGGAATCTTGATTGTACGGACTATGTTTTCAGGAGTGGAAGAAAAATAGTGTTCTTGTTAATATTTTATGGTATTTCCTGTTCTTGTTCTTGGAACAGTAGATAGATGGTTTGAGAAAATCTTTTTGTCAAATTAAATAGTATGTAGTGAAGCTTTTGAAGCATTTAACTAGTTCATTAGTTAGTAATTCCATCGCTTTCATTTGTCTTGTAAATTTTGTGTTGGTTCTTGTTGTTGTTTTGACTGGTAATAGTGTTAAAAATGGAGTTTTAGCCTGCATTTCCACTGTACCAAGAAGTATGGAGATATTGGGAAGGTGGCTAAACTCCATTAGTGTACAAAATTTAGGAGTAGGGGACTGTAGGAGTTCAAGTAGCATGCAAAAATACTATTCCTAGGCGAGCAGACTATGCCCGGTTAGGAAAGACAGTGCAAAATAGCTTCCAATGTTGCAGGGGTGCCTACCCACTGGAAGCTCAGGGTGTGTAAATATTGTAGGGGACCTTACAAAGGTTTGATAAGAGGCAGGAGGTATCACCAATTCATCTGGTGGCTGAAGGAAGAAAATAGTTCTTTATGTGTCCAAGAAAAGGCTTAAAAGCCCCTAAATTTCTAAAAATCTGGGTTGTACCTGTGTACGGGCAGAAAAGATCCCAAACCCCAAAAATATGTCAAAGCTTTGAATTTGAGCTAGGGTGTCAGAAGGGAGTTTGGCTTAACCAGTTGAAGGAAAGGAGTATTAACATATTTTCTTGGGTGAGGAGGGCTAAAAAGGGCTCAAGGCTAGTAGCCTTTCCAAACCCTAGAATAGGGTTATATGCTAGCGATGGAGGATTGAGGTTAGTAGGTTAACCAAGGACCTTTGATAGATGATTTTTGAATCCAAATAAGCTAGCTCACACCCCTACAACAAGGCTAGGAAGCAATTAAGGTTAGCTAGTCCTTAAGTGTATTAAGGGCTAGTTGGTGAATGTGAGGGAAAGCACCAAGAATTGCTTGGTTGAAGGCATTGTGAATGATAGCAGGGTTGGTCAGTAAGACTAGGAGTTCTATTATCAGGAAAAGGGCTTATAGGTTAGGGTAAAAAATATCCCTTAGGAGTTCTCAAGACAAGGACTTTGAGCATGGAACATTGAGAGTTTCCATCCAACCCTATCCCTATCAATTAGTTTATATATGTATAACTATTTTGGTTGTACATGTGCATGGTATGGTCCTAAAAAGTAACATTTAAAAATTAGTTTTTATACATGCCTATTAAAAATCAATTTGTATCATTTGGGTATTAGAATTAATTACATATTTGAAAAATAAACTCAAAATACTAAATTTGACATTACTCAATTTTTTTAAGATTCAATGTGTAAGTGCTTCAAATTTTTAGTCCAACTACATGATAAATTCTTAAACTAAAAAAACACTTCCACTTTTCATCATTTTGTGGACCCAATTTCTTGCATTTACCCTATTATCATTGATCATGTTGTAGGGGTGATATTTTCTAATGCTGATCCTAACACTATGTGTATTGTATATGATATTTATTTTCCCCATGCTTTGGACTTGACTTTGGGAGATCCGAGGAAACCCTCATGTATATCCATTCCTAGAGGATTCTAGTGGAAATTATATCCTTCCTCATGTAGATGTAGATTGCATACACTTTGATGATGATAATTTAGCGGAGTTTGAGTATATCACAAGTGTTCCATATTTTAAAGGTTCAAAGAATTCCCTTCATATTCCCAATCTTCAAATCAAGACCCAATCTCCATATTTTTTTCTTGATCAACATGGCATCACCACATCATTGGCCCCTATTTGTATAGTCTAGTAGGATGTTCATATTATTGAAAACATAACTACCAATTATTTGTATCTTACAAAAATATCATCCTTATTTGTAGAGTCTCATATTGTAGATTTGGAGAATTCTTTTGAGTGAATTTACTTTGTCTATGTTGAGAACCACATAATCATTATCGGCCTATCATCTTCATTGCATTTGAAGCTTTTTCTACATCATTCTTGATTGGATCTTGGATTGACAACATCTAATTTGACATATCATATGGAAATTTGAGAAGTTTTCAAAAGCACACATACCTTAGATTTGGATCCTGATTCTTCTAACTTTCTAGAATAACTTCTCTTATCACTAGTGGATATATTCCTTCCTAAGGGGAGAAATATTATTTTCAAGTGGTGAATTATGTACTATCTTCAAGCTTTAACTATTGTCATAATAGATATTTCTTTATTGGGTATTCATATCCTCATTTTCTCTCTCCTGTTAGGGGGACATCTATAGTAATTGTATAATGAAAGTAGTACCTGGGGGGTCATACTATGTCCTTCTATCCTTTTTTGATCAGAAATAAAGTTCGGTATTTAATTAAATAATACATTTACATTTTATAATCAAAATTTCCTCATTATTTACTGTAATGACCTTTCAAATTCAACTTCTAATGGAGACATGAAAGATGAATTTTTAGCTTCTATGAAAAATGCATAAAATAGGCTCAATTCAAAGCCAATAGATAGACTGGTAAGCATACATCTCTTTAGATGAGTTTTTCAAGTTGTGGCATACATCTTAGTTGATGAGCTTGTCAAATTATTTCAGCTTTCCCAAATGCAGTCCATTGGAAATACAAATCTCTCATGGGATTGTCCAATTATATAGATCCAAGACATACATCTCATTCATGGGCTAGCCCAAGATGGTGCATATAGCTCTCCTATGGGCTTGTACAAATTTTATGGATTTGCGACATATATTTCATTCACAGGCTTACCCAATTTTTGTAATATCTTTCATTTTTTAATTAAAATGATGCTTTTCACGTTTTTCACTTTGTTTTTATGATTTAAAATACTTTGAGCACCTCATTGAGTATTGTCCCTTGAATTACAAAAAAATTGGATCATTTTTTAATATTATAGCTATTTTATTTTCTTTCTTTTGAAAAGGAATTATTTTCCATGTGGTGTTCTCATTTTCACTATTTATGAGGTTTCATTTTATTTGTACATGGTTGTTGTTGTCAAATAAAACTACACCCTACCAGGCAAGAGTTTAGTGTTCAGATGACATAATGGAGAAAACCTCAAGGTGTGGAACCTTGCACAAATGAGGTTGAATCTCTGGATGTTAGTTTCCTCTTCTAATCTAAGTGCAAATATTTTGGTCTAACCTAACACATGAAAACCTATCACTATTCTACTCTAATAGATCATGAGGAAAAGGGAAAGAAAGAGTGGATGGAATTGAAATGAAGGTGATACAACAAGATATAAATTTTTTCTTCTTTGCTTCAAATTGCTCAATACATCAATAAATCAACTAAAACAAAAATTTATACATGAAGGAAAGAATTTTTACTCAAACATGTAAGAAATAGCCATGACAATAGCTAGATTTCACTAATATAAGGCATAAAGCTAGACTTTACAATGGAAAAATGTAGAGATACAATGTATACAAAATAAAATTGTGAGATGATCCCAAAAGAGGAACCCTTTGAAAATATAAAAGTGTTGCCTTCATAGTTCATGAATAACTCAAAAATTATTTCAAACCCTAGGTAAACCTAATCTAATTAGTGCTTATAGTAAGGATGAAATTTTATCATATTACAAAAATCCAACTGCTCACAAATCCTAGAGATCAAACCCTAGTTAGAAAGACTCTAACACCATGAGCATAACCCTCATTATGATCTCCATGAATGTAGACCTAAAGTTCCAAAGAAATTTGCAGCTAAATTCAAGCAACTATGTTTTGAAAAATTGAATTTGGCACCTACAACACATAAAAGACATGCACACTGTCGTGGCCATCAATATATCATTGGGAGGAGAGTAAAAAACTCACCAAATGTCAACCAAATTTGATTTGGTCGCTAAAAATGTAGTTTTTCCATTACTCTAGGTCCTCCCATGTTCACACAATGTGCTTAGTCATTGAGGTTTGAATTTGGAAAGTTAGATTTGTGATGGATGATCAAGATCAAGCCTTAAGATAATTTTAAAATATGATCATTCAATCATGATGAGATACATGACAAATTGCCATTGTGTTAGTTTGAAGCTTCCTACATGACGTGACAACCTCCTTCTGTCACTATGTGAACATGTAGGTGTCACCATTTTATGTACTCGCAAAGGGGGAATATGATAAGAATATGGCCCCACAATAGAATAACTCACCACAAAGTGCCAAGATGCTAGCACTTGTCATCATCTTGCAAATTCACAAGAATAAAAAGATTGTCCCACCATGGCTTCATGAAGGCTTGTGCCTTCATGATGGAATTTAGCATATATTTTTTAAACATGTTGATATTTCACCATTTTTTTGAAGAAAAGTTTCAAAAAATTTAGAGCATTGAGAAGGCAAGAGCCTCCACAAAATCCACATGCTAAATAATATAACTTAAAGTAACTAGGGAATAGGGGAAAAAAATTTGAATGCGACAAAAAATCTCAATGGTATAAAATTAAAACATTCGATAAAAAACATTAGCCTTTAAAAATATTTGGGCACATGTCATTATTTTGGGGTATCATAAGGATAGAAAGTGACAAAACCAAGCTCAGTGCAAACCAAATGGATAACACGATATTATGACATGTGTCTAGGCTTCTCAGGAAACATAAAAACCTTAGGAAGGTTAATAATTAAAGTTTAACATAGCTATCAAAGGGTCACTTCCTAAGAAAAAGGGGACGAGGGAACATACAATGTTGACCCTTAAGTTATATCTTAAAGATGAGTCAAAAAGTTAATGATGCCAATGAAAAAATATAAGAACACAAGGGTTTTAGCATAATAGGTTTTTAGAAACCCCTAGGTTGTCAACCTAACAACCCTAATCCAATACATTTGAGGAATTTCAAAACTTCCAAAACCATAGAACATCAAAACAATAATTGATTTCAATAGGATGCACCATTAAGATCTCTCAAATTGGTTATAATTGATGGGCATCATGGGGGGTTGAAACAAGATAAAAATAGTGCCACTAGACTTCATACAAGATGGCCCATTTAGGATATATCATACTAACTGATGGAACCCCTAAAAAAATTCTTGGTTCTAGTTTATAAATGTGCAAATTTTGGCTTGAACCCTTATGTCTGGATTTGGGTTGTATTCCTCATAACTGTGCTATGGTTTTATATTCATTAAACCTCCCAGAATTGGCCTACAAAGCTCTAAAAACCCTTGGCCATTATATTTTTGGAAGTTGACATGTATTCTTGGTACCCAGTCACTAAAGTTGTCACTTATTCCATTAAAGTCATGTATTCACCAACCCCTTGTGTTTAGGTTCGTCGGTTTTCTTGGTTCCTTTTAGTGTAAAAATTCCCTATGGTCAAGGCTTGATTTTAATATTTAAAAAAAACCCTTAGCCTTTGTTCTTATGGGTCAATATCCCATTTTCCTAGAGATGGCCCCCTTTTATGATTAAATTTTGTGGAGCATGCAAAAATGGGACTTCATGTTGGTCATTTGATTATAGGGAATTAATCCCATCCATTCCCCATATGCCTGAACTAGATTATTTCTTCTTATTTGATTCACACGGGCTGGTTGCCTTCAACCATGTGTCTTGTATGCTAGTGGGCCCAAATTCCTTGGTGAAAATACATGGAACTTTTCAAAGAAGATCAATGACTATAGGATTGAAGACATGTCCACATCTCTACCACTCCTTGCACACTCGTCTTGACTTATTTCATGTTATTTTAAATACACAAGCTAGCAGGCGATGACAACGTAGTACTAATAGATGGTGGGACTAGAGTCTCCATAGGGCCAATGGAAGTAGTCTGAAGGAAGATCAACAATGGGTGTCATGACATGTGTTCTCATTTGAGCTATTTCTTGGGTGCCTATCTATCAATTTCAATGTGGAAAGATAGTCATACGGGTTAGCACATGGGGTGACACCTGTCATTCTTGTGAGACTTTCTAGGTCTCGAGGTTGATAATTTGGTTTGTAAGAAATAATTTTTTTGGTTGATGGAAAGTAACATGGTTAAGTCTTGACCATTCCTTACCATCCTATTTGTGATCCTCTTGTATGCCATATCTTCCAAAGGGCATGTGGGAATGTACCACATGGACTGCTTCTAAGAACTTAGAAAGTTTTTGGTAAAGGTAAATATAGTTGGAGATTTTGGATGAGACCATTTCAAGGTAAAAACGGTGCTAAATTAGAACTAATTATTGAGCACGCATGTGAAACTGGTAAACATTTTTATAGCCATCAAATCTATCAAAAACTAGTAC
Source organism: Sequoia sempervirens (assembly GCA_007258455.2). Classification (NCBI taxonomy): domain Eukaryota; kingdom Viridiplantae; phylum Streptophyta; class Pinopsida; order Cupressales; family Cupressaceae; genus Sequoia; species Sequoia sempervirens. Next base: position 31,564 of record VDFB02274733.1, read on the forward strand.
ACGTGGGAAGGTGAAATTGAAGTACAGCAGGGTATGGGTTGTTATTCTAAAGATAAATCATGATTGTTCCCTGTTGTCTTGCTATGATGAATTACAAGTGGATTAATTCCTATGGGCAAGTGGGTAAATGTGACACAACATGTTTGGTTAAGAAATTAAGTGTAAGGTTGATATGCAAGTTAAGTAAATGCTTATCTCACACAATTTTCTTGATTAGGGACAAGTATCAAATGCATGAGTTTAATTTTGTCATTATTAATAATCTAGATTATCAAACCGTTAATTTTCTTCAAAGTATGATCAATGGTTGAGATTCAAAATCAGGTTAATTGATTTTCAATGCTCTCACACAATATTTCATAAAAAATTAATGCAGAAACACACCTGTTGCTCTATTTAATTTAAAGATCACTTGCTTGATTATTCTCACCATCTAAATGGGAGAATTAGGAATATGAAGGTAGGAGTGATTTTGAGTTTTTTGTTTCTGAGAAGGGTGGTATCTTTTTCCTAAGAAAAATTGGTAAGTGGCTAAGGAAATGGTAAAAGTGAGTGTGAAAATTAGCTTGATTTGTAGGTCTATGAGTCTCAATCCTCTTGAATCTCAAGAAAATTCTCCCCAAGATGAACAAGATATGTCATAACTACTCGTAACACCAAATAATAAAAAGCAAGAGTTGTGAAATGTTCAACACAAGGTGTTCTAAAATGTTCCTATCATCTAAGATGTTGAATCATCTTTGAGGAATTATCCAAAGGGAAGGAGAAGAAGATTGAGATGCTAGAAAGGGAAGTTGCAAGAAGAAATAGGTATCACCAAGCTTACATCCAATGTCATCATTCTCCCATTGACATCTCAGATGATTCCTCTGAAAGTGGAAATGAAAGTGACTCTGGTTACCATCAATATCTCATGGCTATGAAGGATTGGGTTGATTTTGAGGATGAGGTAATGATGGATACTCCACTGACAATAAGGACACCAAGTGGGCACACCTACTTTATTGATAACAAGGAAAAGTAGCATCATGTTTTCCCAGTGAATATTCTAGTTTTTGGGTCCTTTGTGATAATTTTCATTCTTTTTTTGGTGTGTTAGGATATGGGCCTTTGTTTATTTATGTGTTTGGAATTGACGGTGATGTTTCTCGAGTTGGGATGAATTTGCATGTTTTTGGTGTTGTGACAACAACACTTTTTGAAGAATGGCAGGGCTGCTCTAGTTAATGGTTTTTTCAAGTATTTTTTTTGGTTCTCCCTTGACTTACAAATGATTTTTTTGCAACTGATTGGGGAATATTCTCAATTTTTGTTGAAATTCATTTTTGAATGAAAATGAAATGTGAAATATAAGTGTAATTCAGCCTGGTGATTGTTTCTCCCTTATCTTATAAAATGGATTTCAAGGCTAGTTACACAGGAGGTTGGTAGGTATTTCATTCTAAAAATGGTTATGTACAAAAGGAAAATAGATACTATTTTTTCTAGTAATATGTTCTAGGGAAAGGTCAACTGATAGATATATGGTTTTGATGACAATATATATAGCAAAAATAGTACTAAATTTCTATACATTTCTCTCTTGTGTAGAAATTATACAAGCTATTAACAATATAATCAATGGTTATCTTATTTTTCTCTGTTAGATTCCAATATATGTGCTATTTTATTCTTGCTTATCCATTCAATGAATGTATGTAAATGCTTGAATGTAACAGTGGGTTTGGTATAAATCTTGTGTGAGGATGGTAGTAAGAAGTTAATTATGGAAATGACTGGTGAGGGTATTGTAATGCAATATTTTCAAGGATATGCATATTTTATTTAATACAATATTGTTATCTAGTCATATAGGTTTATGTTTTGACTCTGTTTCCCACAATATAGCACTATTTTGGCAAAATATTCATGCTCTAGTTGTGTTGACCAACTTGACTATTGATCACAAAATATAATTAAATCACTTATGGAATTATCTTTGGGTGTCTGGGAATATTAAATGAATTATATCTTCTCTTGTTTAAGTCGGTCACTACTGTAAAGATTAGCCAAATCTTAAGGGTAGGGTGCCTCTAAAACATTTAATGATAATCATCTATTTATTTTGCATTTGATACTAAATACACACCAATATCTACAAACACATTGTTTAGGATCACCCTCCTAGGTTTCATAGAGCCTAAAGTGAAGAAGTGAAGACCTAAAAGCCTTTACCTATGTGTTGGCCAATCCTTTCCCTTATTGATAATTGTCCTAGGAAATTTTATAGGTTTATGGTAAGAATAAGTTGGGTTCTTAAAAAATAACCCACAAAAATGGTGACTCTACTGGGGACTTATTTGAAAAAGTATCTTCAATGGATCATCTTTCCTTGATAGAGTCTAGTAGGTTTTGAAGTTAAGGTTCTCACTAAGAGTGAGTGGCAACTCTGAAGAACTCTATACCAGTAGAAAGTGTTGAAAATGAAACTTAAAGTGAGAATCAACTAGTGAAAAATACTTCATATTTTTAAAGTTTGGTCCTCTACAAAAGAGGTTGTTACTCTACGCAAAGAAGCTGATAATGTGTGATACTTGCTAATATATCCATGTATTTTCCCCCATTTTTATTTGCAAAAAGAAATAGATCTATAGGGATGCCATTTTTAAGAGATATAAAAGAAATTTTATGTTCTGAATTAAGTGAGTTCAAGCACTAAGAAAGGGAGTAGTGGAGATTGTTCTACATGCTTCTGAATTGAAATTTGTAATATCTAAAATGAGAAGCATGCCTATTTTGAAAATTTTCCCATTAGGAAGATCTTAGATATAGGAGTATTTGAGTTATGCATTGAAATATTTTAAAGTCATGATAAAAGCAAGAAATAGGCCAATGATCAATTGTAGAGTTTATGTTTGAAGTTATTAAAAGGGCGTAAATAGTTGTATCATTCATTTGTACATCCTTCTGGGGTACATAATATAAACATGAAGAATGTGTAGCCCCTATTGTGTCATCAAAAAAGTTTCTCTATGGAAAGAAATGGACCATTGAATTTTAATGGTATGCAAGGCTTCGCAAACCCTATTCCTAATGAAGTTAGGGAACATTTTTCAAAATTCAAAGGGGAAAAATTAGAATCAGCATCTCAACATCTCCAAGAATTTTTTGATTTGATAGGAGATTATGAGATGAACTAGGAAGACGTTATGAATTTTTTTGTTCAAACTCTAAAGAAAGATTTTAGAGATTTGTATTTTTTTTGTAGATAAAAGTGGTTGACCACTATAATATATTAATATAAATATAAATATAACTTACAAATCCTAGTTCAAGTGAGCATACCAGAAGGAAAGAACTAGGAAGAAAGCCTCAGGTTGTTACTCATGAAATTACAAAATTGTTACATAATCATCCCAATTAATCAGATTCATAAAAAATCCTATCAATCTATCTTTATAATAAATGTCATAAATTGATCTTACATAGACATTAAAATAGTGTTTGTTTTAAAAATTTTCCTATAAAAAGTTAGAAACTACATAAATTACAATGCCAATAAATTTAACACCCATAATCCCGAATTAGTAAAAAGTATCCCAAAAAATGAAATTGAAACAAACTTTATTCCTCCATTTGTTCACCACCTCGCATAGAGTTTTCATCATGTGCCTCTAGAATGTTGTGAAGACCCAAATCATTTGCAAAAAAGTTAAAATGCATTAATAGATCCTCAACATTGTTTTCCCTTTGTAGAAACCTTGCATTGTATCTTTTATTCTCTCACACAGTAGGGATGGGAAAATTTTGGCCTGGCATCACTTCCTCCTTAATGGCAACTAGCTTAGGCTAAACTTCTTATAACTTCAAATTAATAGGGGGAACAATATGCATATTGGGATTTTGCTCACGTAGAAGGGAAATTGCATAATATTTCTCTTTAAAATCAAATGAAATGGTAGGATACAAGCACCTACAATGCTTCCTTAGGGCTTTCAATAACATGCTATCATTTTTGAATTGTAGCACTATTCTAAGTACTTCAAAGATTTCATCAAAACCCTATTTAGATTTGAGATATTCCCTTGGAAATACACCCTGTACATACCCATCCCTAGAGAAAAAAATGTATTTTTATACTGCTATTGATAGTGCATCAATTAATTGGGGTCTAACAATATTTACCACTATTTGTTTGATCTCTGGTAGAGATTGAAAGAAATCTAGTGTGTTTGAAAGAAACACTAAAATTACCTGACGAGTATATTATCCTCCTAGCTCATGGGCTAGTAACTTCCACACCCAGAGTCAACCTTATTGTCTCTTCCACCTTCAGACAAGATACATCAAAAATTAAAGATAGGTCCACATGGGAGAGATGCTCCTTAAATAGATCCTCCAATTCTTTTACTAAACATGGAACTTTGAAATTCTATGGTCGTGCCAACAATTTTAAGCTTCTTCACTTGTAGATGACTTAGCTCTTTGATTTTTAGAAACCTCCTGACCAAATGGCAATCTGATTGGTGAAAAAGAGTCCAATATAGCTGCTATTTAAAAGAAGATTGCCTTTATTAACTGCTTCCATATCAAGCATAGCCCAAAATTCGATGATAATTCTACCTCCATTCAGCTCGTGTGAGGTCATTTCTACTGCAGGTTTATTTAATTTGCACATTTGATGAAGGAATATGTGTACCTACATATAAACTTCACCTTAGGGGAATTAAAGGAAATGAACAAGTGTCCATTTTTTTGTTCTCATGGAAATTCCATGAGGCATCCTTTGACTGCTATTAAATTGATCTTAGATGATGTCAAGCCCCATAATAGTTTGTAATGATTGTATCATTACTCTTTAAACCTACCATCCAAGTGAAATGATTAGACAAACTGGATAGCCCACAATCATGATTTTATAATTCTCACCGAACAAGAGTATAACTTTAGGTATGAAAATATTTTTGCATTTTTAAATGTGTGGCACATTTTCCATTGACATGTTTAATCATGATTTAAGACAAAAACAATATGAAACCTAGATTTTGGCGTAAAGTATATTTAAAGTGACATAATTAACCATGATCACTAGCACTCCCTAGCATTCCCTTGTTTCAAAGTAGTAATGAATTTATTTCAAACTAAGTGATTTCCACTCCTTAGCATTCCCGTATTTTTAAGTAGTCATAAATTTATTTCAAAAAACTAAGTGGCTTGTGGTATCCTCTTGATTTATTAGATTTATTAGATGTGGATGAGCTATTAACTGATTTATGTCATGCAAAACTCTAATATCCATAGCCTAACTACCCAAGTTTTCCGGAAAATATACTACTTTATTACCTTCTCTATAGGTATGAGAGATTATAGATGCATTTAATTTATCTAGCAATGCCCATGCTTTGAGTAGAATATATCTTAAATTAAAAATTTTAACCTTTCTTTCTTTTCATGCATTTATAATTATCATTGAATCGCCTTCTAAATGAATATTTGAGATCCTCCACTGCAACACCAATTCCTAGCCCAACAATAATGCTTTTTCTTCTATAGAGTTATTCATGCCTTGCTTTAAATGGATTGTAGAGGCTGCCAAAAAAACTCCTAATGGATTTATTATGCAAATTCCCACCCCTAATTGATTTGATTCCCCTTTAGATGCCCCATCTAAGTTTAATTTAACAAAACCTTCTTGAGGTGGAATCCATTTGACTAAGCTTCTATCAACTTTATTGACATTGTTTCTAAGTTGACTACCATTAAATGGTAGCTTAGTACCCTTCATACTTGCTATTATGTTCTATTTCTTCATGGAATGAATTTATGGTAGTATTCATGAAACATTTTGGAGAAAGAATTAATCCATAATCAGTAAGACCAAAATTTAATAACATCTAGAGGGATGAAGATGAATTAGTCCCAAATTTCAATCTTAGATTTTCAAAAACTTTAGGTTACATTTCTAAAAATATGAGACCAAATGATGCAGTGTGTTTAATTGTATACTTTGATGCATTTGATGAAGAAATGAGTTATCTGCTAAGAGATAAAGAGCCTACAACATTACATTAGGTGTATCGAATTTCCATGGATATTGAGAACAATATGAAATATTCAATGATGAAAGGATACATGGATGCAAGTGTTGGTTTTCCTAGCACACCTCATGCAAATGGAATTCATAAATTATACAATACAAATGATTTCCAAGTGGAAAATATTTTATTCCAATTTTTCCACCACTACAACACACATATCATAGTGAACTCCAAGTTCAACTTCAACAAAATTTGAGCAAAGTGGATCATATATCTTTTGTTCAAGAATTGTCTAACATGAAGAGGAACAAGGGAGAATCAACCTATGATTTTTTCTCAATACTTTTGAATGCCTTATTGGAGGTCCCCAAAAATCTTAGACATAAGGATTCAACATATTTTGATTTATTTTTTTAAATCTTTGAGCTAGGGTTGAGTACCTTGTTAAAAGAATTGAAGCCTCATAGTTTTGATTAGGTACTTGATTGGAGAAAGAATGTATAAGGAGCCAAATGTGACTATGCACAAGAACTATGTACCAATGGTAAAGATAAAGATACACTTGTAATTGTTGTTGATATCTCATCACAAATTAGTGATAAAGATATTTAAGATAAGAGTTTAAATATTCACTCTAGAGAATTTGAGTATAGTTTATATAGTGATGAGTTTTCTTGTGATGAAAATCATGATGAAATTGAATCTAATTATTCTTTTGAAAGTTATGAATGCTCCTATGAGGATGAGGTAGAGGTTTTTTCTTTGCATAAAGGATGCAATGGTGTAAATAATGATGAAGTTACTTGTTCACAAGTAAATGAACAAGTTTCACATGATGAATACTTGCAGTATAGCTCAAGTTTTATATCACTATATAATACTGATTCAATGGATGATGATCACTTTGAAGATAAAAAAATTGTGTTTTCAATATCTTGATTCTAAGTACAATATTAGAAATGATAAATATCTTGATAATACTAATTATGATGTTGATGAATGTACTCATGACCCTACTACTTATGACTGTTTACATGAAGAAAAGATGGAAATTTCTATAATGTATGAAGATGATGATGATGTACAAATTAATGAAAGAAGGATTTCATTATTGAATGATCAATTCATGCAATATGAAAAACACATGGATCTTGAATCAACATTATTACCAGTTGATAATATTGAAAAGCTTGTTGATTTATCTGACAATAAATTTTCATAATGTGTTGCAACACATTTTGGTCTATGTGTAGATTAGTTAGATGACTCAAACAATGGTTTATCTCATGCTAGTAAATATGAAATTTATTTCTTTGTTGATGTTCCTTATCTTCACGGTATGATTATGGATATGCTTTCATCAAATGAGGAAAGCATTTATGTAATGGAAAACAATGATGATTGTTCAAGTGCTAATGAAAAACTTTCAAATGACAATGAAGCTTTGGCACATAGGCCAAATTTTATATCAATTGATAGTGCACATGAAGTTACCAGTGCACATGAAAGTGTTTTTTCTAATCCTGTCAATCTTGAAAGCAATGGCATTCAAAGTGATTTAGATATTCACATTGACATTGTGGAGAGAAATATTGAACATGTTATGAAAAATTAGTGTGAAATTTTTGGCTCAAGGATAAATTTTGAATTATTTGAAATTTTATTTGAAACATTCCATATGGGATTTCATAGTTACACAATGAATGAATTTGACATAATGTGTGAACTTGAGATGGAAAATAGTATTTATGCTTGGAACTGGATGTTTTTTGTGGGTACCTTGATTTGAATAAAAATGAGATGAGTGGTAATGATGTAGCCGATGTCATTTGGTTACCACTTAATAGTAAAGTTAAATTCAAAGGAAGCTTGCTACTCATGTTTATAGGAATGTAGTCACTCAAGATGTTGTGCTATTTTAGAGGCAAGTGTGGAATGATGACAATCAATTCTCTTAAGAGATTTGTGTTTGAAAAAGGTAAACATGGGTTTTTCTTTTTGTTTGGTGGCCTAGGGCCATCAAATATGGTTTGAAAATTCAAAAGGGACTATGTTTCCCATTGGATAAGGCACCTGGTCTACTTCACCCATTATTCTAGGATCTCACCATGCTAGCAAGAGGCATGTTGTCCCAATAGGAGCCATTGATGGGACCCCTCAAAAAATTCTTGGTTCCACTCTATAATTCTGAAAAATCTAGCTTGGACCCTTATGTCTAGCTTTGGGTTGTATTCCTCATCACTATGTTAAGGTCTTATATTCATAAAACCTCCTAGAATTGGCCTACAAAGCTCTAAAAAACCTTGGTCATTATATTTTTGCACTAACTTGTATTCTTGGTATCTAGTCACTTAATTTGCCACTTATTCCATTAAATTCATGTATTCACTAGCCCCTTGTGTTTAAATTCATCGATTTGCTTGGTTTTTTGTAGTGTCAAAATCTCCTATGGTCGAGGCTTGAGTTTAAATTTTTGAAAAAACCCTTAACCTTTTTCCTTATGGGTCAATATCCCATTTTCCTAGAGATGGCCCCCTTTTATGATTAAATTTTTTAGCATGTGTAGAAATGGAACTTCATTTTGGTCGTCAGATCATGGGGAATCAATCCCAATCATTCCCTGTATGCCTGTTCTATATTATTTCTTGTTATTTCATTCACATGGGTTGGTGGGCTTCAACCATGTGTTTTGTATACTAGTGGTCCTGGATTCCTTGGTGAAAATATATGGAGCTTTTCGAAAAAGATCAATGGTTGTAGGAGTGAAGATGTGGCCACTGGTTAGGCCCACAAAAGGATATAAAAGTCATGGCAAATCCTAACCTAGGAATTGGGCATTCTAGTAGGCGACTAACATCTTCTTATGGTCATTCATTTACTTTGTCAAACCAGGGAATGTATACTTGAAATGGAGCGGCACTATATGTGCACTAAGAACTAGTTACAGTCACGATTTACTAGAAATAAATGCGTGAAATGAATTCTACTTATGCTATAGGAATGTAATGTGAAGCCTTCTAAACGTAATCAAAGCAGAAACCATAACAACTACAACTGAGAAACAAACTATGAACTGGCCTTATGCTGCAGGAACAAACATAGGGATGGATTCCCGATGTTGTAGGAACAATATAAGATTAAGTTTGCACTAAAACTTCAAGAACGAGATCTAACTTATGATCAACAGAAAATGAACGAATAACTAACTAACTATAGATACTTACTAAGTGGGCCCCCTTAGCAAGCATCAACTAATTATTCCAGTATTGAACTCAGAACTTCATCAACTTTTATTCATAAATTTAGAATGATGTACATTGTTCTATTCATATGGAAACTAACACAAAACTCTATCTCTTATAATAGTACTAACTCTTACATACTTTTCTTCTTATTATCATAGTAACTTTTACATGATATCCTTTTTATGCTCGTTATGCTTGCTCACTCGCGCAGGAGGAACACTTATTTAAACCAGAAAAGTAGCTAACTACCTAACTCTACCAGAGAAAGACATGGACATAAAATGAATCCTGAAACTGAGGAACAAACTTCTGATAAATACAAACATATATGTTCAACATGATCCAGAGAATTTAGCATTCCACTCTTTCTAGATTAAATGATCATTTAAGTTTCTTCCCAATGACTCGGGCAGAGATTCTTCGCTGGAACAACTTCCTTGACATCGTGTAAGAAATGGACTTTACTGCAGAGCCGAGATCCAATGCACTTGACTCATTCATGCTCCCTTCAACAACCTACGATGCACAAGGTGATAGAAGCAAAAGAAAGCAGCGTAGCAAACAACACGATCCATTCATTAATCACATATTAAATCTATCCCATTATTCAAAAACCATATGTGTTATACCAGTCATTTGGAAGGTCAAACAAGGTAATTAATAAGACACGAGAGGACCGATTCCAATGATTGTCCTAATGGTGTGAATTTTCATTTATTGGATGGTCGTTGGAATGATTGGGTTTTTGTTTCTCCACTGTTTTGATTATTTCCTTGATCACTACTTTGTTTGACATTAAAACCATTGTTTTGTTTGTTTGTAGTGGTTGGCGTCAAGGTGAATACTAGTTTAGATGTGTGTGTATCGATCATGGTATCAGTATTCTTGTTCTTTTGCAAAAATATTGGCTTTTCGTTGTTGTTAGAAGAATTGTTATTGTTTGAACCCTCAATGAAGTGTTTGATCGTTCCTCTTTTGATGAGAGCCTCTTCGATTTTGAGCCCCTTTTCAATAACTTGTTCAAATGTAGATGGACATTGTAAATCCAATCTGTAATTCATGTCATCCACTAAGTTATCAATGAACATCTCTATCTTCTCCTCTTCAGGAATAGATCTAGGATATTTAGCAAATAGCCTTCTCCATCATTGGAGAAATGAAAGAAACTTTTCACCCTTTGCTTGTTTGGTGTTGTAGAGTTCTTTTAAGGTTACCCCATGTTGGATGTTGAATGAGAAGTGTGTTATGAACCTATTGATTAGTTCTTCAAAGGATTGAATCCCAGGTTCTAATTTAGAAAACCACTCCATGCAAGTGTTTCCTAAGCTTCTTGGAAATAATCGTAGTAAGTAAGAGTCCTTGTGTGCGAACTCTATGTTCATGGCTCAAAATTCTGGTACGTGATCAAATGGATCGGTTCTTCCATTGTATTTGTTGTACGTTGGGTATTCACAATACCGTGGAAATGGTATCATGTTAATGCTTGAATTGAATGGATAAGGGAAAATGTCCTATAAGGAATATCTCTTTGTTGGCCCTTGTTGGATATTTTGGAACTGTAATTGTAACTGTTTGATTTGTTTTGTCAAAGTATCTATTTGATTTGGGTTTTCCACACTAGTTGTCTTAGGTGTGGTTGTTTCCTTGAGTTGATTGACATCAAAGTCTTTAGGAAGCTTAGCACCTTTGTCAGCTAATAATAGAAGAAACTTTTCAATATCTTGTTCTAGCATCTTTTCCATAAATTTATGGAAATGAGGGTCTTGTCGAACTTTCTCGATTTCCTCTATAGTTATTTCTTTCTCATGTGAGTTAGTGAGAGGATTAGTGTTGCTATATCATCCCCAAGGGTTTTCTTCAGCCATGGCTGCTATTCTTTCATTTTCTTCTTGTTGTTGTCTTTGATATGCTGATCATGTGAAAATAGGCATACAAATGTTAGAGTTTTACTCTATACTTTGATCTTGGATTGTTGATTGGATAAGTGTCGAGGTTTTTGATTTAAAATCTGATTTAGTCTTGTCTAGTTTCGTGATGGAAGGATGATAAAAATCCTTGATAGGGAAATTTTACAAGAAAATCTCAGATTTGGTGATAATGACACTTTGCAAGATGTTTCAAGATCTAGGTGTAATGGTAAAGTTTTCCTTTTGTATGACTAAAGTGTTTTGGACTGTGAAAAAAAATGTTCTAGATTGATGAAAACCTTGTTATCGATATGGGCAAATTGAAAAAATGTCCTACCAAATCTCTATTTTTTTTTTAATTTTTTAATTTTCTGGAGCGCTAAAACAGAGACACTACACGGTAAAATAGAGGAGTGACGCGTTGGAACAGAGACACAAAGCACTAAAATAGAGACCCTACGCACTGGAACAGAGACCCAAAGTGCTGGAATAGAGGCCCGAAGCACTAGAACAGAGACAAAAGCCATGAAAGGGGCGACAACAGCTGACGGGGACAAGAAACAGCAGGAACGAGAACTGGCCAGATTGGAACGAGAGGACAACAAAGCTGAACTGGCGGGGAGCGATGGAATAAGAGGGCAGCGATGCTGGAGACGAAAGACCGTATTTGGAATGTCGAGGGCCAGAAGCTCGCTAAGAATGAGAGACAGCCCTTTGGAACAGAGACCCAAAGCACTGGAACAGAGACCTGAAGCTCTAGAATAGAAACCCAAAGTGCTAAAATAGAGACCCTAAGCGCTGAAACAGAACCATGAGGTGCTAAGATAGAAACTATCTTATTCTATGAAACTCACTTGGTCTGGTATCGTATTGTATGGCTGGTTGTGGGATGTATTCTGGATGAATTCTTTGACTATGATTGTGGTGTTGCCTAAGAGCTCTTCTTTGATAAAATGCTTGTGAATCTAAGGGAGCTACAGCATAGTCATCCATATAACCTCTAGAGAAATCATGATACCTATGAATAAAAATCCTATGTTGGAGTAGAACTTTCCTGCTTTGATATAGAAATCGTTGCTTTCTCATAAGTTGTTTGTATGCAAGTGTTTTCTTTGGTTTTCTGATTCATTTGACAAGATATTTCTTGACAAACTTGGTGGATACCCAATCTCGAATCATGAGAATTCCACAAGTGTTTTGATTTTGAAGATTTTTGTGATGATCTTATCTGAATTTAATGAGAGAAAACACAACAAGCAAGAATAGAATGGTTGACTTTAAAAATCCTAGAATCTAAACAGATAGTGTATGTTCTCAAGAATCAAGCATGATTCTTTTTTATTTTCACTAGTTTATAACAAATAAGACACTTCAGATAGACTCACTCCTAGAGACAAAAGGTCATCGTTATATACTCAAATGGCCCACAGCTTGGAATTGCATTGACTCACACAGCCATGTCACCCCCTAGAGGGCGCCCGTGTTTTTATCTTTTCCAGGTACGTACTCAGAGTGATGGAAGTGGATATCGGATCCCCTGAGCAAATAGTCCTTGGCAATTATATGGTGAGTGCTTGAGGGTAGATTCTTCCCCGCCCCTGCACCGCCGAGTATTACAATGTTTAGAAATGGCGTCTTACATTTAGAGTTAGATGGGATTTCCGTTGAATTAGCAAATGGATAAACTCCCTCGAGAGACCTCCCAATCTCTAGAACAAAGATTTTGGGGATGGTTATCCTGTACACTTCCGTTGAAAGAGGGTTTCCCCAAATTCACATAACTTTTTAAGTGGGTTGGAATACCATGGCTTTTAGGCACATCCCCCACCAATTAGTTAAAAGGTAGGAGGTAGTGCCCTTTTCCCCACTCTGGCCGAGGAGGCCTATAAAGAGTTTTAATGAAGCTTGAAAAATGTGTAAAGTAAAGTGAGTCACAGTATTTTGATGCACGAGTTAAGGGGAGAGCATAAGCGCATCCGCGATCCACGACAAAGTTATTCTTTTAAAACCAAAATGTCAATAAATGTAGGAGATATTTAATACGTACTTGACATGATGTTAAATTTTAATCCCACAAGAAAATGTTAAGTTTCTATCCTAGGATTGATCAACTTTTATCCATTTCTATCCTAGGATTGATAAATTTTATCCATTCTTATCTTAGGATTGGTAAATTTTAATCAAAAGAATAGAAAAAACAAGATCTGGCCGCAGATGCGTCGGCTCTAGATAAAAAAAAATGATTTTAAATACAATGGCACGGCGCGCTGAAACAGTGACTCGGCGCGCTATAACAGAAACCTGGCGCGCTGAAACAGAGACGTGGCGCAGTGTAACAGAAACCCGGTGCGCTGAAACAGTGACGTGGCGCGCTGTAATAAAAACCTGCCTCGCTCAAACAGTGACGTGGCGCGCTAAAGCAGAGACGCGGCGCGTTGTAAAATGTCACGGTTCCGCGAAAACTATCACGCCGATTCTTGTAAGACACTTCTCACAAAATTTTATCAGAATATGGGGTTATGCCCCACGGTGGGCGCCAATTTGTAAGTGGTAGAATGGGGAAAACAAGTTAAACATGCATCTACGCTTCTAAATAGGACATTGCATCTAAGATTTAAAGAATTTAAACTAATTTAAACTACAAATCTTCATAAATCTATCCTATTGCTCTCTAACTCTAAAGATCTCTCTAATCTAATTAACTCTCAGATTTAGAAGCTAATTAAACTATTGAAATGACACTTAGAGAATGAGAATTAAGCTATTCTATTCTAATATGATTAACTATGCAACTAGAATGATTCTACAGCAAAGCTTCTAAGAAGGAAACTACTATAAACTGCCATAGTTGAGATGCTGGATGGATGTTTGATTGAATGTTGAATGCTGGAGATGTTGGATGAATGCTGGATGCTTTGGAAACCTGCAGAGTAAGATTGCATAAGTTGGGATCCATTTCTTGTAGCCAAAGAGCTGTATTTATAGCTTTCACGGCAGCACATTTGCATAGGGATACGGGATAAGGGGCTGTGATTCAATCTGGAGAATTGAAGGGCATGGGATGAGAAGATGGAGCTGATCATGGAGGATGGTTTCTCCCCATGAAAACACCAGGCAAGATAAGAGGGAAGGTGGGTGGAAGGTGGTTGAGAGAATTTCCTGCAGGTTTGTACCAGAAGCTCTTCCCGTGAATGACAGTGCCATTAATTAAATTTTGAGAATTTAATTTTATTGGTGAGTGAATAGTGTAAAAGATTTATGCATAAATTTAAATAATTTTAATTTATTTAAATTTAGCAAAAAGAGGATTGAATAATTTAATAAATCAAACTATAGGGTTTGTTTATTAAATTAAAACAAAAGGAGAATGATAAATAAAAGTTTTTAGAATATCTTTATTTAATTAAGAA
>VDFB02274734.1:0-29908 GCA_007258455.2 Sequoia sempervirens
TAACTAAGTGTTTGATTGTCTTTTTGTGGTGTTTGATTTCATAGTTAAATTGCTCATCTTTGCATAAAATTTCACTCATACATTTCTAGCATGCTTGGTGGGACCCACATCCTTGGTTAAACTAACCAAATTTGTTGTTTTAGTGATTTTTGTTGATACAAGCTCAGATCAACAATTGCACATTTCAGTGGTACCACTATGTGGATCACAAATTGGGTCAAATTTTCGGTGAATGTGTTGGTTGCTAAAATAATTTCCATCATTTTAGAAATATTTGCTTTCAGGTTTTTGATAGGGAGATAAATAGATAAGGGGTTATGCTATTTGATTTTCCATTTCTATCATTTAGAGCCATTTTAGCTTTCTTTAGCTAACTTGTTTATGTTTTTCGTATAGGTGATATGCAGGCGAACTCACTGAAATATATCGCCTACACAGAAAACACAAACAATTGCATATCAATGCTAGCACTTTATAAATTGGTGGCTATGTAAATTTTAGAGATCACTGTTTCCATTTGCATATAAGTGAATCTACTATGTGGATTGGTGGTCCCATCTAGTATAATTGTTTTTCATGTTTGCTCAATTTATTTCAAAATTTTCAAAAAAAATTGCACTAACAAGATAACCTTTTGGCATTGTGATTGATCTAACACTTTTTTTTTTGTAGCATATGCTCATTTAAGATAAACAAACACCAAACTAATAACCAAACCTTCTACAACCCTACAATCAAAGGCTATATGTTTACCACTAATATAAGAACATTAAGTTAGATTAAAGGGTCAATTAACCTTATTTGTCATGTTTGAGGTCCCTTTAAATGTGTATTCTCTCTCCTCGCACCATTTGGTGATCTTGGAGATCAAAAAAATTAAAGCGATCCAAGTCTTGTGTGTCTAACCCAAGTTTACTTGATCATGCACACATTTTTTCCTTGTGCTTTGTGTGATCTTGGAGATCAAAAGAGCCAAGTTTCTCCTTCCCTTTAGGAGGCATGCTCAAGGATTTAATCACCCCAAGGGATTACCTCAACCATATTTTTTGATGTAATATACAAAGGGGGCATAGTGAAATCTATACCTCAAGGGTGAGCGATTGTCATGCTTGGCTAAGCCCCAACACCCTCGATTTGTCGAGACTTGGTGGTGAAGAGTCTAGGAGAGACCTCTTAGCTCAAGCATTTATAGACGGGCCTCCAATTCATGAATTTTACTAGTGGCTTGTGCATAGTATCCTAAGACCTTTGGCCATTTTTTAGTGTGGTACAAGGGATGTGTATCATACCTTGAAGTTACCCACAATGTACCTCCATGTGGTGAGATAGATCTAACCAAGGTAATTTTCTTATACCAACTATTGTCACATGGAAATGTATACTATTAAAGATATGTCTAGCATTCCAATGACACAATGGAATCACCCTCCAGGTGTGGGACCTTGAAAATGAGGCCAGATCTCCAAAGAAGGCCAACTTCCTCTCTAATCTAGATACAAAGGTATTGATCCAACTCAACACTAAACAAGCATAAGCTAATCCTAGTCTATCAATTGCAAGAGGAAAGGGTGAGAGAAATATAGGAAATTAAAGGGGTGGTGATGCACCAAGATCAAAACATGGTTCTTCTTGCCTTGAATTTTACATAGAGAGTAAACAAAATCATTAAAGAAGCTTACACAGTTGCTTATTCCATTAGTTTTACAAGCAAGAATGAAGGTTGAAGTCTGAAAGATCATAAAATGGGTAGAGATTACCCAAAATCAACACTTACAACAAACTAGCACAATCACACATCCTAGAAAAGATAAGAAGAGATTATGCATGTACAAAAGTATCAAACATTACACAGGATACAAGCACTAAGAAGAGGTAAACAATGATTTTATTAACACGAACATAAAACCCAATTTTATAGTTGTAGAATGCATAAGTTGCATAAGTATGCTAAATAAAACCTAGGGAAGAACCCTTACAATGAGCACAAAAGTGCCTTATATTCATCTAAAGGTCGTAGGAGAGAGATAGGGCACGTGGCTAGGTAGGAAACCCAAGCCACAACCCAACAAAACATATGCAAACAAGTTTCCTCCCCAAAACTTGATTTGAATCCTTCCAAAATGGCCCTGACATCCATACCATGCTCTAGCATTATGAATCCATGGAAGATGACCAATAACCCCCACAAAATTTGTTGCAAAATCATGGCTAGAGGTGGCCCTTTGAATGGAAAAGTAGTCTACAAACAATTAATGAAGTATAGGAATCATTTTTCCACTTGGAGTCTATAAAATATATTTAAAATCTTTCCTATAGCTCCACAAAATAGATATGGTAATTGAGTAAGTCATTACAACATTAATGGAAATTCTAGGTTAAAAGGTGAAAATCAGGTAGAATTTTTCCAAAAATCCCCACGAGATCCAAAGTTTAGATGGGACTAAAGGAAGAAAAGGGGGAAGGGGAAACAAGGAAGGAACTTGGACTTTTGGACATTGTCCAAATGTCCAAAGGGGACCTAGAGTCTTGAGGGAACCAAAGGGAAGAAAAAGGGGAAGGGGGAACAAGGAAGAAACTTGGAAAATGTCCAAAGGGAACCCGAAAAACCAAAAGGACCAAAATGTAATAAAGACAATCTAAAAGTTTAACTTGAGAAACCAAAGGGAAGAAAAGGGGAATGGGGAATGGGGAAGAAACTTGGACTTTTGGACTTTGTCCAAATGTCCAAAGGGAACCCAAAACCCTAAAAGGACCAAAATGTCTAAAGGGAGCTTTGAGTCCTAACAGAAACAAAGGGAAGAAAAGGGGAATGGGGAAGAAGGAAAGAACTTGGACATTTGGACTAAACTTGAAACCCTGAAATGACCAAAATATCCAAAGGGAACCTAGAGTATTGATGAAACCAAACAAAAGAAAAGGGGAAGGTGGAATATGGTAGGAACTTGGATATTTGTACTTTGTCCAAATTTCCAAAGAGAACCCAACACCCTGAAAGAACCAAAATGTTGAAAGGAAACTTGGAGTCTCGACAGAACAAAAGGGAAGAAAATGGGAATGTGGAATGAGAAAGGTGTTGGGAAAATGTGTCTCAACCTTGCAATTATGTAAGGTTTATTGTTGTTGGGTAAGTGTGGGGGTGTTGCAGGGGGTACCCCCTACGAGGGGCCTGGGGCCCATGCATCACAACGGGGATTTGGGAGCAGCGCCCTTGAAAGCCAAAATTTATGTATATTTTATTATTGTAAATATAGGTTGTTCATCATTAGGTCTTAGATCTAATAGTAGATATTTTGTTGGCTTGACTTTCCCTAGAAGGCAACCCTATTTTATGAAGGTGTTGTATTATGGTTGTGTATTATGATGTATTTTGAGAGTGTGATAGCAATCGTGTTGCCTCTAGATCTCTGGTTGGTGATACTCCTATGAGAAGCTTGATCTACAAGTATATTGTAATATTTGTGATTTCTGAATAATATATTGGGCGACTTTTGGAGTGTGGGGTTTTTCTCCGGAAAGGGTTTTCCCCACATAAATCACTATGTTGTGGTATGCTGATTTTATGTTTATTTATGTTTAAGTTTTTTTAACTATTGAAAAGATCTGTAAAGTTTTGCACTATCCTCTTATCAAGAATAGTGTAGGCAGTTGTTCCACTACCTTAGCTTCCTTACAAAAGGAACTTGGACATTTGGGGAAACCTGAAACCTTAAAAGGACCAAAATGTCCAAAAGGACCCTGAAGTCCCAATGAAACCAAAGGGAAGAAAATAGGAAGGGGGAATGGAGAAGGAACTTGGACATGGAACTCAGAGTCTTAGCCACTTTTGGGATATCTCAAATAGTTATTTAACTGAAGTTTGAGAAAAGGGAGACTACAACTACCGAATGCATATTTAAACATGATAAACCCATTAAGATTTCTCATATTGATTATAATTAATGGAAAATAAAAAAAGAGACACAAAGTGACAACAACAACCATTGATAAGGGATTTCATATGTAAATGGTTATCTCTAACTATCCATTCATAGGTAGATGGTATTAATAAATTATTTTCTATTGTGGGCCCATACCTGAAAAAACACACTTTGAATAAGGAGAGGGCTTGTGAGCATGTTTGGTGCGTCTTCCATTTGCTAAACTAGTAAATGTCTTATTCCACAGTCCAAAGTCTATCTAGCCAAGTGTCTTTTTTGTGTGATTTTTACTTAGCTATCTTTTCCAAAAATCACCCAATCAGTGGATCCACTCTATTTTTTAGTGGTTCTACTTTGTCCATAACACTTAGTCTATCCAAAAATCAAACTGTCAAAATTGTTTAACTCTGAAACATCAAATTTGTCAGCCCTTCAACGAATACGTTTTGTGTTTTCGTGGACTTGCCCTGTTCAGTTTTTGCGCCCAGTCATAATCCAAAACTAGTAAATAGTCTTTCAATGGTTCTAAACCTAAACCAAGAATTTGTTTCGTTTTCGGTGGACCTGCTATCTTGAGTTAATCCATGTCAATATCACCAAAAATCTGTCAAACTTTAGATCAATGTTCTTGGAACTGAATCAATGAATCTGCTCTGTTGTTTGGTAGATCTACTACCTTAAGCTAAAATTGTGCTAAAATCCCCCAAAATGTGTCAAACTCTGATTAAGTGGTCTTGAAGATGTCTTTGGTATCAAGTACCATGAATTCATTTTCTATTCCTTTTCATACTAATGTCAAAGAAGAAGAATATATGCATATTCTTCTGATAATTGTTCTAATCCCAAACAAATGGGAATAATAGAAAATGATCTGGGAACTGTACAAACATTAGAGAAAATGTTATAGGCAATTGTGAAGAAATTAAGAGTAACTGGATGAATGAAGATTCTCAATCTCACATTGTTTTTTTCCAAGTTGGTGCTTAGAAATATCTAATGATGACTTTTGGTGTAGAGGAGTCGTCATTATTTCTCCTTTGCAGTTTATAGAAGAGGATACTTTGATTAATAAATTTAAAGATATCAAGTTGTCATTAGTGGACCATGGAATTCTTGAGCCAAACATTGTAAAGAAAGATGAAGTTATTCTATCTGAGAATGATTTTATGTTCATTAAGATTGTTGTTCATGATCAAGAGTCTCAAGCTATTTTAGAGGAAGCCAATTTACATCAAGTTTTGAAGATTGGTCCTTCTTAGATTCAAAGGATCATAAGCACATTCAAGGATGAGATATTAGTGAATTTGATATATTACATGAAGGTATCACTGATGACATGCAAGATGATATGATCCATTAGGATTTAGAAGTCTATAATAAGGAGTGGATTTTTGGGCATGATACATTATTCGAAGAGTTTTTAAATGTCTTTTATTATTTTTTGATTTCTTGTCACACTAGTTGCAAGTTGGTGGTTGAGTGTACAAGTACTCTTGAGTCATCATACATTGTTCCATAAACGCATATATTTTTCTCAACCTATAAATGGATTCATGTGATCATCCTAGAGCAGTTTGAGGTAGGAGTACTTACCATGTGCATAAATTAAGGAGGCATTTTGTTGTGTGTTCGCTTTATATTTTTGCATCCTTTGCGTTGCATGTTTCATTTTTGGCTTGTGTCTTATCTCTCTTTCCCTTATAATGTTGTATTTAATCCCCTTGACTCTGTAGTCCAATGGATGTAAGGCATTAATCATTTCAAGATATTCTAATTTCATCTTGTGTTTGGAAGGTCCTCGTCCCTAGCCAAAGTCAATTGTTGGCCTCATTTTTAAACTCGCCAATTTTCAATTTTTTGTGTCAAAATCTCTTTTTTGAGTTGCTCCTATAAACACTCCAATTGTCCACTCATGCCAATTCATTCACCAATTTGAAAGAAAATCACTCATCATTCCAATTCCAATTCTTAGAGTAGTAATTGCATTCACAAGATTTATGGAAACAATTAAATGTAGAAACCCATAATAGCTAGAGTTAAATAATTTTGTAGGGACATTCCTGAGTTTATTTGACACAATGTGGCCTTTTTCTAGCCAAAATTCCGCACCATTTGAGCGATATTAAATTTTCAAGTTTTTAGTAGGCAGTTTGTGAAAATGATAAAATCAAGGGTTCTATAGAAACCAGAGTGAAAATGCTTGATAGGGAGTTTTATGAGGATACAATTGATGATGCAACAAGCTTTTAAGATAAAATGTTTTCACAATCAAAAGTTATGGTATTATTCTTCTTCATGGTGTCTGCAGATTTGTCAAGCAATGTTTATAATCTTCTTGTTAAGTGAAATCAAGGACTTCTCAAATCTATTGGCAAATTCACAAGTTCAACAATTTGTTGAAATCCTGACAATGCACTTTGGTGGTGTTTTTACAATTCGAAAATACAAAGAACAATATAAAAATCTGCATTATTAATCAAAAGCTTTGAACAGCTTTGTGGAGTTCCAAAGACCCCTAGAACCCCAACAGTTCCTAATGGTTCCCTAAGTGACATTGCCCATCCATCTATGTTTTACATTGATATGTGAGAATATTTGATCTTAAATGAAATTAAGAACCAATGGAAGGTTCCCATGCTACCAAGAACCTCCCCACGCACGGTATACACAAATGGATTCGTTGAAAAGGATTTTGAAACTTTTACTGGCATCCTTTGCACGTGCCAAAACAAGAGCTCCAAAGCAGGTTGTGGACGTCTATCAAATCATAACATAATTGGATTTTTGTGAGAAGTTGTAGTCACAACTACTGTTGTGGACATGTATGTAAATGTAAAATTGTTTGACAAAGACCCCTCAAAGATTTATAATTGCCACGATTTTGGAGTATGCAGTTGTAAACCCAAAACCTACAACTTTTGCAAGCGTCCAAAGGTTGTGGGAACAATGGGAACATCCAAAAACTTTGCCATAAGCACAACAATTACTGATAATCCTTTTGTAGCTCTTTTATTGTCTTTTCCATAGAAGCATAGACAAGGAGCGAACTGTGTTACAGAAATGACTCAAAGAAATATGTCTTATGGAGCACCATGATTGCAGAACTTCCATAAATGTGAAAGGGTGGTTAAGTGGTTGGACATTCAAGATATTGAGCATGATTCAGATACTGAGATAGAAGAGTGCTTTATTGTGGAAGCCCTTCATTTGGACAAGTTATTATATATTTTCTCATATTTTCACAATAGTTAGTAAGGGTTGTTCAAAAGTCAAGATGAAAAGAGTTAATAAAAAAAGGTAAGAGAAATGCTTGATCAAATATCTAGACCAATGGTTATGATATGTGGACAAAATAATAAACAAGTAGAGACAAAAGATAGAGATGAATTTGCAATGGTATCACCCCATATTGGATGAATTACCCAATTTCCAATGCACTTGAAACATCTCAGGGAGGGATTGAAAGCTTGAAGCTTGTACTGATATGCTTGGAAGTTCTAGATGCGAGGATACCACTTGAAGATCCTAAACAAGTGACTTAAGAGGCACTTTAGCTGGTTATGGAAACATCCTACAAAGTGTTTAACAAAATATCATGATAGGCATTAGCTCATCAAATTTATATAGGGCTCATTGTTATTAATTTTTATAAATTATTTTTTTCATGAGTCGAAAATATATGCTCATTAAAATGAATTGAAATAAGTTCTCAAATATTTCATAAATTTTGAAGGTAGTTATGATTTAATTAGAAATTGGTTATGGGCTGAAAAGCTATAAATGTAATTATTTTCAGTGTAAAAGGGTTGAGAGTTCTGGTTCTTTCAAGTTTTAATTGAGAGATAAGGGAAAACTAAGAGGATTATTTTATATTGTACAAAAGGAAAGACTCATAGAACTCTTAATTTTGAATAAAATAAAGAATGATAAAGTTGGTTGTAGGATCAGTAGGGAATTTGTTCGTGTTGTTTGTTATTTGTATGTTTAATTTTTGGCCTCTTAAATATTTTCTATCATGTATTGAGTTCACTAGTTTTCCTCATGTAATTGTGATAAGGTTATAGGTAGTTATCTGATCGTAGAATCATAAAACTCCCACATAAATGCATCTCTCATGTGTTTGATTGTGTTTCTTCTTAAAACCCTAGTTGTATGCCTACTTTTCTGAATAATCTTTTCGAGAAATGGATCTTGGTACTAGTTTCATTCTTGTGTGAAGTTTTGAATCATATTTTCATTTTAGTTTTATTTTAGTTTCTTTTTCTAGTTTCTACTTAAAAATATACCCAAAAAACTCCAATTTTATCATATGAGAGAGCTACCCCTCTCAAACGTAGAGGAAATTTCTTAGTCCAATAACAACTTATCCAACTATTGGAATAATTCACTGCTAGTTATGTGAGTCATGTTAAAATCAATAGTGACAAATCTATTTACCAATAGGATGCCTTTCTACTTTTATTTTCTTTGGAACCCACATGGGTTTTTTTATGGGCCTTTGTGACCTTTTAAATTTAGCTTATTTTTTAATTAATTTTTTTTATTTGCTTTAGCATGTCTCTTTTATAGAACATGGTGAACCTTGGATTTGCAAATATTTTTGGCTTTTATAAAAAAAAAATTTGGCATCCAAATTGCTTTCAATAGAAATAGTATCTAGGGCCATAAAGATAGAATAATTTGATAGCTTATGAATGGGGTGATGGAGGGAACGTATTGGAAGGTTCAAGGATGTGTGCATTTGTGGATCCTACTTGGGGAGTTCAGATAATGCATGGGTAGGATGAAGGGAGTTTGAGATATGAGTGATGGATTTCATGATGTAAGGACCCAAGATGGATGAACATGATAATTGATGTGGGTTGGAATGTAAGGACCCAAAATAGTCTGGAGAAGGAAGGAATTAACTTTGGTACATAGGGGCCCAAGATGGATTTGGAATATGGGGGATGGGGATGCTTGGATTTAAGTGGGGGATTTGTGATGTGGGAGGGAACCCAAACATCTTGAGAATGAGTTATGTAACCAAGGCCCTAGGAATTTGGATTGTCTTTGATATGAATGGGATCTACGATTCCTTTCTCATAGAGGCATAAACATCTACCTTGATAGTGCATGTTTTGAGGAATCCAATTGCTAACAGGATACTTATTGTTTTTGAAGCAAGATGCAAGTCCATTTTGAGGGGGGTAGGAGGTAGAAGGGATTATATATTTGTGGAGGAAATTGGATCAAATGAAGATGGAGGAACCAAGTTGATAGGATTTTGGTTCATGGGTGGGTTGGATTAGAGTGGTAGGATCTTGAGAAGGATTAGAATCATGAGAGGCATTAAGAGGGTTGGATGGATTAGGATTTGGAAGGGAATCATTAAGAGGAGTGGAATTTCTATTTGATCTTGATTGAGAGGGGGATTAATGGTAGCATGATTTGGAACAAGGGATTGGAATGTTTGGATTAGTTTAGAGGAGATGAGGGAGGATGAAGGTTTGACATTGTTAGCAAGGAGTGCATGTATGAACTCTAGGAGTGGTGCACATTAATGGGATAAATATTTTTTGTTTATGGATGGAGAATTTGGTGGATTTAAGGGATTGGAGAAATTTAGTAGTCTTGGGAGATGAGAAATAAGTGGATGGAGTTGGATGAATGATATGATTGTATGGTACAACTTCCTTTGTACATGGTGGCTTAGGATCCTTTGCTACTAGCCCTTGGAGGAAGTCAACAAAGAATTGAGATGATGTGGAGGAATTGTTGGATTGGGATGGCATGGATTACAAAGACTTGGAGGATGAAGGATTGAAATAAGAAATGGATGGAATATGATTGGGTGTTGGATTTAGATGAGGATGAGGATGGGGAGTAGAGATGGGGATTTGGGATATGGATAGAGTTTGAGGAGGATTTTGGACAAAGGATTGATGTCTCTTGGTAACGAAAGGGGAAGGATGAGCAATAGGAAATGAGGTGGGACTAAGAGAAGAGTGGGAGTATAGAAGCTTAATACCAATACTTAGTAGGTACCTAACCAAAACACCATTTTCTTGGTTGAGGAGGTAGGCTACAATGTCTTTATAATTGGGAGTGCAAATAGTGAATGCTTGGGCTTGAGGGATAGTAGATGGGTGATGGGAAATGTGGTCTAAGGATGGGAGGAGTTTGTCTTGGTTCATAAGACTCTCATTATCATCATAGGGATCATATTTAGGTTGGTCAACTTGAGGCTAACCTCATCATCATCAAAGATGGGAGGAGAGGTATACAATGGAGACATGGTGTTGGATTGGATGGAAGGGTGGAAGTTGAAGCAAAAGAAATAGGATTGGAATGGAATGGATGAAATATCTTAAGGTTTGTTCTGATATAAAAATATCTTGCGATTGGTTTATTAAAGCTCATATTTGTATTAACTAAACCTAGATTTTGAATAGGTTGATTCGATTGGAAGAAGGATAAACTAGATTGGGGATTGGATTAGGAAATGATTGATGTAGGATTAGAAGATGTGGAGTTAGATTATTGATGGGAATTTGGATTATGACATGGATTAGGAGACTTGAGTGGATGATTAATTAATATTTAGATGAAGTTGGATTTAATTTTGTATGGGAGCAAAGGTTAGATGAATAAACTAGATTAGAATATAAGATGAATATTTTGGAGTTGATTGTGGGATAATTTGATGAGGATTGAAGGAGATGTGGCTTTTTTATTTGAGGATAGAAGTATATTAGATTAAGAGGATTAAGGATGGAATTGGAATATTAGAATAGAAAATTAGAAGTGGATAGGGTATTGAGATAAAAGAAGAAGTTGGATTTGGATTATAAAGAGATAGCTTGGATGAGGAATTGAATAAGGATGAGGATGAAAGATTGATTAAGAATGTTGGACTTTGATTTGGAGGGAGATGAAAATTAGGATAATTGATTAAGAGAATAGGATGTAAGAAGTTAGATGAGGGATGAAACTGGATTTGGATTGAAAGAGGATTGGTTGGATTAAGATGAGGATGAGAATGAGGATGAAAAGTTGATTAAGAAAGTTGGACTTTGAGTTTGGATGGAGATGGAAATTAGAATAATGGATTAAGAGAATGTGACATAAGAAGTAAGATGGAGGATGAAATTGGATATCAATTGAAAGAGGAAATGTTGGATTAGGATGTGGATGTATGGATGAGGAGGAAGGGTGAAGAAGAACATATATAAGCTAAGAATTGATTAGGGAAAAATTTGGATTAGAGGAAGATTTGTAAAAGTGTCAAACAACAAAAGTATTAAAATGTGAAAGCATTGAAATAAAAAAGTGCTAATGCAAAAGGCAATGGTGCTAAACTAGAAGATTGGAGGGAAAGGTGGATTTTGGGAGGAGAAAAGATGGAATTAGAATGAGGGATTGAAGAATGTTGGATTGTGGGTTAAATGATGCTTTTATTTTGAAAGAAGATTGGATGTAAATAATTTGGATTAGAGGGAGTAGGATGAAAAGGGAGTGGAATAGAAGAATACAACTAAAATGGATTGGGGATAGATTGGGGTTGGATTGGATGGTGGAGATGAGGAGAAAGGATGAAGATGCAAATAAACATACTAGGAATGGATTGGGTCAAATTTGGATTAGAGGAAGATATGCGAAAGTGTCAAACTATGTAAGTATTGAACTACATAAGCATTAATGACAAAAATGTTGAATCAAAGAGGCACTAAACTATGGAAGTGTTGAATAAAAATAAACTAGTGCCAAACTAAAATAATGGAGTGAAAATTAGATTTTGGATGGGGTATAGATTTGGTTTTGGGATGGAGGAATAGATTGGAGAGATTTGGGTGATTTGGATAGATGAATGATTGGATTAGATGAATGCATAAAGGATTTGGAGAAAAATATTGGGTAGTTGATTTACATTGAAGTTTGTTTTCTTATTAAGGGGTGGATTTTAATGCACACTAAAAATGAATTGGATTAAAGGGGATAAAATGCATGATTTTCGACAAGAAAACACTTGTAGCACAATGACAACCTATAATTATTCAAGTGGGAGTTTCACCTTTTGTGAGCCCACATTATAATATCCACTAAGGGAATCGATAGCTAGATAGCACAAGGTCATAGACCACTTATGCACCCCTTACCTTGGGTGCTTAAAGCCTTACCAAAAGTGAGCTCTACCTTTGCTACTTTGAAGTATGTTGTAACTTTTTTAGACTAACCAATATTCAATGTACCACAAACAAGATAATCAAAAGGTCTTATTATAGGATATACAAGCTCTCTAAGGTATCCTCTTTATACCACAAGTGTATGTGAATCTATGAACCAGAGTCCATCTACAGGAATGTGACAAGTGAATATCATTTCACCTTATGTCTTGATGAAATAGGGGCTCCAAGGTTGTGTTAAGCATGATGACTCTTTTGGGGTATAACTTTCATTCTCCTCCTTTTATACACCCCACTAGATTTGTGTGGTTGAAATTTGTTCCCTAGAGTGATAAAATTCTTAGGTAGACCTCCTAAAAGGTGAGGAGTACTAGGTGCTTTTGCTCACCCAATATCACACAAAGTGTAAGAGGAGAGCATACACACAAACTAACTGTAAATGTAATCAAATCTTCTATCAAATTGAGAGGCTAAGGGTTCTAAGGAGATTCTAATTGTAAGAATTCTACAAATATTCTAAGTCAGATTTTCAATTCTCAGATTTTATTTTTCCTGAATGTATTGATTGCAGAACATTAATGATTTCGATGTTTTGCATATCAAAAATGGAATCACCTTTTGTATGTAAGGAGGCCCGCCTCCAAGGGATGTGTCTCTTGAGAGGACGTGTCTCCATACGTGGAGACACGTCCACTCAAGGGACGTGTCCCTTTGGGCGTGCGGGTTTCTCTTACAACTGATAGTCATTCGGTTTAAACAACTTAGCATATATACCCTAACACATGGCGGATGAATTTCGAATTTATCCAATTCGAATTTTGAACATCATTTATAAATTCGATTTTATACATGCTTTATAAAATTTGATGTTTTTACTTATTTCTAGAAATATAAACATGAAGAGCAATTGATCTTACATAAGTGATGATGATGCTTATAGCAATCATTGTTTATATCTGACCTAAGCTACATTTCATCAACACTCCCTCTTAGCTAGGGAAGATATTTCAAATCAAATAAGTGGAGATATCACCTTTACATGTGATATTGAAGATATGATATGTTTTCTCAAAGTTGTCAAGTCACATGACATTCTTCATAACACGTCTTCATTATGGTATGTGCACTGACATCAAGTCACATGATGTCTACCATAATTCATGGCATATCCACGGATATAAATATCCACCATGATTATCTCTTAAGGATCACAATGATCTTCAGATGATATCAAGTCCCATGATATCCATCAAAATGTCCAAGAGATACTATCATGATATGTCCACAGATATCAAGTCACATGATATCTATCATGATAGTTTATCATTGTAGAGTCGTCACTTTACAATGTCAAATACAAGTGTTCATTATTAGAAAGATCGTCACCAATAACACACTGAGTAGCTCCATAAAGTCATGGAGTCACACACATGACAAAAGAGCTTGCTTACTACTAAACATCTTTATATATATTAGTACAATTTATAAACAATTTGTATTTCAAACATAAATAACAAATTACATTTCAACCATACCAAGTTTCTTCCTGAAGTGCTCCACCTTGATTCGGGAGAGAGGCTTGGTGAGAATGTCTATAGTTTGATCATTTGTACTAATATACTCCAACTGAATTACTTTCCTTTCCACCATATCTCTTACATAATGATAGGGGATCTCAATGTGCTTAGATCTATCATGAAAGATAGGATTTACAGAGAGTTTGATGCAACTCTGATTATCACAATGAATAATTGTAGGATTCAAGGGCTCACCAAAGAGTCCCACAAGCAATTTATGAAGCCAAACTGCTTCTCTTGCTCCCATAGAGGCTGCAATGTATTCAGCTTCTGTTGAGCTCTGTGCAACTGAAGACTATTTTCTGCAAATCCAAGAGATCATAGTCGATCCTAAACTCATAACATCCCATGCTTTTCCGACCGGGTTCCGGAATCGTGAGTACTCCATGTAGATCTAGTTGATCATTCTTTAAAAGAAGAATTCATATCCAATAGCGTCTTGAAGAGATATCTCAAAAAGGTGCTACCACAAATGGCCATGGAATTTCCTTTGCCTGCTACATGAACCGTCAGAGAAATATTCAATCGCATAGCAAAATATCGCTCTGGTGCTGACCTCGCATACATCAAGGGATCCAATCATCTAACTGTAGTTGGGTTGGATCTGTACAATTTGGATTCTACCGCTTCTTTTCAATTTGTGAAGGTTGGTTCTATAGGTAGACATCGGGTTCATACCCAACATTCCAAATCTCTTCAGAATATCAATAGTATACTTCCCTTGGTTTAGTATGATGCCCTCTGATTTCTGCCATACTTCTAAACCTAGGAAGTAGTGTAGAATGCCCAAGTCTTTCATGTCAAATTTAGAAATTAGATCCTGCTTCCCTTGAGCAATGAGGTGATCTTCTCCTATTATTAGCAAATCATCAACATATAAAATAATTATTAGCATATCACCTTTGATTACCTTGAAGTAGAGATTGGAGTCAGCATCATTCTTGGAAAATCCTAATCCCAAGAGATAGCTGTCAATTCTTTCATACCAGACCCTGGGAGCCTGTTTAAGTCCATAGAGGGCTTTCTTTAGTCTGCATACATGTGAGTCAGGTTTATGTATCACAAAACCTTCAGGCTGTTCCAAATAGACTTCTTCTTCAATGGTTCCATTCAGGAAGGCAGTTTTCACATCCATTTGATGGATCTTCCAACCTTTAGTTGCTGCAATGGCTAACACTGCTCTCACGGATGTGTAACGGGCAACAAGTGCAAATGTTTCTTCGTAATCAATGCCTTCCTTTTGAGAAAAACCTCTTGCCACAAAACGTGCTTTATGTTTTTCTATACTGCCATCGGCAAGATGTTTGATTTTGAAGATGCATTTGGAAGAGATACTGCATTTCTCTTTGGTCTAGGCACTATATCCCATACATCATTCTTTTAAATGGACTACTCCATCATTGTAATTCCTTCCATGCTTGACAAGTTTTAGCTTCTCAAAACACCAGTTCTGGAATTTACATGCTGCCCATTAGAGCAAATATAGCGAGAACTGCTTTGGCCTTTTAATTTCTAGAACGCCTTTCGGGTGATGCATGGGATTCTCAAATTGATCATTTCTAGCTTCCAGTGGCTCTTTTCTACTGCTGTTTACGTATTCCCTATCTGAAGTAGATAGTTCATTGGGAATCTCTCGTGATGCTCTCCTAATCTCTGTATGTGTTCCATTTCTGCAATTTAGGAGAATAGGTTTCCTCGTCTCTAATTAGAACTTTTACCTCTTGAATGCAATGTCTTCTCTTCAAAAATAACATCCCTGCTCAATTCAATTTGTTTCTGCCCGGGTATGAATATCCTATAGGCTTTGGAGGTTTCACTATAACCCACAAATATTCCCTTCTTTCCATAAGGTTCTAGTTTGAATCTCTTCTCTTTGGGCACATGAATATAGACAGGACAGCCAAAAAGCCTAAAATGACTAATGTCAGGTTTTAAACCGGTAAAGGCTTCTTCGGGAGTTTTGTTATCGAGATGTGAATGAGGACATCTATTCTGAATATAGATAGCAGTCCTAGAGGCTTCTGCCCAGAAAGAGGTTTCAACATTTTGGTCCACCAACATTGCCTTAGCAACTTCTACAATGGTTCTATTTTTTCTTTCAGCAACTCCATTCTGTTGAGGGTTGTTGGCAACTGTGAACTCCCTCTTAATTCCAACACTCATGCAGAATTCTTTAAAAATTTCAGAGGTGTATTCTTTCCCATTGTCTATCCTTAAGGTTTTTATTTTCTTTCCGGAGAAGTTTTCAGAGAGGGCTTTAAACTCTTTGAACCTTTTGAGGATTTCTATTGACTCTTTACATTTAAGGAAATAGATCCGTGCTCTTCCTAGAGAAGTCATCTACAAATATGACATAGTATAGAAATCCTGCTTTAGAGGGTACAGACATGGGTCCACATAAGTCTGAGTGAACCAATTCTAACACATTTAGGGTTTTGCTCAAACTATTGGGAAATGACCCATTTGTATTCTTTCCTAAGGCACAACCTTTGCAAGTTCTTTCATGAGATGGTTTTAACTTAGGTAAGCCTGTTACAAGTTTTTCTATAGAAGGTAGGGCATGGAAATGAAGGTGTCCTAATCTTCTATGCCAAATCTCATTTGAATCAAAGGTGTCAAGGGTAAGGGCTTGTTTGACTTTAGTGCATAGTTTGTAAAGGTACCCTTGTCTCACACCTATGATTTGGGCTTTCTTGATTGTTGAGTTCTTAGGCCATGCTAGAACTTTCCCATCCATAAAGGTAACTCTATAACCATTGTCTTCAAGGGTAGAGATGGATATAAGATTCCTTTTTATTCCAAGTACAAATAAGACTCCAGTGAATTGAAGGGAGAGACCAGATTTCAATGTGATGGAACAAGTTCCAACCCCTTTTACTTGATGTGTAGAGTCATCCCCAATAGTTACATCTTCATCAGACTCTTCAGTTATAGTGTCTAAGTGTTCTCTAAACCCTGTGATGTGCCTCGAAGAACCACTATCAATCACCCAGTTGTTGATATTCTTAGATACTTGACAAGATAAGGTTGAATAGAACACAAAGTTTTCAGATTCATGATCTGAATTTGACTTTCCTACTTTGAAAAACGATGATTGTTGCTTTGATCTATCAGGGCACTTCATTGCATAGTGGCCATATTGATCACATCTAAAGCATTGCAATTGAGAGATGTCTTTCTTCTTAGAAGATCCCTTTCCATTGGAATTTCTCTTTCTTTTAAAAGATCCTTTCTTGTAGGAGTTTTTCTTATTCCTTTTATTAGACAATGTGTTGAGTACATGAATGCCTTCATCTATGTGTTTTTTTTTATTCTCTTTTGAGGAAAGTCTTGTTTCTTCTTGAAGGCAGTCAGTTCTTAGCCTTTCAAACTTAGGGAGTTTAGATCTTGCACTTATTCCTTGAACAAATGACTCCCATGAGTTTGGTAGGCCTCCTAGAGCAATTAGGGTTAATTCTTTGCTATCAATTTGATATCCAATTGTGGATAATTGATCCCTTAGTTCAATGATCCTCATGAAGTATGCATTAATGGACTCTCCTTTGTTTATTTGAGCATTGTTGATTTGCCTCTTTAATGCAAGAGTCCTTCTGGTGTTGTTGATCTCATAGTTACTCTCAAGAGATTTGTACATATGGTATGCAGTTTCATGTTTTGCTAGGATAGGTACTATATGATCCCTAATTGCATCTACTAGGATTTTCATGGCCTTTTCATTGTTTTCAATCCAATGAGTTTTCTCAGGTTCAGCCTCTGGTTCCTTTTCATTTTCCTTCACAAGTGAGACTAGTTTATTCTCTCTAAGGATCATCATGATTCTAAATTTCCATGATGTGAAGTTGTCTGCTCCTACAAGACGATCTTCAAATCTGATCACACTTGACATTATGAAGAATGTGATGTGAATTCAATTTTTTTTAAAAATACGAATTTTCTAGAGCAATCTGATATCTAGATTTGATTGGATACACACAACGTGGCTCTGATACCATGTAAATGTAATCAAATCTTCTATCAAATTAAGAGGCTAAGGGTTCTAAGGAGATTCTAATTGTAAGAATTTTACAAATATTCTAAGTCAGATTTTCGATTCTCAGATTTTATTTTTCCTGAATGTGTTGATTGCAGAACATTAATGATTTTGATGTTTTGCATATCAAAAATGGAATCACCTTTTGTATGTAAGGAGGCCTGCCTCCAAGGGATGTGTCTCTTGAGAGGACGTGTCTCCATACATGGAGACACATCTGCTCAAGGGATGTGTCCCTTTTGGTTCGCGGGTTTCTCTTACAGCTGATAGTCATTCAGTTTGAACAACTTAGCATATACACCCTAACACATGGCGGATGAATTCTGAATTTATCCAATGCGAATTTTGAACATCATTTATAAATTCGATTTTATACATGCTTTATAAAATTCGATGTTTTTACTTATTTCTGGAAATATAAACATGAAGAGCAATTGATCTTACATAAGCGATGATGATGCTTATAGCAATCATCATTTATATCTTACCTAAGCTACAATTCATCAACACTAACACCCTTAATTTTATGTCTAATCAAAAGGAAATATGTGAAACTTTTGATCCCTGAGGTCACACTACATGTAAAGGGAGAGCATACATTCCATAAATATGTAAAATAAGGCAAACAAGTTCATTAAATAACTACTCTAGTTTAATGCAACTAGACTAGTGATAAAAATATTTGTTGCCAAGTATAATTTGCACCAAATATGTTAATAGATTTGGATATTAATCTTTGAAAGATGTAGATAATTATATCACTTAGAAAAATAGGTTAAAACAAAAGGTTAGCATGAAATTTGAGAAAATGGAGAACAAAAAAAAGCCTACATATAGTGAACGTGTTGAATCATGAATGTGAGCCAAAATAGAAAAAATGCTTAAACATAGAAACATAAAGTAGAAAATAATAATAATGAAAAAAATGCACAAGTGTTGAGCTATGGAAATGCTAAAATGCATATGCATTGATTTGCATAAGCACTAAATAGTAGGGTGGAAGTGTCAATCCACATATGTGCTTATTCATAGGTGCAAAATCACTAAATAGTAGGGTGGAAGTGTCAATCCACATGTGTGCTTATTCATAGAGCGTAAACACTAAATTAGACTAGACAACAAATGTTTGCAAAAAATATGTTATCCTACGAATATAGGATTATAAAATCATGAAAATGATGAAATAACACAAAAGACCTTTCATAACAAGCAATAAGAAGTAAAAATCAAACAAGTAAACATTAGAAATAGGATAAAATTTTGAGAAATGGAGAATTTGTGCAAGGGCTATAGGATACAAAAGTGCTGGTGTGGAAACCTAAGCACTAAAACACATAGTGAAAGTGCTAAACCGCTAACCTGCATGTAAAAAGTCATAGAAAAGCTCAAATAGAAATTAGTGACAAGGATGTGGGTCACAATGAACAAATGTAAACAAGTTATTTAAACAACAAAGATTACAATACAATAAGTGAAATCCCCTTCAATCCAATTTATTTATTTGGTGTGCTAGAATGAAGACAAGGGAAAAACAATGGTCAAATGAATGCAAACAACCTTTCACCTATATATATATATATATATATATTCGTTTTGTTTAGAAACAATATTTTAATAACAATTAACAAAACTTTTAATCAACAATCTAATTAAATTTAATTGATATATCTCAATTAGCTAAGAATCCAAAACTTGATTAAATTCATTAAAATCTATTCTACCATAGATGCGTAAGGGTAATGGGTCTTTTTTACCCTAATATTACCATTTCATAGACAAAATAAATACACCATTTTAAATAAAATATTTAATGCAATGCAACAGGTTGTCAAACCGCACACAAAGGACACATACACACTTTACAGATTTGCACAACAAATAGACTCTAGAATCACCACCAATTTAGATTTAGGTTCACATATGGATTCACGAAACTCTTCTCACTCAAATTGAGTGAAATAAAGGCTACTCGTGAGTTTAATCTAAAAATGGCCATCTCCAATATATAACCACTACTAGGGGAATAACCCTGTACCTTATCCCTGCACACCTATGTCAAACATTACTTTAAATTATCTACAACTAAAATGATGTAAGAAAACCTATGCATAGCCAACAATCTTTTAATGATTTCTGGATTCGATTGTGTGAAATATTTTTGCATCAACGTTTCGGATCACACTTGTGATCCATCATCAGGATGAAAGAGAGCATAAGGACTAAAATGAGTAGTAGCTGATTTCTGTATGAGTAGTTCAAAAGATCCAACACTATATTTGTTAATGAAAATAATGAAATAGAAGCAAACACGTTGTACAACATATAAAAGAATGGCCCATGCATCCTTGATCCCTTAGACCACTTGATCTTGTCGTAGTCATTAAATTTGTGTTCTTAGTGTAGACACGTCAAATTGACATTATGCGTCACATTCGCTCATCAAATAAATCAAACTTGATCTTATCATCAACCTTTTTAATCAAATAAATCAAACATCCATCATAATGCATATTCCATCCTTCTTGATTTAAATAAATCAAATATCTAAGTTAAAGAGGTCAAACTCATCCTAATCATCATCCTAGCTAATTAATCATGATCTAATGCTAATCTCACCCACTTGCATTCTCTAGATTTGGCCACTTGCACATGAAATTGCATTTAATTGATTTATCAAAATCTTTATTTTCAACTTGGCATAAAGGAAAAATATTCTCCAAGTTTGAATCTCCCCCCAAGAGGACATGTACACCCAACAGAGCATTTATGAGGCCTTACATGTCTCTTACATGTCCCCTTCCAAAGTCAAAATCAACATTTATTGCCAATTTGAATTCAAATTTTCCCTCTCATGGGCACTCTTCCCAAATCTTGCACATGCATCAACCACTCACATGATGACAAGTGTCCTCCTTTCATTGGTCCAATATTAGTCCCACATTGGTCCCTCTTCAACTCTTAGCATTTGAAAATCTTCAAATAGAGGTTTCATCCTCAAGCAAATCCTCCACAATCTTTATGCAAAGTCATTCTCTTCACATGGAGAACTGATTTTGTCCACTATCAATCCACAATCTTAGCATTTCATCTCCAAGATCATGCAAGGTCACTCTCTTCATTTGAGAAATGATCTTGTCCATCATTATCACTAGCTTATCAATCAAGGATTGGGAAAGGGTCACTAGCACATGCGACACCAATCCAATAAGGGATAGATTGATTTCATGTTTTTAATTGTATGCTTTTATGTGTCTTATTATTAGATAGCATTTTAAAACATGTTAGATATCTCATATGGATGTTAAAGGTTTGCTTTGCTTGAATACTAATCATACTTGTCTATGTTAGTTATTAACCAAAATGCAGATTTTGACAACCACACTTAGTATAATTTTACAATTACTTGAAAGCCATTTTAGTATAATTGCTATTGATTTAACAACATTTAATGATCTGAATTGATTGAGAGAGTCATAACCATGAAATAAACTGAATTAGCAGACAAAGAAAGCCACATAAAAATTAGCATTAACAATCCAAATTAGCATAGCAATTAATATTGAAATCAACAGGTTTAGTTTATATGCATTAATGCATTAGCAGACAAAGCCACTTGTGCAGCCTTTATGTTGAGATCCATTTGTGGGAAAACTTCATTGCTTAGGTTACCAAATAGAACCTTTTCTGAATGTAAAATTGCATGTACAAAGGAAAACTTATGTTGAGATCCATTGGTGGGAAAAAGTCATTGCTCATAAAGGCAGTGGAAACCTTCTTTTGAATGTCAAAATGCATGCATAAAGGCAGTGGAAACTGCATGTACAATGGCAGTGGTGCCCCCCACAAGACAATCAATCAAAATATAGACAATCAATAGTTCACATAATCTTGGGCAATTATTATGTAACTGCATAATACTAATACATCTACATTTCTGAAGAACAGAAAACAAAAGTAAATAAATATCTTCTCTCCCAGGTCCAAAAAGATTCTTGATGCCTCAATAAAAAATACAGACACTCAATATAGTTCACTAATCTTGGGCAACTATTATGTAACTGCATGATACATCTATATTTCTGAAGCACAGAAAATAATGGTAAATAAATATCTTCTCTCCCAGTCTAAAAAGATTCTTGATGCCTATTTCTAAACGAGGAGCTAAGGTGCTCCTCACTTCTTCCACTTTACATTATATTTGAAACTTATTAAAATTACTACAAAGAATAATATAGCCTACAAAAGGAAAAATTGATGAACCTTAAAAGCACTGCATATATTCCTGCTCTAAGGGCTCATTAATTAGGATGCTTAGCTAAAACTGCTACAGGCATCCTCACTAGGTGACCTTTGTCCCCTTGCAATAGAATTTCCCCAAAGCTATAACTTCCAGTGGGAAGTTTTGAAGATAGTGTCACTGAAAATGATTTGGTCTGACCTACTTCCATCATGAGTACTGAAGGTTCTATAGTCAAAGACACGTCTGATGGCATTAAGCTGGACAGTTTGTATGTTTCTTTTTGCGCCACATTAGTGACTTTTCTCAATATGGTTTGAGATCCAACAAGATTAGATACTGCTATGGATGGTGTGTTAAGATCAGTTGGATGCCCTGATTTTGGGCCACATACTGAACCGGTAATATTTACAACTTGACCTTTATCAATGCCTGGAACAGAACAGAGGAAGCTGACATAATCTTCAAATCCTGCAAATCAGTTGGCCACATTAGAAGGCATGTAAAGCAAAAAAACATTAGTGTAAATGAATATTCTGTATTTTGAAATAACCAAAAAGTTTCTGAGTGTCAGAAATTTTAGTCTGAATGAGTGTGCATGCCTGCATCAAAAATGAGCCCTGGATCAAGAGCTCCTTTAGGATTCACTGCACCACTTCCATAATCGAATGGTGTGGCTGGTACAAGTATTGGAATGCCTGCATCAGAAAGATGTTGAGCTTGTATGGGATTCCCATTGTGATCTACAACTGTAGATGTTGTTTGTAATGCTGACTTGATGGCAGTTGGGCTCCATTCAGGATGCTTCTGCTTGATCAAAGCTGCAATGCCAGCTATGTGAGGTGCTGCCATGCTTGTTCCTGATATCATTGCAAATCCTTCTCCTGCACCAAAGAAGATGTCTTCTAAATCTTCTACAAAAATAGATGAAAATAGAACATCCCTACAAAGATATTTCTATGAAAGTTTGTCCTTCATTGTCAAATATAAAAGTATGAACAAATAAAAAGTATAAGCTAGTGAATGAAAGCATTGTTTGGAAAAGTCCCGAACTTTGGACTGCAACCCATGAAAAGTGCACACCTTGATAATTAGCCTCATCAGTACCATTTGGAGTCCATGCAGCCCATATTAGAGAACCTGGAGCCAGAATGTCTGGCTTTAGAATATCAGTATCCTCATAGCTATAATCCATTACATCTGGTCCTCTCGAAGAATAAACAGCCACCTGAGGGGCTGCCCTTTGGAATTTAGGAGTCAGCCCATTTCCTATCATAGCTTTTGCTCTAAAGCTTGTGACTTGACCTGACGCATCTCTTATTGTTGATCTATTATAGTAATCTATAAGAACCTTTAGCAACAACAAACAATGCAACTGTCAGAAATGTATCAAAGTAGGACAATTAAGAAAAGTACTGGGATAGGAATAAGTCGATCTTCCTGTAATCATGTTGCTAACTACAGAGAGATAAACTATTTCAACTTCCTTACAAACTGCCATCAAATGTCTTTGAATGATATACCTACCGATGATTTCTCTGCTTCAGTTATAACAATTCCTGGAACTGCTACAGGAACTGGATCAAATTTAGCTCCTGGTGAAACAGTCTCCACAACCAGGATAAAACCAGCTGCACTTAAACTCTTAGCTGTTTCTGACACACGTCTCACACATGCACCACCGAATACAAAATTGTAAGAGTACCCACAAACTAATATGTTGCCCTGAATAAGAGTCTTATTCAACACCTCAGGCCTTTGGCAGTCAAATGGATTGAACATTATATCAGAAGTATTTAACATGGCATCATTTGCTGCAACTAGAGTGTATGACATGTCTTTTCGTGTTGGAGCTGTGCAGAGAAACATTTGAGACATTAAATACTGGTTGCAAAAGATAGGTGAATGCCACCTAATGCCATATCAATACTCTCTATAAATTCTATAACATTTCTAGTGTCCGCATCTGAAACTGTTTAATCAGAGCAGAAAAGGATCAAAATTTCTGGGTGAGAACAACTTACGTGCAAGCCCAATCCCTGAAATGCTTTTTCCATTTTCTAGAAAAACCATATTTTCATAGCTTCGATCATCCACACCAGCTGCAACAGAAGTTATCCATGGGCTGAATGACACCATAGATTTGGGAAATGGACCGCCATTTCCTGCTGCCTGTACTACAAATACTCCTGCTTTGACAGCAGAAAGAAGGGCAACATCAAAAGGATTGAGGAATGTAGTCTTTGCAGATGCAGGAGGACTGTTTGGTCCAACAGAGAGGTTCAAAACATCAACACCGTCTTCTACAGCCTACAAACGAAGTATGGAATTCCTTTAGTTCCTTTTGAAGAATCTTGTTTCTAGCTTTTCTTTTCCCACTCTCTTTGAATGCTAATTTGAAAGCAACAACTAACACAGGGAAATGATTAAACCTGATCAATGGCTGCCACCACATCAGCAACAAAACCTCCAAATTGCCGGTATAAGGCCTTGTAGACAGCAATACTGAAATTGACATGGAGAATGCAGATTAAATTTAGACTCTCCGTAAAGACACAACTGCAGTATATATTATATGGAGGAAACCTCACAGTTTTGACAGTTACAGGAAATTTAGTTATTTGATCTCAAGGACTTACCGTGCCCTAGGAGCCATTCCACTTGCCTTCCCAAATTCGTAGCCATGCATTCTCACTCGTATTCCATAATTCCCTGCTGCTGTTGCAGCTGTATGACTGATTATAGGAAGCAAGCAAACCACATGAGCTATGGAGAATTACAAACAGGGATCAACAATTTGAAAACTTGGTGTCAAAAAACTTCGATATTTAAAAAATAAAAGTTAAAACGGGTTATTTTATACACTTCAAAAGTAGGGTCTACAGTTTAAAAATTTGATCTTTTCTGATTAAAAGAATTGAAACATGTCTAGTATTATAAGACATATCATCTCAAATGAAGAGAAAACTCAAATTTGAGAATTTAATTTTTCCAAACTACTTATCACTGGTTGCACTAGAGAGACTCTTCTCACATTAGATTCCTGTTTCAGAAATTTAGAAGGGTTTCTCTTTAGCAATTATAATGTCTAGTATTTGACTAGAAGGGTCCTTTCAAGAAACTCGATGTATCACAAACTTTTGCATAATCATGTAATTTGTTATCATACCTTCCATGCCCATCCCCATCGAGAGGCGAAGCAAAATCAATCGAAGGGTTGAATGACCCTGCTGCAATTGCAGCAGATGCAAAATGCTGAGCCCCAACAATCTTTCCATTACAGAAATTTCTACTAGTACTGGGGTCAACCTCACATTTTCCTGTGTAACCAGGAACAGGCCCAAAATGAGGCAAATTGTGCACTGCAAAGCTTGGATGTTGAGGATAAATTCCTGTATCAATTACACCAATAACCACCCCTTCTCCTGCTTTCTGTTCGCCTCCTCCACTTGGCCACACTGTTGTTGGAAGCCCCAGAAACTCTGGGGTATGGGTTGTCAATCTTTTAACTTTCCAGTCCTTCTGAACATGTTTTACCCTTGGCGATTTCCTTAATCTCTCTGCCTAAAAAAAAGCATCAACAACACAATATATTTCTGACAAGTGAGAAGACAATAGTACAGAAAGATGAAAGTGCTAATAAACGTTATCCAGTTTTCTTTTACTTGATACAGGATACAGTTTATTAAATGACAACCCCGAATTAAAAAACAAGCAAGTCCCCTATACCTGATCCGCTGACATTTGCACAGCAAATCCATTGATGATATGTCGGTAGCTGTAGAGCTTTTTATAGCTGTCTGTGTTAAATAGTTCATCTAGAAGAATGTCATGCTGTTTCGCCAAGTGCTGGGAATAGGATTTAACGGCCTCACTGTTCACAAAAAAGATAAAGCCTTGATTCAGTCCTTGCATTGAATAGTGACCACTAATAATGCCATTGAGGGAAATACCAACGTGTAATAGATACTCGTTGCTATTTCCATCAAGAGCTTGGATTCGGAAGTAGAGATAACTTGAGAATGTATATGCACATGCTTGTAGTTACTCCTCCGATCTCAGCTGATTTAAAACAAGCAAAGTATACAAGGTTCTGGTTTTGCTATGTAGATGAGCAAACATGTCTTTGTTCCTAATCCAAACCACAATTTTGAGCACTCGAAAACCCAGTACAAACTTAACTGTTTCTTTGCTATCTAAACTTGTTTTAGACCATTATCTGCCCCTTTTTCGAGCACTCACATATCCAGAACCCACTTAAGATTTTTTCTTGCTATTTCATCAATCCAGACAACAGAGGTCCAATAAACGGCACTTAAAAACCATATCCCGGGAAGTAGAGCTAAATCGAGAATGCATATGGAAATGCTTGTAGTTACTTCTCTGATCTCAACTGATTTATAACCAGCAAAGTATAAAGGCGAGCAAACATGTCTCTGTTCCTAATCCGGACCAAGTTCCTATTTTGAGCACTCAAAAACCCAGAACAAACTTAATTGTTTCTCTGCTATCTACACTTGTTTTAGACCATTATCTACCCTTGTTTTCCTGCTATTTCATCAATTCAGACTACATAGGTCCAATAAACAGCACTTCAAGTTCAAAACCATATCACAGGAACCCCTGTTTTACTTGCTCCAACTAACTTACGGGATTCTATCAATCAGTTCAGGATTCATAGTATAACAAGCAATGCGTCTACTTTGGACTTCATGGACTACTAGAATTTGATTTTCCACAGCTCTACTGGAACAGCTTATCTATACTAGGTTTAGACAAGAACCAACAATTTTCAGTGTTTTCAGAAAAGACCTGATATCTAAAAGATGAAATAAAAACAACCCAATATCTTAAAAAAGGAAATGACAAAAGCCCATAGCTAAAAGGTCAAGTCCCAGACCTCACCTTGTTGCATCAATCTTGCCACCAGAAACAGCAGTAGCCTCGAACCCAGGAATGGAGCCTTTGTAGCCTACCACAGGATCCCCTTCAACTGTAACAATATACACTTCAGCTTTTACCGAATTCAGATGCAATACAGCAGCAACAATTCCTACTACCATAAATCCCATCCTTGTGCTCATCTTCTCCCCCATGATGACTGCTCTAAAATCCTCTTGAAAACAATCAAATGTTTCAGTGACCCAAAACATCAGATGCCATTATTAAAATCTGTGTCCACAGGACACTCTACAAGTATATTGTACTGTGGGCACCAGACAACAAGCGTACAGTTGAATAATCGCTTTCTCCCTGATCAGAATGTACCCACTTCCCAATTCAGCTTCTCTGATCGTTACATGGTCAAAACTAGACCCTGCATTGTAACTTTGTAGGGCAATTGCCTAGAAACCCATTGGCTATTTTACTGGAAAATGTATTTTTTTCTTTGTAGAATACTGAAAGCTGGTGAAGACAGTTTTCTAAGCGTGGCACATGGCAGCAGGATAGGTTAAAAAGGTAGAGACCCACACTCCACAGTGGCCACTGTGCAGGTTATATAGGCAGACAAAGAACATGCATGTGATACTGGGCCATGACGCTTCTTCTTTGCCTTTACTCCATTACAACGGGACAAATGACATTTTGTTACGTGGAGGATCCATGAGCTTCAAAGAATCTCATGCCACCTGCAAATTATTTCCTAATCAACGGCTCACATTGTTTCAAATAATATCGTGCAGCGTAGAAGAGGATATTTGTGTCCGTTGGCATGACAATGCTTTTCAACTTCCAACGACTATATTCCTCCTCTATGCTAACGGTAATATATTTATTTTATTTTCTTCGATTGGTACTTGGAAGAGCTCATTCCTATCTTGGGGATTTGAACCAAGATTTACAGGTGTGTTAGCTACAATAATTGTGAACTGATTTTTCAAAGAAATTTTAGATTAAGCAAATCAAACAAGAGTCACTTCACGCGTCCCCTTATGTGTTTTATGTGGGGAAGAAAAGTGCATATCTTGTACTTTTGTTTTTTCCATTGTAAGCATGTAATTTAGTCATAATTGTAATTTTTAATTTATTTTGTAATTATTGGCTGAGTTAAATTGAATCTTTTTTTTTTTCATATAAAATTTATCATTTTAGATTATTATTGGTTTATTCCAGAGTTTTTGT
Source organism: Sequoia sempervirens (assembly GCA_007258455.2). Classification (NCBI taxonomy): domain Eukaryota; kingdom Viridiplantae; phylum Streptophyta; class Pinopsida; order Cupressales; family Cupressaceae; genus Sequoia; species Sequoia sempervirens. The sequence goes on from VDFB02274734.1 coordinate 28,050, forward strand.
TTGTTTGAATTAGATGGTTCATGTGATTATGTTTTATGAATTTAATTATATCTATATTTTTATTTTTTATTTTTTATTTTGAAATTTTAAATTCTTATATTTTCAAGTTGGATTTTGAAGAATATGATTGTCATCTATCATCTTGTGCATTAAAATTTTTGAGTTGTATGTCTCAACACAAAATTGTCCTCAACACATTTTCTTATTAATTTTCAAACCTAATTAATCCTAATTATATTTTCTTCTTATCCTTATAATTAAATAATTTTAATTATTTAATTATTCTAACTTTCTTCATTTTTTGGTAGATTTTAATTGTTTAATTAATCAACCTCTTTGGGTTAAATAATTGTTTTTGAATTATTTAATCCCTAATTTCACCTATGATTAAATAAATATCTTTATTTATTTAATTAACCTAATCCCTAAAATCTTCCATGATTAATTAAATAATTTTATATAATTAATTATTCATATGAGGGTAAAAATAAATAAGTTTTTATTTATTTATTTTAATTTAACTAGCCACATTCTTGCTTGAGAAAATTTTCTGGTTTTGATTGTGTTGGCACTTATTTCATCGACGTTTTGAATCACACTACGTGATTCATTTTCTCCTTTGGCTCTCTTTTATTCTGATGATGAATCACGTAGTGTGATTCAAAACGTTGATGAAATAAATGCCAACAAAATCAAAACCAGAAAAAATTCTCAAGCAACAAGATGGATTGTGGAAACTTGATATCTTTAATAAACACATTCTCTTTTTTACTTAACTCTTCCATTTCTTTATTTGTTTTTTCACTTAACTTCCTATTTCTTCCACTTAACTCTTCCACCTTCCACTTTTCTCTTCAATTAACTCTTACAATTTGTTATTTCTTCATCCACTTAATTTTTCCATTCTGTCATTTTCGAATAGGTAACTTTCACATGCACATCCTCTCATTCAATCTCATCTGTTAATTTTCTATCAAATCCAAACCATTCATCATGCCAAAATTTTCTATAAATTCGACTATCACTCCTTCACAATTGAACCACAATCTTTGAAATCTCACCATCATTGTTGTCTTAGGCTTAGCGCATTTGTGCACATAAAATCTAAGGGCTACATTCCTAACTTATAAAGTGAGATAGAGAAGGACAATGGAGGTGAATCAATGGTGATATGAGAAGGTATAATTGCATTGCTTTAATTTACATTTCTTAGGTCATTTTGTGCTCCATTGATAGATTAGAATTGCTAGCTTAAATCTAATGGTTTCATGTTTAACATTTGATGATTTATGCTCACCTTATTTTTTGATCTTACATTTGGTGAACTTGACATGAAAAATAACCTTTTTTGACTAACCTTGTTGTTTGTGAGTTTCTGGTGTTTTTTCTTTGTCTTGCAAGTTATAGGTACTTTTAAGAGGCTATGAAAATCATGCTTTTAAGGAGATTTTTGAGGAGAAATAGACATCACGATTGTGTTTGGAAGGACCGAGTAATGAATTTTCAAATATAATAGTCCATATTTGGGTGCAGGATAATGTTTTAAACTTAAAAAATATCTTTTTCGGACACTTTCTTTGTTAATTTGTACATTTGTATGGATTTGTGCTTTTTTACTATAATTTTATTGTTGCACATTTAAAATTTTGGTTGGTAATTAATTTTGTTTTTGATAATATAAGCAGGGAAGGGCACTGATCTCATGGAACATTGCAGATCAAAAAAGGAAACCAAGGTGGGAAACAGCACCACCAGCCGCACCAAAAAATAATAAGATACTAGCTCACAGGCCTAGATTTAACATCATAGCTATAGTCCAACCCATAATTATCAAAAACAGAAAATTACCACCAACAAAG